>OY804548.1:3084636-3621922 GCA_963680865.1 Spergularia marina | reverse complement strand
TGTCCCACAAAGTTTACACATTATTAAGGAGTACATGACAAGAAACACTGAAATAAAGCGGATCATCAGATCCATAACATTTATTTTCGGATAGAAAAAGAAATGGTGCAGAGCGCTGCACTGCTGATAACTTTGATATCAGGTATCCTCTGTCCAAGGGTTTAACTAACCTTAAAAGCTCATGAACTGGGTTGCAGTCTTGCAGATTATGAACGGACAAGTACAAACCACCAAGCCGATGGCCTGATTCGAACATTAATCTGGTGGCTGGTCGGATATAATGCTCGAACTATAAATCAATAAGAAAAAACGATTCCAGTAGACACTGTTAATCGCAAACAAAAGTTTAGACGTTTAGTATGAAAATGATGCTACACTGGCTACGAAATACAAACTCTGTACCAGTACAGGTACAAATAGATAAGAGGCGATAACAACATGAGATTACACTCGGTTACAAAATACAAATACGGAGTATATCAGTATGACACCACTGGTGCCGGTATAGTTTCTAAGACGTGTAAAAGAATAAATGAATAATTTACACTCTGCAGTATTGCAGAACCCAAGTATACCAAAATAACAATGAAATGATAACAAAAATGATGCAGTAGTCTGTGTCGAAAGAAATTTAACATCAGTGTGTAGCTTCTTGATAAAACAGGTTACAATATCAATCATCATCAAGGTGTGTTGGAACTTGCATCCCAAATCCGCACTTTTTTCTCTCAACTCTGATATACAAATATACAAGAGAAACGTCCATAATTAGCAACTTGTTCGCAGCAAGCAATATCTAAGAAAAGTGCTTCTTTCAGGAATCCTGAGATTTGGTATGACAGGTGACCATGATAGCAGAACAAATATGGAGCTAAAAGCTTGGAGGGTAGGCGTTGAATAAATTTCCTATATCGTTTGTAAAGTTGTAATTACAGTGCGATGATAAATCTCAGTCTGTCAGATTTACATTTACTCCAGGGAGAGCATCATCCTATAACTAATTGTCAAATGCATACTATGGAAACCAGTATACATGTGTGAGTGTGTGACCATGAACACAGTTTCCGGTCATAAACCCTATCTAAAAACACCATCCCGTCAATAATGAATACTATAGTCAATCTCAACTCAATAGGCATGGACGCATCATTTACTATGAGTAGCTCATGTCACTATCACAAAGCATTGCACCATAGTTTTACTAGCAACAAACCATATGAATTCTAGAGGAGGAGCGATTAAGTGCCTACCGTTGTTTCAAGAACAATTAGTTCAATTGACACTCATAAGAACAGAACCGCTTAGGATTATTTCACACAGCTTTGTAATGTTGCTGGCATAGAGCTAAAGGAGAAAGTAAGAAGACCAAATGTACGACTATGTAAAGATTGATGGACACTGCATAAACACATTCATGATACACAAAAAGTTTCAGAGACTCACGAGGGAGCAAGTCTTCCGAGGTTAACTATGAAATCTCCGGTCTCCTCATCCAGAACTTTTCCAGATATGTCAACGACATAGTAGTTGTTCCTAGTAGTTGGAAGTCCTCGCCCAGCAAGTAAATCGAGATCCAGCTCATGAAGCTCTCTACCATTGACATAAACAGCAGTGGTCCCTCTAGAACAATTCTCTGGCATTGGAAAACTGAATTCTTGAATACATGGCTGCAACATTAATAAGAACTTCTCATTTAATTTGATGTAACATCTACGGAAACATAAGAAACGAAGTATGAGGATAGCATAACTCACTGGAATAATTCCAAAGCATCGATGGCCCATAACACCCCAGAAACCAGCTTTGGGATCATACCTGTAATAGTAACGAACAAATGCCATAATATACCTATTGATGGATAAATTAATTGCATTTGCAACTATTATCCGGCAGTTAGTAGTCACCATAGTACTGGGATCACAAATCTAGAAGTATTAAGGGAAGGTGCTACAGAAACTCACCAATAGTCACCTGGTTGAATTTCCCCAGCAAGCTTTTCTGCCTTTTTGGCCATACGATGAGATATAACCTGACCATTGACGTAGACCTCAGTACTTCCAGGGGTTCGACGGCCAGATAATGAAGCAAAGCCCTTCATTAAGGCATCTATAGGGGATTGTGAAACTTTGTCACTCCGAGGTACTTGAGACTCTGCGCTGGTATCCCTAGAATCCTGAGAAATACCAGAAGTAGGAACCTCGTTTAAGTGTACTTCAGTCTCTGTTGCATCCGTTGGAACCAACGAGCTTTCTGGAGATTTACTTTTTTCAAGTATTTGCTTCCCTGCTTGTGATTTGTGAAACTCCATAGAGTAATCAAGATGGTGCTGCAAAGGTGAACCAGGGGGCGGACGGAGAGGTGGATTGATCTCCATGGGCATCTCTGAAGAGTTAGGTTGGCTGCTACGGACACTTTCACCATTGGAAATGCGTTCATCCACAGAAAAGCGAGATGGTGAAGAAGCAAAATCCCCTGCACTCTCAGCTAGACTTGAATTTGATTGGTGTCCCTTAGACGCTCTGCTAGCCTCAGAATTCATAGACGGGGGGTTATAACCTCTTGCGTCAAAATCATACGATCCTTCATTTACACTGGTAGCGGCAACACTCTCATGGCACTGTTTCGGACTGAACTTTTTAGTTGCTTCCCTAGAACCACCAGTAACATCCACTGAATCAGGTTTCTTTTGAGAAGATGAAGGGTCAGGAAACCTTTGTTGAAGATCAAATGAGGTTACAGTAGAGCAGGCCCCGCATTGCAGTTGTTGATTCTTATGCTTTGCCATGAAGTTTCCAGGCAGCTTAAGTAACCGAAAGCAATTGCTGCACAGAACAAAGGGGGCACCACCGGAAATAGGGCGGCAAAGCCTTTTGCTTGTGCTAGCTACTTCACGTGTCATAGGATTGTTATGAGAAGGCCGATGTTGAGAAGGCCGAGGCAATCGTCCCCGAGGGTCGGTATGAGTCATTATAGGATCATAGGTTCGCGGACCATATCTATCAAGATCCTTAGAGTAACTAGAGACTGAGTTGGTCACTGAACTACCATGCCTTCTATGACCTAAAGAGCTATGCCGATCTTGGCCTTGCCAATCATTCGAGCAGCAGAGTGGGCAACCACACGCAGGATGGTGAACATGTGTATCACTGACATATGATTCAGGATCAAAATCCAAGGAGTGTCCTGAAACATAACCATGTATTCCATGCTCTGAAATATGTGATTGATTAGAATGTGATCCTCTTATCATTTGGCCTGCGAAACGATCATCATACAAGGACTGATTAGAATTATACATAGCTGCCCTCTGCTGAGCACGACCAGTGCCATGACTGAAGCGAGAAGGTCTCTGAACACTTCTGTCTGATGAGAATTGCTGCATAGGTCCATGTCTGAGTCTCGGAGATTCTTCTACAGAACTACCCCCATCCTCACTGTAGAACCCTGACGAAGATACTCCATCACCTTCGAAGTTAATGAGTTGGTCCTTTAATTTATTGTATTTTCGAAGAAGCTCTACCCGCTGCAGCTGTAACTCGTGAACACTAGAAGGTCCTCTTGTGCTTTCAAAACTGCGCCTTTGGCCACCATAACCATAAACAGGGTCCGGACAATATCTGGAAGATCCATCAATCACATCTGATCTGGCATAACCTCCATCAAAGTCACTCCTAGTTCTCCTGTCTTTGAGCTTTCCTCCCTTACTACGACCACTTCCATGAATTGAATCATCAAGTGATCCATCTGCAATCACCCCATGCTCATTAGAAAACATGGATTCAACCCCTTCATCAATTTGCTCAGGCCTACTTTCCACTCGGTCCCTCCAAGTACTTCTCCGTCCACCTGGGTAATTATCACTTGACTGTCCTTCATTTTGCTCATCAGGAATCCAATCACTGAACGAAGCTTTTGGAGTCATCCTCCCAACCATCCCTTGCTCCACGTTTGCCTCAACTTCAAAGCCGTGACCTGGCCTCAACGGTGACTTAGGAGCATTGCCATTGATTGACCTTGCAGGAGACCTGTCAACTCTACCAAAACCATCCAAACCCCTCCCATCCTTCATAGGCGACCCACCATCACTTTTACTCATACTTAACGGTGTCCTACCCCGCCTCCCTACAGGAGACTTGCTCACATTTCTCGATCCTGCTTGTGAATAAACCCCATGATGATCAAAGTCATCAGAACGGGCCCTCTCCCTCATTGGTGAACGACTAGCATTTCTCGATTCCACTGGGGTCTTAACAAGATCATCCAAAAACCTACCCCTCATTGGTGATCGACTAGCACGGGAACCAGCCCTCTCCCTCATTGGTGAACGACTAGCACCTCTCGATTCCACCGGAGTCTTAACAAGATCATCCAAAAACCTCTCCCTCATTGGAGACTTAGGTAAACCCCCATGAAACTCAGTCAAACCACTCTCCCCCAAAGGTGACCTAATCCCATCACCATCCCCAAAACTCGATCTCGCCGGTGAATGACTAGCCATGTCTAAAGCACCTTCCTTATCAATATTACTATTGCTAGAATTCACCAATTTCTCCTCTCCTGACCCATCTAACAACCCATCACCAACCAATGAATTTTTCTTAGCTGTTCAATTCATCATTCAAAAACAAAATAACCCAACAACAAAACCCACAAAAACAAAGCATAAATTCAGTCAGACATTTCAACAAACACCTAGTGTGCATTACAAAAGTGCGAAAAATAACAAAAATAACGGTCACATTACCTCGTAAAACCGCACCACAGCCGCCACACTTGTAAATAGGAACTCCAGAAGGCTCTGGCAAGACGTTATCACATTTCGGACAACGAACAAGTCGCACTTCCGACATTGTCATCTATACGTTTCTATATAAACTTTTCAAACCCAAATTTATTTACAGCCAAAAAAAAAATCAAAACTTTAAAAACACCCATTATTTACTTTTCAACCAGATATATACAGTGGTACTATAAAATTATAAATTTGGTGGCCATTGACAACCTCAAAAGAGTTGAATTCTGCATTTTTCATCATTTGACTTTTTCCTCATTTTCTTTTAATTTAATGTGGGTGGGGTGAAAGTGAAGGGTTTAATGAATAACGTACCAAAGAAGCTGAAATTATTTGCAAAACCCTGATGTTCTTTAATATATTTTTCTGATTTTACTGGGTTGGATTTTAGAAAAGTCGCGGAATATTTTTGGAGGGAAGATTCAAGATTGAGAATTAGTCCTTTTACTGCGTCAATTACAGTCAATACGACATCGTTTGGCTTGCTACTCGTCGTTTTGGAGGGTTGACTTGACTGTGTTGACCAAGAAAGAATGACAGCATGTCTGAGAACCTGAGAATTAATGACAGGACATGCATCATGCGTGTCTGAGAAGCTGACACGTCGTCTGACATTCAAAAATTCTTTGCCATTTTTGTTCAACGGATTTGAGGTCAATCTGATGCTTAGATCATTGGATGATGTCAAAATTGTAGCCAAAGTCTAAGGTGTGAAAAAATTCTATAGATACGTTTTGACTTTTCACATATTCCGGAAATTGGTAACGACTTAACGAATTTTAATTGATTTCTAATTATTCGGATTAGATTTAATCTCTCTATTCCTCTAATACAGACAACTTTTTTTTTTCGGTCAACGAGATCGAGAGGTATTATGTATTGAATCCGCCCTTTTCACCACATCGGAGCTTTAGCACTACATATGGAGTTGCGAAGTGTTATGTCTCAACTGCGTACCTTGAATGTGGCAAGACCTCGAGAGTCGAGACCTAAATCATCACACATGCCTAGTTGTAATAAAATTAAACGACATGCTGAGGTGGTGGGTCTTTAAGCTTTCTTAGCTCATTTATGATACGAAAACCACAGTTGGCGAACTATAAAAAATATATGTTTTTTTAGTATAACTATAGAAAATATTTGTGATACTCTAATTGGAGGAGGGTAATTTTTATAATCCTGATGTTGATTTTTACACACTTATTATGAGTTATATTTCCAAGTATTGGACTGATACTACTCTCATAAAGAGAAGGTAAGACTCATATCCCCAAATTGAAATATTGTTCATTGGTGATTGGTGAATTACAAGTGTCACTATTATTTGGGAACAGCTATTGACACTCCATAATAATCTTTCAGCACTCCCACTACATGAATTTCCTTTGAGATATAATATTATTAGTGGAAGTGTCGGGAGACACGGATGTAGTAGCAATAGTCGTTCTCTATTATTTTTATGGGAAGCTCCTCATTTACACTTTTTATACTCGAAAACTCGTTATGGCTAAGTAACTCAAAAGAACTTTAGAATCATATAATTAAATCAAATTTCAAAATAATGATAAAGGACAAAAAAGAGAGAACTTTTAGCACGTTTGGAGTGTTCTTTTGTGAGTGGTGGTAACGTAAACTCAAAGAAGGAAGTGCAATGGTGCAAATAGTCACTTATAAACTTCACCAAATAAAAAATGCTTCTTAAAAAAAAATCCCACTTAAAGAGCAAATACTGTCTTTATTTCATTCATTTGTTTACGTTGTTTTTAGGTTCCCCTCATAAAATCCGATCCAATGTCAACAAATAAATGAAATGTAGGGAGTAATAATGACAAACTTCCCTAAAAAAAAAAAAAAATATATATATATATATATATATATATATATATATATATAGTAACGACAAACTGTCGCATGAGGACATGAGTTACATTTGGACTCTGTCAAACTTTGATTTCAGACCTTCATGTTTACACAGCCCATGGGTTACTGCAGTCCAAAGCCCAACACTTATGGCCTTATGGGCCCTTTTTTCTTTTGGTCCCCTTTACTCTCCTTTTTTCTTTTTTGAAGGTCAACTACTGTCGAGATTTGGTGTGAACGTTATTATTTATTTTTATTTTTTTCCAATGTTTGTTTTTTTATACCTTTTTTTTTTTTTTTTTTTTTTTTTATGTTAACTTCAAGGAAGCATGAGTCTGATAAAATAGTAGTAGCATGGTAAGGGCTTGTTTGGGCAAGCTTTAACTTTTGCAGAACTATTTCTCACAAACCGTTTTTGAGAAACAGTTTCTGGAGGAGAAGCTCCAAATTGGAGCTTCTATTTCTGAAATGCAAATTTACACTAAAAGTTTTTCTGAGAAACCAGAAACAGTTTCTCAGTTTTAGGTGTTTGGCAGTTTTCAATTTCTAGGATCCAAAAACGGTCCAAAAATACTTCAGAAGCTTGGTCAAACACACCCTAAGTATTATTAATGATCCTAGGGATAAGATATGTAATCCATAAATGAGATTGAAAATTCAAATTTTTATCGCAGTTTTTAAACGAGTTTAGGCCCTGTGCAATTCAACTTATTCAACAGTGTTTTCAAATTAGATCAGATTTATTCAAATCAAATCAAATCATCAGTTTTAGTCAAATCAAATCAGAAGTATCCAAATAACAATCAATTAATCTAGTCTATTTCTAGTTATTAGTGTAATTGCAGTTAATTTATCAATTAATTCAGTTCAGCTCAAATCAAATCAAGTTTATTCAAATCAAATCAGATCAGATCAGTTCAGTTCAATTCAAATCGAATCAAATCAAATCAGAAAAATACAGTCCAATTGCACATGACCTTAGTGCAATTGTTGAAACACATTTAATATTTGTTGTAAAGTTCTCGTATCAATTCTTGTCGCACATTATCCCTGCAACATTATTTCTTAACACTATTCCCTCCGTCCCAGCTCAAACGCCCCATATTCCGTTTTGGGACGTCCCACCTCAAACGCCCCATCAATTTTGGATTTTTGGGACATATTTTTCTCTCCTAATTTTATTAAATTATCACATCCTCTCTCACATTATATCTCTCAATTCTATTAATCCACACCTTCTCTCTCCTCATTTTTCCTAATATTAACCCACTCAACTTATTATATCAATTTTTCTTATTCCCTATAAATAACGTCGGGACGTTTGAACTGGGACGGAGGGAGTACATTATTATGGAAATTTGTGTCTTCATCGAGAGACATACAAAAATCGTTAAACTATACGTCTATACATAAGGGTAAAAGTAAAAAGGCAATTGTAAAAGTATAATCTCTCTTTTTTTTTTTTTTTTTTTTTTTTTTGACAGAGTAAAAGTATAGTCATACAACTCATATTATTTTAATTGCACACTAGTATTAGTACCATGGGAGAAGTAGTACGGATTACTTGCTTATGAAAATTACTTCTTCCAGAAAGGGTAACTAAATTGGAAACACCCACTAACCTTAACCCTCTTACTAGCCTTGTTTTTACTCTCTTCATTCCACTCACCCTTCCTCTTCCACATCCCCTTCTTGTTACATTTACCCACACACTTCTTAGCATCAATGCTCGATCCTTGCTCTCGTAACTCTTTGGAAGTCGACGAAGATGATGATGATGACGACGATAAAAACAACGGGGAAGACGATGATGACGACGATGTTGATCGAGGAAAGGTCATCCTATGCCGATCAATGATGTGTGACAAAGAAGCTAACTCAAAAGAATCATAGAGGGGACTTCCAAGATCCCATATCAATGGAGTTGTTGTTGCTTCTATTTCTCTCTTCATAATTCTTTCATGTGTTGAGAAATTTTAATTAATCAAAAGTGTACTCCATATACGTAGGAAGTTCTTGGTTGATTATTTTCATATGAAGACAGCAGAGACGCCCTGTCTTTTAATTAAGCCGATTGCAAGTTGGAAATGTTTATCATACAAAAATGTTAATTATTGCGACACATTATATTGTCACATTAGTATAATCGGTTGACCGGCCTAATAAACCATGCACTCTTTAGATTATTGGATGCGCGGCTATGCATGGCTTTGAGCATTTGACGTCCTCCATTCACCATTTTAGGAATTTGCTACCATTTAATTTGTTAATTGTTTGTTATATATGTCGTCATGGTCTACACAAGTTTTATAAGTAGCTTTTAGCGTTTTAATCAGATAATTAATAATTTGTGTGTTGGTTGCTTTAAAAAAGTTGAGTCCGGCTCCATCATCAGTAGCAACACTACAACAACAAGAAATATGTATGATGTTATCTGTATAAAATTTGTATATATATATATGCCCGCACGATATATTTGTCATCTCTTGGTACTCATATTTCACTTGAGTTTAATTATTCATTCTTGTTATAGTTTGAACTGATAATAGTTAATTCCGTGGTATAAAATGACGTGGTATCATTTTGAAACTTCTAAAGACTTGTGTTTAATTTGAAAGCCTCTGGAATTTTATGTCTATGATTTGACTTACAAATTTGGCTTTATAGGTTTAAATTAAATGCAATGTATCTGTCCATAATTTTAGCATAAATACAATAACTATGATTAAGATCAAACCAAGTACTTTTATTAGTTGAATTGAACAAAGCCCAAATCAACACAATTCTTGCCTTGTAATAGAACAATTTAACGAAATAGTGCTCGAAAAAATAATGTTAAACAAAATGGGTGGAAAAAAAAACTTGTTCAACCATATGGGGTGCACGTCACCCATATGTAAAACCGCCACAACCATTGGCGATTTTAAGACTAAAAAAAAAAAAAAAAAAAAAAAAATTTTTTTTTTTTGTGAATAGTAAAACCGCCACGGGGAGTAGCGGTTTTACATTGTGTAAAACCGCCAGGGCCCGTGGCGGTTTTAATGTTCACAAAAATTGAGATTTCTGTTTTACTGTTCACAAGTCCTGAAACCGCCATACTCCTTGGCGGTTTTACAAATGGGTGACGTGCACCCCATTATGTTGAACAAGTTTTTTCCCGACCCATTTTGTTTAACATTTGGTTTTTGAGCATTATTTCGAAAAATCGTTCCTTGTAATAAGCACAAAGTTGTTATTATTATTGTAAGTAAAGATATTAAATCTCAACATCCAATGTACTCCGTATGTAGACACCTGTGTATTTTGTAAGCTTCTGCATGATCCAACTTATTCTTATGGTAAGATCAAGAAGTTCCGCTAACATCCGATCAAGTGTATAAATCAGATCAACAAAATGCATTATCAGCCAACAACCCTTAATATGGACCTCGACAAAATTACTTGAGATAAAAGATAAAGATAAATTTATAAAACCCGATAGCCTAACATAATAAAATATTCGAAAGAGACATATCTTACGCAATATAACCCGAACAACACAAATCCTAATCCAACCCAAACAAGGAAACAAAATGAACAAAAAAGAAAAAAACCAAAAAACCCTGTACCCTAATCAATCAGTGTTTTCCCCTTCATATCACATCAGGAGTCCCCACGCACACACTCACATTATCATTTCTCTTTTATTTTTCGTTGATAAATAAATTAATATTATAAAGGCGCCGGAACGCGGTAATCGTTAAACCCCAAATCCTACGATCCACATTTTTTCCCCAAATTCTTTTTTTTCTCCTCCTCCTTTCTCTCTCCTCCACATATAAACCTCACTCTCACTCTCTCTCTCCTCTTTTCCTTCACCGTCGATTCGCCGCCGTTTATTCCATCGGAAAGATCACTGAAACGGCTTCGTAGAGAAGGTGTTTGATTGATTTTGCGGCGATCATCGGCGATTTCTAGGGTTTATCGAGAGTGGAGAGAGAGAAAGTGAAAGAAATGGCGTCAGAAGATGTGAAGCAAAGAGGCGAAGGTGCGGTGTCGACGATCGTTAATCTTGCGGAGGAAGCCAAGGCGGCGACTGAAGGCGTTAAATCTCCGAAATACGCTCTTGTTAGCATTTCTAAGTCACTCGCCGCCGGCGGTATCGCTGGTGCTGTGTAAGTTCATCTCTCTCCTCATCCTGTTAATTAATTATTGATTTACTTTTATTTTTTAAATTGATTGTTTCGCATCGAAATTTGTTGACATGTTATGATTTTTGTTTCGTTATTCTGTTACTGCGAGTGTATGTATGTATGATTAATAGATTGTTGCGTAACAGAGAAGATCTGATGTAGTGTATAATATCGTTGTGCGAAAAATGATTGTATCTGGATGTTTGTGTATCGTAGTTAGTGTGAGTTAGCTTGAATGTTGTTTAGACGAATGAATTGGAGAGAAGAAGGAAGCGACGATGTGGAAGTGAATGTTTTGTTGATTGATCCGAATTATTAACTGCGGAAATTGAATGTTGTAATTGTTGGATAGTGTTTGAATATCAGAGGTGGCGATTTACGAGATTATTATAATGTCGTAGATGGTGATAATTAGTGATTGAAGATATAGCTGTACACTGCACCTTAGTTTGGGTTGTGGTATCAATACTTTTGGAAGTTATTGGCGTTTATTGGCGTCACTACTGATAGAAGCAGAATGTATAGGGTGGGAACTGAGAGGTGTTTCGGTGGGAAGTAGGTTTTACCGGATGAACGAATTCGAAAAGGTACAATGTGGGAAAGAGTGCATAGACCAAAAAGGCTGAAGTTTAATGATTAAATGCTATGCATGTGACCATGCTGTGGAAGATTGCTGGTGCCACTATCTGGAATTGTTTGAGTGTGAGTGAGAGATGTTTTCAGTGGCAAGTGTTTGTTGGTGAAAAAAAAAAGCATTGAAGAGAGTAAATAGAAAAAAGTTGTTGTGGATTTTGACGCTCCACGCTTTTATTTTAAGGTTACTTGGTGTTATGTGTTACATAATTGACTTCATATTTGATATTTTGGGAGCCGCTTCTTGTAGGTTACAGCCAGTGCTGGCTCTGCTTAGTGGTTGACGAATGACTTGGGCTAAACATTAGTGAAAGATGGGTAGAATTTTTAGTTTGAAAAATGGATCAGTTCATCATTCTCATCCATTCCGTCAACTCTTTTTGGCGTTTGAGGAACTTTTGAGAAAACAAAAATGCAAAAGGATACATTCACACACTCCCAAAAGAGCTATTGTAACTCATCATTGCTTGCACTTACTGAGTAGCACAGTCTGAACATTAAATGAGGGTTTTTCAAAGGATGCTTTGAGCTTCGTTGCATTCTTCGAGGCGTTACCCTTGCCCTTCCAATCTCAGTTTAGCTTGTGGCTGTGAACTGTATTCAATATGCATTTTCTGATGTCACAGATGTTTGATTGTGGGAGCTTACCTTCAAAGGTTTTTTTAGGCAAGAGACATTGACTTGCATCACATACCATTATTTCATGGTTTCTTAATTGTTTGGAATTTTTTCTTGGTGAGAGTGATGTTAATTTGAATGGATGAGATGGCTTTTAAACACTGGTATGTCCTGCCGTATGTTCATTTTTTATTTTTATTTTTATGGTTGGGGTGGGGGAATGAAGTTGAAGTTGAACCAGGTCGAGAAGCTTTGAAAATGGGTCAAGTTAATCCCTGAGATCTGTTTTTTCTATCATGAATTCTTGCTTGACTTGTGTGATGTCTGATGTTTCAAGGGTTCCAGTGTGACTACTGTGGTTTGTGAATTTTGGCCATTTGTTCTTCGTATTTAGAGTTTATCTGATTCTATGTGACCTTCAGGTCTATTTTGACGTTTGACATACTATATATGTTTGCAGGTCCCGTACGGCTGTTGCTCCTCTAGAACGATTGAAGATATTGCTTCAGGTAGGTCACTATCAGATATTTTTGCTTTTCTTGGTATGGGACAAATTTGTATATTGCTGCCATTCAGAACTATATAGAACATGTAGCAGCTTCCATTCTATTCTAAGATTGTACATATATAGCTGATAGGAATTGTTAAGTGGTTTTTTGGTCAAGTTCATGCTACTTTGAGGAGCTCTTAGGCCGCCACATTCCATTCCATCCTATAATAAAACTGCTTTGGTTCAGTTGCTTAGTCATTTGTATATTAGGTAACCACTGTTTAGTTTGAATTTGTTTTTCTTTGAGTGCATGCAGAGTAATTTTGACTATAGATATCAGCTAAACCTTGCAATACTACCAGTGTATTAGCTTAGGGAATGTGGACTGATGGATAGCTGTTTGGTGTCTGATGAATTATTTTGCAAAACTTTACATCTTTGTTTGTATCATCACTGAACTACATTCATGGCTGGATTTCTACGTGCTACTTAGTGTAATAGCCGGAAAAGGTGGACTGGCAAACGGGAACTGAAGTGGTGTGCAGTCGTTTGGTGTTTGATGAGTTACTTTTTATAGAGTTTATGTCTTTCTTTGTATCAATAGTGGGGTTCATGTTGGCTGAATAGTATATCACTTTTTAAAGTATGGTTGTTTTATGATTCTCAGGTTCAGAATCCTCACAGCATCAAATACAATGGAACTATTCAGGGTTTGAAATATATCTGGCAGACGGAAGGGATCCGTGGTCTGTTCAAAGGCAATGGGACCAACTGCGCCCGGATTGTACCAAATTCAGCAGTCAAGTTTTTTAGTTACGAGCAGGCATCCAAGTATGTACTGTGTCTTTATCAAGAACATTTGATTTTTGGTGTATAGTTTTGTACTCATGTTGTGCTACTTTTATTTGCTTCTTGAGCATCATCATCCATCATCATTTTGATGGTTGTCTAAGAAATGAGGGACTTGAATCTGTGTGCTACAATTTTGCTGTATTGAGTTATTGACACAGTAAATAGATGTAATATGTACAGATTTGCATTATGCTCATATTGAATACCAGCCAGATGCTTTTTTTGTAGCCTTTAGGAGGAGATATCCGTTAGCCTTTTTACAGCCTCTTTTGTAGATAGAGAAAGGACTCATGAAACCTTGTCACCTTTCATATCTCATTTATGTCTTCAGACAGTTCTTTGGGAAATACTGATGCTACTTTTTTTGTTCAATAGGGGAATTCTCTGGCTTTATCGGCAGCAACCTGGAAATGGTATGAGCAGCATTGCATATAACTCTACTCATGTTTCTAGATAACAGGACTATCTCTGTTTGTACTTTACGTGATTATTCTATGCTGTTGCTCCTCTTTTCCGTTTTATATAGCAGAGAGATACTTATAGAATTACACGTAACTTCTTAGACCCATGCCATGTGACATTTGGTCAAGTCTTTTTTTTTTTTAAGCTTAAGCTATTGAATTCTTCTGGGATGTGAGTAATTATCTAGAAGTTTTGCATATATGTCAGTTGTTGGAGGTGGAGACTGGAGAGGGGTTTTGAGGTTGTATCTGAGGAAAGCATGTGCGAGGGGTGTACGACTATATGTGTAGGATTTGAAACACTCATGTATCCGGTGCATTTATTTATCAATACAGAAGATTTAGCATTTCTCGGATCTGTGAATGATAATTTTTTCAGGCAACGTTATTTACATTGGTATTTTGCTGTAGAGAATGCTGAACTCAACCCTCTGTTACGTCTTGGAGCTGGAGCTTGTGCAGGGATCATTGCCATGTCAGCAACTTACCCGATGGATTTGGTCCGAGGTCGGCTAACTGTTCAGGTATGGCCCTGTAATTATTTTGTTTTTGTTTTTGTTTTTTGTGTGTACCAATTACTGTACACCACTGGTGTTGGCCGTCGTTTTGAAGTGTAATTGCTTGTTTCTGCAGACAGATAAATCACCCCAACAGTACAGAGGAATATACCATGCTCTCACGACTGTATTGCGAGAAGAGGGTGCACGGGCTTTGTACAAAGGATGGCTCCCTTCTGTTATTGGTGTGGTGAGTAATATATATTATATTAATAGCCGTGCTTTTGAACGATTATTAGACCATTCACATAGGACGATGATGTCAAATACGCGATTGTCATTGGATACATGATTAAACCAACTGATTGGATGATAAATGGGCATATAAGTTTGACATTGATGGAATTTCTTGTGGTTCATTGTTCGTTCTGTAAATGATTTGAGTAACCACTAATGTGACCCAAAGTCTAAAGTGAATCATTTGTATATTTTCATGTGCAATGATTTGAGTGATGATCGTTGGGTTGCAAACATGAGGTGAGTCATGTTGCATACTCTTGGAGCACCTCTTATGTGATGCAGGCCATTCTGTGACGATTAATTGCAGTTTGTATCTAGGCAACCGGATAAATGCTTTATCTGGCATTTGGTTACTGGCTACTCTAGTATTTTGTGGAGACTTGGGATCATTGCAATATTCGTTCAAAGCTGATGTTTCTGGGGTAGTTGGAAAAACTTTACATTTTCAATCTGATAGGTTTTGTTGGTTATAGTACCAACCAACCATCTGTAGCAAAGTGGCAGAGCATCTGGTATTCTGTCGCTCTTGAACCCAAATATCAGTATTTATTATGTTATTCATGCTTTGTTTGTAATCTGGATGTAGCACTGTCACCTTTCTCCTATACTTATCATGATACCGCACTACAATTTTGGCTGGTCAAACTTTATATTGACATGGTCCATATTTTGAGATTGACAATCTTTCCCAAGTAATTGTTTGTTGACAATTAGAAGAGACAGTACTGTATGTGTTGCTTGTTTTTCTTATATGGAAGTACTTAATTTGTGGCTATTTTTTTGGTGTGTATAGTTTGTGGCTCATGTGAGATTATAGACCATCTCTCTCTCTTTCCCTTCTTTTGGCAAGTAGAAGCTGTCGTCAACTCATCACTTTGCTGAGCCCTTTTGGTTGATTATAGCAATTGTTTCTGTTATTGCATGATGGTTGCTGTATACTTTAACCAAATCTCATACTCCGTACAGAGGAAGAATAGGCCTATTTTTTTTTGTCTTTGTCTTTGTTTTTGTTTTTGTTTTTGTTTTGTAACAGCGTAATAATTATACTCTCTTCAGATACCATATGTAGGGCTCAACTTTGCCGTATACGAATCCCTAAAGGATTACATGGTCAAGGAAAACCCGCTTGGTCTAGTTAAGGACAATGAGCTAAGTGTGACAACAAGACTTGCATGTGGTGCTGCTGCTGGAACGGTTGGTCAGACTGTTGCTTATCCTCTAGATGTCATACGTCGAAGAATGCAGATGGTCGGGTGGAAAGATGCATCCACGATTATCACTGGTGATGGGAAAAACGTCCCGCTTGAATATACAGGCATGGTTGATGCATTCAGGAAAACCGTTAAATACGAGGGTGTTAGAGCCTTGTACAAGGGTTTAGTCCCAAATTCAGTGAAGGTAAAGTTATTCTTTCCTTCCTCTGGCATTCGAACACAAATTATTTTCCCGGGCTTTTTACATATTTGAAATTTCATATAGTAGTTTGTCAATTGCCTTACTTCGTGAAATGTTATCTTCTCTAGGTGGTACCATCCATTGCACTTGCATTTGTGTCATATGAAGTGGTGAAAGATCTTCTCGGGGTGGAAATGAGGATTTCTGATTGAAGCTGAGGGGGATATTCGATTTTTATTTCTGATTTGTTAGTCTAAATTTGTAGTTTTAAGAAACACAAGCGAAGGTGAACCATGGGGAACATTCTTTCATGGGAGGTCATGGGGCATTTAGAAAGCCTGATTGACCTAGTACGGTTTTCACCGTCAAATCATCACCGTATTGCCTTCTGAGGTTTTGGCCTTGCTCATTTATCTGTTCATGAGAATAAGGGTGTAGCTTGTGTATTATCCTAGATTTTCTAGGAGATCTTTCATGTACCTTTATACTTAGGCATCAATAATTTATATAGATGATCAGTCATCTCTGTTTTTGTTTTGGGTTTGTCTTTGCCCACACTTTTGCTTGCTCTTGCTGTATAAGTCATTTGATGTCGCCAATTTGTGCGACCACCAGTTATCTATGTGTGATCGAATGCTTCATTATCGAAATTTCTTTTTCAATAAAGTTCTGTTTATTCTAGTCAATACATGATTTTTCGTGTTCAGTGGCTTCCGACTTTTGAGATGAGATGGCTGAGTACTGAGCTAAATAATTGTTTACTCCCGGAAGGAAGCAAAGCCAGGTTTTGGTGGCTGAGAAGCTTTGCTACTGAGTTTTTTTTTTTTTTTTTTTTTTTTTTTTTTTTTTTTTTTTCTGCTGTGAGTTAAATGAATGAAGATGTGATACAAGAAGAACTGGCCAAAGCTCAAAGGCAAATGGAGACATTATTTTTGTATAGAAGTAAAAGAATGAATCCAGTATTTAGACCCTGAAATCCTGAATTGGACAAAAACACACCAAGACAGTACCACTTACTCAAAAACCATGTGGATTTACATTACTTACTTTACACACAACTTACCATGAACAAAATGAAACAATCACAGCAATTACCTGAACTTCAATGTATGCAAAAAAGCTTCCTAGAATGCCTTCTTTGTCTACTCTATCGCTTTTGGGATTTCGGCTTTATGACCATGTTCATCAGCTCGATGTAACGACTTTGCAGATTGTCGTTCCATAAGCACAGTTGCCTGATGGCTTCACGCTTCTCGTCTTGAAGGATTGTTAGCTGTTCATTCTTCCCCTTCAGAACCACATCCAACTCTCCTGTTGTCTTCTTCAGCTCACTTAATGCTGCCAGCAGTTTTTTATTTTCTCCTTTGTCTTGTTCGGCCTCGATTTCCAACTCACTCAATTGATGTCTGACCTTTAATCCATGTTCTCTCTCGTCCTGTAGTTCTTCGGTTAGAATCCTCAATTGCTCTTCGAGCTTCTCTCTTTCAATATTCTTCCCTGCTGCATGATGCTTCAGGATCTGAATCTCTTCCGACATGTTTGAGATGTTGCTTGCATACTTTTCATAATCATCCTCAAACTTCTTAGCGACTGATTCCATGCCAGCTACTGAATTGTTTACATTCTCTGAGATATCCATGATCATTACACGGTATGCTTCAAGTACTGCAGAAAGTCTACCGATCTTGTCTTCTAGACGGTCGCACTCTTCTTGGAATCCTTCTTTTGCTAGCCTAAGTTCCTCTTCCTTCTCAGATAATAGCTGTTCTGTGATCCTGAGCTTTTGGTTTGCCAATCGTAGCTGCACTTCTATTGTGCGAGTCTTCTCCAAGGCGGAAAAGGCTTCATCTTCAGCCTCATCCACGTCTCTTTTGAGGTCTTCAATTGTCCTCTCCAACTCAGAGACTAACTCATCTTTTGACTCAGAAGCCACGCTCAAGTCTTGAGTCAGTTTCGTAATTTGGCTTTGTGCATCTTCAAGATCTGCCTTTCCCTCTTGAAGATCGACCTCAAGTTGTTCACATTGCTCTGTTTTCTGATTCAAGGAGTCCTCCAGTTTTTTCAGTGCTATAAGCTGATCTTCAGTTTTGTTTTTCAGTTCAGTATTTTCATCTTCCAGCAGTTTCAAAGACTCGGAATACTCTTGCTTTATCTTCTCGGTCTGAGCCTCCAACTCACTTTTTATGGCTCCGATGGCTTCCAGCTCCAGCTTTAGAGTGCTGATTTCCATCAAAAAGGCTGAAATTTTTGAAGATGATTCGTTTTCTCCATCCTCTAGCCTTCTTTGCATGACAGCAGATTCTTCTTCTTTCCCTTCCACGGCCTTCTCCAGTTCCACAATCCTGTTTTGCAACCTCTGAGTTTCTTCCCTCAGCTGACCAGCCTCATCACCCCTGGTCCTAGTTTCGTCTTCCAGACCAGCCTTGTGGCCTTCTAGCTTTTCCACTTCTAATTCAATGTCCTTCAACTTTGCTGCCAGATTTTCCTTTTCATCAAAATATTCTTTCAGAAGCTTATCACTGCTTGATAGTTTTTCATGCAAGCCTTCTATCTGAACAAGATACTCTGCAATGTCATCGGCCTTTCTCTCGAGTTCCAACTTCATTTCTCTGTCCTGAACCTGCATGGCGTTCAGTTCCTTCTCCAAAGCACTGATTGTTTCCTGTAATTCCTTGATCTGAGCTGATGCTTCACCACTTCTTTCACTCATCTGCTCCTCCAGCTGACTTTTATCAGCATGTAAATCATTTACCTTCTGCGTAAATTCATTGATTTGTACAGTCAGAGCTTCAATTTTGGAGCTCGACTCGTCTTCATTTACCTCCACTTTCTTCTCAAGAGAAGATATCTGATCTTCTCTTTCTTTCAATAAGTCATTCACTTGCGAGATCTGTGTTCTCAATTCAGATATCTCCTCAGCCATCCCCTCAGCTTCTGTCACTTTACTCTCAAACTGCTGCTCTATTTCTCTTTTTTCTCTCAAAACTGTATCTAGCTCAAGTTTCAAACTGCTGTTTTGCTCCTCCAATACCTTTATCTTCTCTGAAGCTCCACTAGTATGAGCATCGTGTATCTGCTGTAGGGATGAGAATTCTCTCTCCCGCTCAGACAATTTTACTTCAGAGTTAGTGGACTCTGCTTTCATCTGTTCTACAGTTTCCTGCGAACGCTGAAGCTCATCAGTAATTTCCGAAAGTTTAAGAGTGAGGGTCTTATTTTCCTCTTCAGCAGTTTTCATGGACTCATATAAGTTTAAAGTTTCCTGTTTTGCTGAGTCAAGTTCCAACTTCAGATGAGAGAAGTCGTTTCTAATTGTCTCCAATTCATGCTCAAGGCTTTGCTTCTCACCCTGAAGCTGCTCAACATCAGCTTTTAAAAGGTCCACATTTTGGTTCCCTTCTTCAATCCTTTTGATAGCATCTTCTTTCCCTATTACTAAATTGTCTTTCTCTCCGGACAGTTCTTCAATCTGTCGTTTGAGATCGATTACTGTTTTTCCAAACTCCTCTAGTTTAGAATTCAGGTCTTCTTTCTCAGCCAGAAGATTTGATTTCTCAGAATTCAGATTTTCAGTTTCCACTTTCAAGTCTTCCGCTGTTTTTTCAACATTGTCTAGCTTACTTACGAGTGCATCATATCCATACTCAAGAGTGTCTTTCTCATTGGATACAGCCTCCAATTTGTTCTTGAGTAGTGAGACTTCAAGTTTCGCTGCTTCAAGATCGTGATGGAGTCCATCAGTGGCTTTAAGAATTTCATCTTCCAGTTTTCCATTTTTGCTACCCTTCTCTTTGGGAGAGTCATCGGAATCCGAGTCTGAGTCAGAGGAGGAAGATGAATCTCCTTTCTCATGGTGATGTTTGTGAACTTTATTCTTCAGCTCCCCAGTGAGATGATCATAGTGAGCATAAAGAGATTCATATTGTTTGTGGAAATCCTCAATGAGCTCAGAAAGGGACCTTTTCTTCGAATCATCTTTCTCTTCTTCGTTCTGCACAAGCTTCAATATTTCTTGTTTCTTCTCCTCCATATCTACAGTAGAGAGTAATCTGGTAAGCTCAGGCATTAAAAAGATTGCACATGCTACCTCAAAAAAAAAAAAAAAAAAAAAAAAAAAAAAAGCAGACCCAATGTTTTTAGCTTATGCTTTCATTTCGACAATTGACATGTAAGTGATTGAAGGAAACATAAAAAGGATGGATTAGCATGTTAAAGAGCGTACCTTGTCTGGTTGCTTTCAGCTTCTCGTGTTTTTCAGGATCAGCATGACTTTCGAAAAAGGACTTAATTGAATTCCTAATGAGATGCCTTTTCTTCGCCATCTTGACTTGCCTCTCTACCTTAGAATTTCTTCAACTTTCATACATCCAATAAAGCCTTAAGATAAAGAAGAGTCACTACCTGTCTACCTGCGTAAAATCATTGACCAAAACATTTTGTTAGTCCTGCAATAGTAAATTCAGTATATCATTTGTTTGATATTTGGATATCGTATGGTAAGTTGACATCATCCAGAAAATGCCACCTTTTCATCCACTGGCTTTTCGTTACATTAAGGGATACTATCAAATATCAAACTTGAAACCATCCAAAAATAGAATAGACATGGCAATAAGGTGTCAATCAACCTGGTCCTGAGTTGGTGAGATCTAAAGTAAGCAAATATAGGGTGAAAAACTCCGATCTTTTACACAATTTCAACCAAGCAGAAGAGGACAGACTAACAAAACAAAAAACATGATGCATGGAAAAGAATAAGTAGTTAGAAATGAAGCAGATAAACAGATAAATCCATTGTTCCATAACATTTAGAGTTACACAACACACTTCAATCGACGTCATCCAGCATGCTTAATCAACAAAGCATTCCATCACTCCATCAGATACATCAGCAGATTATTCACTCCAATGACGTAAAAGATCATCCTAATTCTAAACACAAAGAATCCATCTACCATACATATAGAACCATGAAAGGATGACACATTAAAGGTGCAAAACAATTTAATAAACAAGGGAGTAAACATCCAAAATAGTAAAAACAAATAAGTATAGGTGTAATCTGCACCTTACGAGAGCTATGATTCTGGAAGGACTAAATTGACTTTCGATTATTAAAAATATCGAAAAATCTAACTCGATTTTTGCAACCAACTGATATGTCACCAAGTTCTGCATACCCAGATAGCATGCATTACAACCCATAGAGGCATGTAGCAAACAAATTACGCTCACAGATGCTCTGGCCATCATAATCAAGCTAATTAAATAACATAAACGGCATCTAAATCTCCGCACATTTGTTGAAGAGAAAGCAGTCTCATATGATATAATACTACCATTAGTGTTGAATGGTTCACTTAGAATGAAAACACTATCATGTGGTTACCAGGCAAGACAACTCAGAAAGCCGTAATCAATCACCATTATAATAATCCAAATCTCAAATTAAGAATATTAGCACAATAAAACAACGAGAGTGTGAATGTACTGTAAGTTGGTCTGTTTTTTTTTTTTGCAAATGTCTACGATTGTTTGTTTACATCGTAGTAGTGGAGATGACGAGATTGCTGTCTTTTTCACAACTTCCACGAATAAAAAACGACTGGCTTCCCAAAACATATGACTCACTTCCTAATCTAAAGGTTCAATAGTTATAAGAGACAAACTAGTAGAAAATGGTGACCCTGATATATATGAAGTGTTCAATTTGACGATTTTCCAATAAATAAGTGACCTCAAAAAAACAAAAAAAAAACAAAAAAACGATACAAGTGTGAAGTGACCTGTTTATCTTAAAAAGACGCCTTAAAAAATAAGGCGTCTTACACAACACTTCACTACCATTTCATTGGATTAGAACAACTTATATGACTTTGCTACCCAAAAGAAGAGAAAAACATCCAAATGAATTTCTTTCTCATTCTATCTCAGTGATTTCGTAACAATCGGAACATGCATCTGCGCAAAAAATTCTAGAATAACCGACGGAAAAAAGTCGAACTAATCGACCGAGACGACGACCAATGAGTATTGAACTATTGATTCTTTTTTTTACCTAAAAAATTCAGAAATCACAAAGAGTAACACTGTAAAAGTAAAAAACGAAATCACAAAATTCTAGCAATCATTTCGATTCGAAAATTAAACAACCGAATCATTTGATCTTTCGTATCACTTGAAAATCAAATCATACCAAATTCAGAAACAAAAAACAGCTAAAAAACAGCAATCATTTCAATTTTTCAATTCGAATTAATCATACAACTCGAAAATTAAACAACGAAATCTTGTGAATCACGCAGAAGATCAAACTAAACTAAATTCAGAGAATTAACTAAAAATCCAGCAATAATTTCAATTCGAAGTAATCATATGACTCGGAAATTAAACAACGAAATTATTGCTACTACTTGAAGATCAAATTAACCTGATTTCAACAACTAAAAAACTCTGATCATATATGATCGCTTAATTTTGATTTACTAAAATCAGAAAATTCATCAAGACACAAGAAAATTAACTGAATCAAGCAACTCCAAAGCTCGAATCTACTTGAATCTTGTAAAAGAGGATTGAAAGAAATTAAAGCTGGATAAACTTTCCACCTCAGCATAAACGACGGTAAAATTCGTCAGTAATTAACCACCGCATAACAACAACAAAGTCAAAAAAAAAAGTAAAAGCAGAGGGAAAAATTATTCAACCAGAATTCCGGCACCAAATATAAAATTAATCATCAAACAAAATTACTCAAGCTAGATTATACATGCAAATTAAGAGAATTTTGATCTTAGTGTTCACCTGAAAATTGGAGCTCAAACTGTGTGAATCTTCATCAAGAAGCTGAATAATGAAATAGAAAGAAGAGGAGAGAGGAGAGAGAAAAGTGGAGTGGGGGAAAATGTTTGTCTGATTAGAGCTGGAAAAAAGGAGGCAACTAATTAAAAGGGACTGCTACTTGATTTGCAGCTACATAATCATAAACCAAAACTCTGTCTTTATATTTTTCATTTTTCCTTTTTATTTCTCAGGAATTTTTTGACGTAGAGCTAGATTATTCTGACTGAAATACCCCTTTATTTTTAGTGGTATTACGGGAAATGCCACTGAGAAAATGGATTAAATTATGGTAATTATTATTTAGGTGGCCACTGGCAAAGAGAACGTGGGGTATTTTCTGTTGTGTATCGCGGATTTATTATTTCCAGTTTTTTGTTTATTTTGACAGTTTGAATTGAATTATTGCGGTTTGATGATGGTGGCAGACTTTGCCAGATTGGCAACTTTCCCGCGCGCTTTGTTTGGTTATGATCACTTTCCAACTTTTTATTCTTGCTTTGCAATTTGCATTGTGCTCCCGTCTTTTCTGTGTCTGTGACCTTGTGTTCTACGATACTACGAGCGATGATTCTATGATAATTGTCAGTTTTTAATAATTAGGATAAAATTTAACTATGATTAATAATAAATAATAATATAAAATATTACATAATTTTTCGAAAATATTAATCTAGATCTGTTGACATATATTTATAACAATTAGAAATGAGTGAGGATCCTCTAGAGTTGTTTTACGAAAATTCTACGTTCATTACCACTAGTGGTAATCACCATAAGAATATAGTATTTTATTAAGATTTGATATTTTCTGATATTAATTTAAAAACAGAGTATAATATTTTATTGAAATTTGGTATATTTTTTATATTAATTTTAAAAACAAACATCTTATTTTATATTTTTAAAAATTGCAAAACTTAAGGCATGTTTGGTAATTGGTATTGGTTAAACTTCTCCAAAATATTAATTAGTAGGAGCTTTAAATTATAGGGTACATGAATTAGTAGGAGATTTAATTTATAGGATAAGGTTCAAGTAGGTAAGAACCTTAGTTCTATAGGAACTCATAGGAACTTTTCATATTAATCAAATTTAAACTCCATGTTCATTACCTTTAGATTCAATGTTCATGAAAAAAATCGATATTCATCGAAATTTTAATGTTTATAAAATTTAAATCGTATGTTCATTATCTTCATATTAATCAATGAAATTATAAGTTACCAATTTTAAATCATATGTTCATCAACTTAATGCTCAAAATTCATCAAAGCGTAGTCAATGTCTATCAAAATTTGACTAAATACTCATCGATAATTATAACTAATAAATAAATAAATAAACAAAAAACCCCTGTTTTCTCTCTCCTTTCCCTCTCCCTCCAACCCTAACTACCTACGCACACCACAAACCCCATTGCCTCACCACCACCCATTAGCACCAACCACCTCCAACCAACTATCAGCCTACACCATAAGATTCGCCCACCTCCGATGACCACGGGCGGTCAATTTTGACCATAAACACCGCCCATTACGCCAATTTTACGCTAATCCGAAAATAAAAACAAATACGAAAAACACAATATAAGTCGCTGTTTTGGTCGTTTTCGGAGGCGAAAAACACAATATAAGAGGGGCGACCGTGGAGAGGGAGGTGGCGGGGCAGGGGTAGACGACAATCGCGTGAGAAAAGGTGAGGAACAGAGAAGAAAAGTAAGTGGGAGGAGAAGTCGACGGGAAGTAAAGATGAGACTGGTGGCCTGGGCGGTGGAAGAGGATAAAAATGGTGGAGGTCGGTTGAATTGCGGTGGTGGTGTGCACTGGTTGTCGGCGGTGCCCTTAGGTGGTGGTGGCGGTTGGCAGTTGGGTAAGGAGAAGGAGAGAGAAAGTTATTTGAGGGTGGGGTTTGTTTTTTTAATTAAGTAGTAAATCTTTATTTTCATAAATTTTTGTGGGAAGGTAGTAATCCTAATTAATTCCAAACAAGGCCTAAAGAAAATTAATAACAAAATATATTTTTAATTCTTAAAAAAATATTTCTATTTAATTAAAATATTGCATTGTAATATTTACTCTTAATAAAATAATATATTTTTATGGTGATTACCACTAGCGGTAATGACCATAGAATCATTGTTTTTTTATGGTGGAGTTGGTAGAGTTTACCAATAAAGGAAAGAATTAAAAATAAAAAAGTTACTTAAATGCACAAATAAAGTATTATATATTCAATTCTTTCCTTTATTGGTAAATTCTACCAACTCCACCATAAAAAAAACCTAGAGAATCTCCACACATTAGAAATGCGATTTTAAGACAATGACAAAAGTACCCTCCCATCAATATTAATCAAATCAAAACCACCATCACCAATTTGGGATAAATCAAATGCGATCTTTTTTTTTTTTTTTTTTTTTTTTTTTAAATCAAACTTTGCTAGTTTGAATTGCTTATCAAAGAAAGACAAGTCTCCCAAATCAGACCTATCTTGTGTATCAATTTATCACACCACGAACATCATAAATCTTATTTGATTCATTCTTGTAGTGACTGCCCGCCATCCTCCATTAACGACGACGAACCAACAAGGGCAACAACCACGAAATAACCCCTCCACACCCCATCCGACGACCCATCCACCATCCGACCTAACCCCAACGCATCAAAATGGCCCAACCCGTAGTCGTGTAGCATGTATGCCGGCGACGGGGAGTTAGCTTGGATGGAGACGGGAAGATTGTGGTTGGAGGAATGAATTGATGGCGTTAGCCACGGTGGTGGCGCGGAAGCTAGATCTAGTCCCGAGTACGGTGCCAACCACAATCACAGTGAAGGGTGACGTCGCAGCTCCGTCGACGTATGTGCTCGCCACCGAATTCCAGTCAAGCCTCCACCGTGGCTGGCCATATACACACCATTGCGAAAAACAAACATTTCCAGGTTGATTTCGTTAATTTAGGCCAATTAGTTTCCACAAATATTCATCAAACCCACCACCTCTTCCACCACAAGTCAAATCTATAGGGTTCAGATTTTTGTGGGTTCAGGTTTAAGTTTAGAATGAAATGACAGAAGTTTTTACATTTCTATGATTCCAAACTTAACTTCACTCTTTATTCTTATGCTTCGACAATGGAATTAGATACCCTAAAGTTGAAAATAAACTCCTCTACCATGCAGAGTTTACTAAGAATTAATTGTTTTGCTTTTTTTTTTTTTTTTTTTTTTTTTTTTTTTTGTGCATTTCAAGATCCTCTTCCTTTTGTTTTATTACTAGTTTTAGCAAACTATACCAACTCTACCAAGAAATAACTCTAGGGGATCCTCACCCTTCAACAATTTAATAATATCTTATGAGGAATTTTATGCCACTCCCATTCGGAAAATAAAAAAAAATTACAGTCTATACAAAACGATTTCCGAAAAAACCGTTATTTTAACAACTTACCATGATAACAACTACGTTTACTAAAAACACTTAAAACCCTCGCCACCCTCCTCCCTTGCTTCTCTATCACCTTTCTAATCACATCAGTCACCAAATACACAAACTCTCAACTCCAACGAGAAAAATAAAAAGTTTGTTCTCCCACCAAAACTAAACCGTTGATCTCAACTCCACTCAGTCTTTTTCTCTTTCTTCCCTCCTTATCTTCCCCATCCTTCTCCTCGCCCCAAACCCCTCTATCCCAGTCGTCAATACACTAGTGAGCTCATGTGCACGACTAAACATTGTATCTCCGCCATCAATATTGAACCAACTCTCATTTTTTCACCGCCAAACATCCCCATCTCCGCTGTCATTTCTCCTCAAACCCCATCCTCTTTACCACTACCCAAAATCTTCCTTAAAACCTCCATTGGAAAAAGTACTCACAAAGATCTGGTGCATCTTCGACGACGATATCAAGGCTGACATTTTCAAGACATTGGATGACCTTAAAAAAAAAAAAAAAAACTATCGGCGAAAGCCTTCAAGTCCACCGCAATAGTAATCCTTAAATTAGTTTTTGGATTTAAACTGGCAATTGCGTAGACGAAGATTCCCAACATATACTCCAATTTTGTCATTAAATGTAAGAATTGAAAGGAAAAACTTGTAAAATTTTAGGCGTTAAATTTTTTTGTTGCATTATATACGATTTAGGATGCTAATGTGGCATTCTACTGGAAAGCTTTGTTTTGTCACATGTGCAATGTCACTGAAATCTTCGAAGAGATTTTTTGTTTATCCGCCTGAAATGAACCAAATACTAAAATCAACGGTCGTATTGAACCTCAAATCGTGTCTCACAAAAGACATCATAACATTAAAAATTGTATCATAACTCATTATAAACCTAGCAAATGGAACATATTCATCGTAAAATATAGTTGTAATAAATGGTTTCAACTTCATGTCGTCAATAATACAAAGTTTTGATGTTCACTTTATTAAATCGGATTTTCTAATGTGTGCACGCACATGTTAGAATCCGTTGTTTCCTTATTTACGTTCTTATCTTCTGATAAAGGAGATTAAAAGTTAATTAAATCGTTGTTTGTGTGTGGTGACATGTTCGAGATCGTATGGAAGAAGCGGGTGAAACAAGATAACGCCTCCATCGTCAAATATTTCGATACTGTGACGTGACTTTGCTTTCCATTCCTAAACCGTCTAAACTACCCTATCTCCGCTTGAGCTTACCAACCACCAAACCTCCCTATCTCCGCCGTCAATTTCCGACCAACTCTTTTTTCTTCACCTCGGCATAACATTATAGATATGATGAATATTAAGTCGTCTACCCCATAATAAATGTAGCAAATGGAAATGCATTATACACGTAGCGTAGCAGTAAATGGCTTCAACGTTACGTCATTATATAGAGTTTTGGTGTTGACGTTATCATATCAGATATTATTATAAATTTAGTAGTTGAAGTCCTCTATTGTTCCTGGGACGTGTATGCTCGGGTCTGATTGAAGTTGTACAGTTAATTGGGTTTACGTGATGATTTGGAGGATTCTATTGCATGATCTTGAGAAAACTGTAACTGAAGCTGGAATTTGGGGTATTGATCTCCGAATTCAAGTCCATGGTTGTAACATTGTCACTGCTTCCTTATATGGATTGTCATTGACTCATTGTATCTTTTTCAGCTGGACTAGTAAACTGATTTCCTATTTCTAGATGAACTTATTGGTAAATGCACGTGATACGAAGATTTATGCAATGCATTGATATAAGTTCTTCGAAAGTATTGAAGCTATGATAAGTAATTAGTGCTCCGAGGTTGGTCATGGAAATTTTGCATTGTTACCACGAGCATGTAACTCAATTCTTCATCTGATATGTATACTACAAGCCAAGTGACTAGTAGTTAGTAAGGAGCAAAGGCCTGCCCTCCCATTGTTCATGGTTGTCACTTGTGACTTTGCTTCTTATGGATCTTCATTGCGTATTTGCGTTTGTTTCATTCTGACTAATTCAAGCTGAAGTGCTCTATTGTTTCTGTTTGTATGCATGACTGATTCTAGGAAATTCAGGTGTCTAAATTTAAGAATTATCCAACGATAAACTTTTTTGGCATTTTGAAAATATGTTAGTGTATGATTTGGGAATTAAACTATGGTTGTCGTTGACTCGTTTTTACAGGAAGTACTTCAGGACTTGTGGCTGCTTGTACCCCTGTCAGAGGATGATTTGGTTGCTTTGTTCGAGTGTCTTCCATCATCGAAGAAGGCGGAGTTCAACGAGAGATTGGCTATACTCCAAGTTGCGCATGCCAATCTGTTGCAGACAATTATGTCTTACCAGGTTGTACAAAGGAGTACATGAGGGGTTCATTAGAAAGAGTTATGGGTACTCTACATACCTTATACCAAGTCTTTCCTAGGAGGACACTTGACATTTATTAATTGGATAGAACATAAAAATAGTATTAAATATATGGTAAGAAATTGTCATAGGGTAGTATAATATTACTAGCTAATTTATGGAAAATAATCATTATGCTAATTTATTAAAACAAAGATAAGATTTTTCTCATAAAACGAGTATAAACGATATAAATACATAGCCCGGGCGTGCCACGGGCATGCAAACTAGTTAGTTTAAAACCTAAAATTTATGGAAGCTAGAACTCATGATCTTATCATGTCACGTCGAATGTTACTCTTCCCGTATACAATTTTGTATTAAAGGGTATATACGGAGTATATAAAAACATGTAGACGAGGAAAATTGTACAAAATTATTATCCCTTGAAGCTTCCTTTCGATGAAGCTATTGCAATTGAGCTACACTTGACCCTTATTCCCAAGTTCTCTCATTTTCTTGCACTTTTGTTCGCTGCTTCAATGAAAGTTTATGGATTTTTTTCTCCTGAGATAGAACTGTCAATTGTTGTTTCAGTTCGGCAAGATCCTACTTCTCATGATGTTGCTTGTGGTGATTTCCATTGGGAAGTTGGTTATCTTCTGTGTTCAATTCCTTCTTCGAGTCTGACTCTGAGTCTGAACTAGTGGTGACGGTGAAGTACCCCTTGTCTTCTTTATCGCTACGAGATTTGTTGGGGTGTTAACCCTAGTCCCACATTGAAAATCCGTGCGGGCTGGTAGCTGGACCCAAAGCGGACAATATCATACTAATTGTGGAGCCGATGATTTGGCAGTCCACAACAAGATTATCATACAGGTCATAAACAAATTGATACTGTTTGTGGAAATCCTCTACCAGCTCAATGAGTTCTGATTCTTTCCCAGCTATTACTCCGTACTAAATGTAAATACACTGGCTATAAAAAGAAAAGAAAAAAAAAAAAAAAAAACCTCAAAGTACTTCTTGGTAATCAGATGGCTTGTGTCATGATCACCAAGAGCAACAAAAATTGTATGTGAAATAATAAAAAGTCTTAAGATCTTGCTCGAGTACTAATCTTCTTAAATATCATCATTTCCTTGAGATGATCAAATCGGCTTTGATGATATTCAATCCACGTACAGAGTTGTCGTATGGCCTCTACCTTCTCTTTTCCCAACTGTAACAACCCTTCGTCTTTGTCTGCAATCGTTTTCTCTAACTCCGTAATCCTTCTTTGAAGGTCATATGCCCCTCTCATAAGCCTCAACTTGTCACCTTTCTCCTTGTTTACCTTTGCTTCTAGCCTCCTTACCTTCTCCTTCATTACTTTATCTTGTTCTTTCTCGTCCAAAGGCGCAAATGGTGAACCTGAAGGCTCGTTATTCTTCCATGGCTTCATCTCGTCTGTTGTCCATCGAACCCACTTCTTTGCTACCTGAAGCTCGTCAGAAACCCTCGATAATCTCTGCAAGAAACTGCCTTCCCTGCTGTCGAAGTCATGTATCAAATGTTCCATTCCTTTCATTAACTCATCAACTGCCTGAGACAGTTTCAGGAAATCAGCATTGCTTGATGACATTAGTTCAGCAAGTTTTCTGTCAATGCCGGGGTGTTCTTGTTCACACCGCATTTTCATCTTCCTCAAGTTATCTTTGTCTTCAGCATGCAACTGTTCTGCCACTCTGATTCTCTGGCTTAGTATACGCAGGTTATCTTCGAAATTCTTTCTGAATTCGTGAGCGACTTCATCCATTTTTCTATCAGCAGCCTGAAGGAATCGACCTTTAACCAGTTTACAGTCCTCGCGTAACTTGTTGATGCTATCCTCTTGCTGTTTAAGGATGGCTTGTTGATTTGATAGTTTACTTGTTAGCTCACTGTTCTGATTTTCCACCTGAGTCAATTTTTCGAGGGACTTTTTCCTTTCAGCAGATAATGCTACCTGCAAATAACTTATCTGTGAAGTTAATCCTGAAATTTTTGCAGATGTTTCATTTTCCGCAATTTGTAGCCTTCTCTGAATTGAAGCAATCTCATCCTCCTTTTCTGTCAGTGTTATTTCCAATTCCAAAATCTTCGCTTGCAGGGTTTCTTTTTCGTCCACCAACTGTGTAATCTCCCTTTCCTGAGAACTTATCTGATCATCAAGCTTCCTCTTCATGTCTGTTTCTTGCTGCAGCTGGTTTACCTGTCTTGTTAAGGCCACAATTTGAGTGGACATGTCATTCTGTAGCTTAGAGAACTCATCACCTCTATCTTCCAGTTTACTCTCCAGCTCTGAAACTCGTCTCTGAAGTGACTCCCTCTCCGAAGTAAGCTTAATGATTTCTTCGTTTTTCTTCTTCAGCTGCCTTTGGAATTCATTCTTCGATCCAAGATCATGCTCAAGATGGTTAATCTGTGACATTAAAGAAACCATCTGTGACGGTTTATCATCATCCTCACCATTGTCAAATTTCTTTTGCAACGCGCATAAGTGATCCTCTCGCTCTTTCAGCATCTTTTCTAGGTTGCCTCTCTTCTCTTGCAGTACTTCTAATTCCTGTTTCAACTCAGCATTTTCCTGGTTTTTTCTCGCCAGCTGTCGCTGCGCTTCGGTTCTTTGGCTGCTTAGATTGTGCACTTCTGATTCTAGGTTTTTCACTCTCACTTGTGCATCTTCCTTCTCCTTTTGCGTTCTCTCTGACTTGCTCGTGAAGTCTCTCTTAAGACAGTCTATCTGAGACAAGAGATCTGAATTCTCTCGAGCATTCTTCTTTATCTTCCACTCCAATTCACTGTTCTTCTTGCGCATGGACCCTAAGTCATGCTTCATTTTATTCACTTGATCCAATAAGTTCTCGTGAGATGCAGAAGCAATGGAATCAGCTTTCTGAGAATTCAAACGATCCACATTATGTTTCAGTTGGTACACCTGCACCATCAGGTTCTTTATCTTAGACACCTCCGATTCAGAACCATCCTCCATCGCATCATCCCCATTTACGTGTACAGCAAGTTCTTCATCCATCTCTTTCTCAACCTTTTCAAGGCTCGAAACCTGATCTTGTAATCCACCATTTTCCACTTGCACTTTTATAGACTGTTTCTCAGTGCACATTGAATTCAGTTTAACATTGAAAGAAGAGAGCTCTAATTCTAGCCCCTTAATCAAAGCTGAAGTTTCCTTCTGCCGAAGCTTATGCATTTGCGCAAGCCTTGACAGTTCTTGCTCCCTTGTTCCCAATTTCTCTTGCAATGCTCTAGATTCTTCTTCCAACTTTTGCAAAGTTCTCTCATTTTCCTGCACTTTGTTCTTTGCTTCCATGAAATCAGAGTTTATGGATGCCTTCTCCTGAGATACAACTGTCAATTGTTGTTTCAGTTCCGCAAGATCCTGCTTCTCATGATGTTGCTTGTGGTGGTGTCCATTGGGAAGTTGGTTGTCTTCTGTGTTTAAATCCTTCTCCGAGTCTGACTCTGAGTCTGAACTGGTGGTGGCCGTAAAGTATCCCTCGTCTTCCTTATTGGTACTGACAGTTTCGGATAGTTGCTCTCTGAGATTATCATACAGGTCATAAACAAATTGATACTGTTTGTGGAAATCCTCTACCAGCTCAATGAGTTCTGATTCTTTCCTGGCAATTACTTCTGCATTCTTGTTTCTCCTGTTCTGTCGCCGTTCCTTGACAAGCTTTAAGATCTTTGGCAGTTTGTTTTCAATCTCTGAAATAAAGAACAGAATCCGAGTTCACAAAATGTATACAGCCTGAACAAAAGTGTATACTATACTCAACATGAAATCCATACAAACTGAACCTATCATTACAGAATAGAAAAAGGTTGCAAAAGCTTTGCTGAATCATTCATTAGCATTACATTTCATCATCAAAGTTGATAAATACTTTTGTGCATGTGCCTTATAACATAGGGAGGAGGAAGAACGGCCAGATTATCATCCAGATACGTGGAGTAAATAACACGACACAGGACATTAAGCCTTCAGGCATTCCCTTCCCATTCAAGATTCCATCATTACCAGGCCATGACTTGCATATTTGTGCTACTACAAACAGCTTAATCTGATCAATTCTTTCAGCTCATCCATATATTCCTTCTAAACTAGTGAAGTTTTCGACCTTTACAAATTACAAGGTTTCTATAGCATCTAGTGATACAGTAATTTCTAAGTTTTTCGACAGGGAATGCTTTTTATTTTTTTACCTATCTTAGACTTCTTCAGCTGTTCTTCTTTTGTTGGATCAAAATGACTGTCATATAATGCCTGCATTAAATCCCTCCACCGGCGCTTTGTCATTTCTAACGGTGCTCCTACAAAACTTAATGGCAGCATCTGAACAATGCAAAGAAGCAAAACTATCACTGGTGATTAAACTTCAAATTGTATTACTCTACAACAACATCTTTAACCCAGTGACTTTAAAGGCTCCCACAATAAGGCGGGGTAAGGGGGGTCGAATGCACGCAAACCTTACCCCTATTGAAACATAGAGAGGTTGCGCATGAATGACCCAAAATGAAAATTGTTTCGAGAATCACACCGGCTGACTGCTACTTTACAAAATACAAAATAAGAAGCGAAGACAAATTTATGATCCATTTTGCTTTATTCCATTATATGCCAAAAAATCAAATTGTATTACTTTGTATTACAGTATTCCAAGATTCAAATAATTGAATTATCTGTTAAATTTTAACATCATACATACGTGATACCGTCTATGCTAACAGATCGACATCTACCACAATTCCACAAAGCAACTTGGTATATACTTGGTAACGATAATAAGGTCTAAATGTACCCAACCTTACACTTACAAATCGGGATAAAAGAGGATCAAAGTTGGCCTAGTGATTAGAGAAAATCGTTATTACGTATATGCACGTACAAGATGATGCGGAAACAATGAAACATTTTCAATAATAACGACAACATCAAAGTTTTAGCTTGGGATCGTCTAACATAAATCGTTATTACGTATATGCACAAGACGAGACAAACTAGATGACATGCAGATCAATTGTATTGATAGTGTAACAAACAAACAAACAAAATAACCACATCAAAAAATATCTCTTAGAAAAAATGTGATCATAATTACCTGGATTAATTTAGCACCTTCAGAAGCTCAAACAATTGCATTTCCGGCGAAAACTAACCAAGGATCACAAAATCTACAAAATCCAAAAATAGTATGAGGTGAAAGGCGAAAATGAAAGTAAGATGACAGAGGATTTAAGGAGAGGAAAAAGCGGAAAAATACAATTGTGAAAAAAGAATGACTGCCAAAATTGCTCCTAAATTTCCAATAAAATAAAAAAGTCAGAGAAAATAAATGGAGTATATTATTATCGTGCAAACAACTTTGTGTTAGTTCTGAGCAAGTACGATTAACAATCAGCATTATTTATACGACTTTTTATTCATTTGTAGTATCGAATTTATAAGGATTGCTCTTCTGTATTAAAATGAACGCCATGCAAATTCGTCATTGAATTAAATCAGAGTTGTAATTATAGCTAATTAAACGGTGACAAGTAAATGGTTGAGTGCTTTTGGTGATAAAAACAACGTATCTTAGCTTTGGTTCACTGCAGATTCCAACCAATATTGTTTACTTGTCATATGTAATGCAATAACATTTATTGAAATTGTTTGAAAAAATCTAGTGTATGCTAACACCAAGTGTACGTGTAACCTTTTCCTGTTTTCACTTAATTAGCGAGAACTCGAGAAGTGATCACGATGGACTCGAGGAATGATAGCAAACTCCACCAACTTTGTCAAAGATCCAACTTAATATGAACTTTACAAGTACGAGTAATTTACTTAGAAAAAAGAAAGCACCCATTGTTGGTAAATTATACATGCTTTCTAAAACACAAAGAACATAGTGGCCCAACATGCCTCGTGTCGTACTTGACCAAGTTCCAAAACTTCAGCCCTGCACGAACTTGGCCCAACTAATAGCGTATAAGCAGTGTGACAATTGTACCCCCGAAATAAGATACCCCAGACGTCAGTGCGAAAGAAATTAGAGCAAAGACTTAGAGAATTACTCTGAGAACGAAGGCTAAGATAGGCGAAACAGAGATAAACGCGAATTATTGTTCTTCTTGCAATTGCTCTACTTCAGCAGTATATAACACGCAAATCAAGTGGATTATGCAGCAGAGACTCAATGCCAACTTGAAATTCAACCCAAAAGGCCATAAAAATGTTTCATCTATTAACTACTGCTACTGACACATTGACACGCCGGTAATCTAGTCATCTAATGCAATGGAATCAGCTGATGATACCATCTCGTCCACAGCAGATGGTCATGAACTCATGATGGGATGGCCTCGAAGACGAAATCGGGAGGACTCTCACCAAAGTCCTGCTCAGCCAAAGCAAATACAAATACTCTGGGCTGGAGGCATATAGTATTACTCAGATGCATCCCGATTTTATCACCCTTGCAAACTTTGGAGAAGAGTTCATCAATATCAACATCACCAGTCTCATGTCCTGCCAAACAATTTCTAAAGTCCTCCACACGGACATCCTTATTATCGATGTGTGTCATAACCCGTATGAGAACAGTGCTAGAATTACGGCCCCATTTCAACAGTCTGAACAATCTGCCAATCATTCTTACAACTTTAAGTTTAAGCTCAGCCTGATAGCATGAATAAATCCATGGATTTTTAGCAACGTAATTAAATTTATGCTCCAAGTTTATTTTGCGATGAATTGAACTTTTATCATGCTTCAACAACAATTGCATCAACTCTAAAAACAGGTTGGAGGTTAACTTGGACTTGTTAGATGAATTGAATTCTTCACATTTCTCCCTCAATTCATTCCAAATGACTCCGTTGTTATCTTCGAACAAAACCTAAGAAATTAAACAAACCACATCCATCATATCTCAAAAGTTTTTGGTGTAACAAGCTGAATTGAATTCCGCCACCATTTGATTCAAACATTCATTTAGTTTTAGGTGTAAAACCTCATGTTCCCTCGGGGGTGCACGGGGGCACGTGCCCCCCAATTCTCTCTAAAATATATTAGTATATATGTTATTTATGTCCCCAACATGCATATAAATTGTGATAGACTAGTGGAATTTGACCCATTTTAGGTTGCATACTTCCCGAGTTCGAGTCTAGTGAAATTCACTTTGGCTCTTTTTTCTTTCAAGTCTGCAAGGTTTGGAGGTCCAGCTTCCACAACAATAGGGGGCAGTGGGAATGTCGAATTGTATTAGAATCAATGTTTGTGTACAAGTAACAACTTGTACAATTTTAAGTTGAATTGAAATCAATGTTTGTGTATATTAGTTAGCTGAGTCTCTTGAACTGAACTAGAGTACTCGTAATCGAATTGAATTTCGTATACTGAAAATTTTGAAACAAATTATGACATCAAACCACCAGGCTCAGCCCATCCACCCTGAGTTATTGTTCCACAAAGAAAATTACAATTTCAAATCATGGTTTATGCAGATTGGTAACCACGGATCATATCAAACCCGCGATAAACAAATCAGTTGATTCATGTCGTGACGTGTCATTATCCAAAAAAAAAAAAAAAAAAAAAAAAAAACAGGGCGAAATCTATTGAAAAAGCAAAAGAAGAAAGATATACCTGAATGACAGGAACGGTATCCTGCCTGCTATTGAGTCTATTGAAAAAATCAACAAGTGATATCTGAGTTGCAGGCAAAGGTCCGATATGAGAGGAGGATGACGATTTAAAATTAGGGTTTGTTTTAGTGACAAAGAGGGGAGGTAATGGCCATGGGTTATTCTTCTCCCATAATCCGAATCTCACCTCTTGCTTGATACCTCCCAATTTCTCGCTTTTTTTAGGATTCATCACCATTGATATGCAATTAGCTTTACCAACACTAATTCCAGCCGCAGCAGCAGCCGCCATTGTTTTCTCTTGTAACACTCTCACTATTTCACACCACCAACTTCACCGCTCAGTTTTTTTTTTTTATGACCCTGACTTTATTTCACCGTCTATGCTGTCTTCCTATCACCTTTATATTTTTTTATAGGTTCCATTCGTTATTCTTGCCGTTTGGTATTATTATTTTTTTTTTTTTTGGTAAACTCTCGAGAGCACAAGAAACATGGTATCCCATCATGACTAGTGCCGTACTTGACCAAATTCCAAAACTTCAACATGGCACGAACTTGGCCCAACCTCTGGGAACATCTCGACCTGACCCACCGCCACGTCTAGGTACCACACACAGCTTAGGACTAGGGAGTGTAGGAGACCAAAAGGGTATCAAATTAAAAATAATTGGTGGAGAAGGGTACCTCAGCAAAGAAGTGAGAAAAAAGTCAAGTGGGTATATATAATAACAATGTTTTGGGGGTGTTTTAATTCACAAGTAACAATGGTGTCCCGTATGGTAACGAATTGGAATATCCCCATGGCCGCCACGACCACCGCCAATTTTTATCCGATATCGGCGGGAAATAATTCGTTAGGTGCGAAGTCTGATGAAAAGAAGCATAATTTGTTATCAGTAACAATGAAACCTAATTCTCCAATTGGAATTCGATCTGTTCGCTGCTGCTGTCGCCGCCGCCTCCCCAATCCTTTTGGGACGGATGCCGATTTTCCCCCTCTTTCTGCCTTTGATCGGGTATTAGTCGAAAGGTTCAAAAAGCGTCCTTTGTATGATAGGGGAACCGTTGCCGTCGTTGAGGTACACTCTTTAATTTCTTTTGGTTCATATAAGCTATTGATACGAGGATTTAAACCCGGCATGTTAGATCAACCTTTATCCTCGATTTCACCCTTTGTAGTAGAAATATTTGCCCACCAAGCTAGTGACATTTGCAAATTTGCTCTAATGGTATAAGCTAATGACGTTAGTGACTTTACAAGCTTAAACTACATAGAATTTGTTACCAGAGAATTAAGGTTGGCCTTGTTGAAATTTTTTATTAAAAAATAAAAATTCTTATAGTGTGTTTGGCCAAGCTTCTTTAAGTGTTTCTCGGTCCTATAATCTGAAAATTGGTTAAACACTTAAAACTGAGAAACTGTTTCTGATTTCTTAGAAGCACTTCTTGCGTAAATTTGTTCTTCAAAAGTTAGAGCTTGCTCAAACAAGCCCTTAATATATTAATGAGAAGGTATATTGGATACGATGTATCTTATGTCAAGAGAGACATGCTAATCCATTGTATCTTATGTTAAGAGACATGTTATTTCACCCCAATGGGTATTGGGCATGTATTTTCACTCCCTCAAACAAAATCAAATAACTTCCCAGTAACTAACTTTTGATTTGTGCCTCTCTTCTCTATATATAGGACATGATGTTGCAAATTTTAGGATCATCCAAAAAATCAAACTCTCATCTTGAATCCTCCTAAAAGCATGAACAAACGTTTCTCTTGTGTGATTATCAACCGCCGTTGAGTTCGGTGATTTCTTGTATTTGGAGTACCGCTGTAAAAAATTGGTAATCTGTTCTATCCTCAGAGACAATTGTCTACAAACCTTGGGTACCGTTAGAGGGGACAAATTGTCTTAAGGACACAACGTGCATTCGTTGGGCTCGGGTTTTGTCTTCTAACTTTGTTGTTGTTTACTTGTTAATTGCATTATATAATCTCTACTATTTACGAATATACATCCGTAATAACATGCCTAATGGTTAGGAAAACCAATCCCGCGGCTATTAGCAATAGCCGCTCCTATGTATTAAAACTTGCACCTTTACTGAATCTGTATTTTTCAGTTGGAATTTGTATTCTACCATTGGAGGATTCAAACCCGGGATAACCCCCTAGTCATGTTAGATCAACCTTAATTTTCGATATTTGTTTTACCATTGGAGATGCTCTTATGCCCACTAAGCTAGTGACGTTATTGGCCTTAAATTTGCTGTAATATTAGCGGCTTTACAAACTAAACTACATAAAATTTGTTACAATTGGAGATGGTCTTTATATGTTGGGAACCCCTCTTGCACCTTTGCTGAATCTCGCTCTATTTGAAATTCAATTTCTCAGTTGGAATTTGTGTTTTTTTTTTTTTTTTTTTTCCTTTCTGTTTTGGGGTTAGGTTCTACTAGAAGATAATAATGAAGTGTTTTGGAATGAGTTAAAGAAGTTGTGTGAAGATTTTAGTTCATCCGATAATTCTAGCTCAACAGACAAACTGTTGTCGGAGATGATATACCTCCTTGTAAAGCATGATAAGCATTGGATTCACACAGATGATAGACTTGTGGACGATCCTTGGATGGAGGTTCCTATGCTCCGGGGTTGCCAGTGGGCGGAGTTTGATGTACATGACATTCGAAAGCGGGGCAAGTGGTTTAGATGGTTGATGTCTGGTCCTAATTCCAACACAGTCTTTGTGTCACTGTTAGCATGCGTCGATAAAGAGGTCGGTTTGATGGAATATTCAGGTTATGTAAAGGACACCTGTGATGATCACCTCTCCGACGTCGTTGCCAAACTTTGCAAGGATGATCGGCCACCTTGTTGTCTGAAATCCCTTATACGGATGCATTTGCAACCCGGAATAATGTTATATGCATCCAAAAAAGCTGACTTCGGCCGCAGTCCTCCTCCGATTTTCTTTAAGGCTGGTCCGTGTGACATTGAGAAAAAATATAGGGGGACGAATGTATGAAGTGCGATCATGTTATGACACTACACTTTGGTGCAGTATTTGTGTACTAATACTAGAATAGTAGCTACTTGTCTGCTGTGATATGCTATATTTTGCATTCTTTTTACGGAGTATATATTTATATTAAAAAATAGTAGCGGTGTCGGTGTCGGTGTCCTAGATTTTGAGATTGCGATGTCCCGGTGTTCGCGTCAGTGTCCACATAGCTCATGATGGGATGGCCTCGAAGACGAAATTGGGAGGACTCTCACTAAAGCCCCGCTCGGCCAAAGCAAATACAAATACTTGCTCAGATGCATATAGTGTTACTCAGATGCATCGCGATTTTTTTCATTCTTGCAAACTTTGGAGAAGAGTTCATCATCATTATTGATGTGTGTCATCAGTCATCGCTCGTATGAGAACAGTGCTAGAGTTACGGCCTCAATTCAACGGTCTGAACAGTTTCCCAATCATTCTTGCAACTTTAAGTCTATGCTCAGCCTGATAGCATGAATAAATCCATGGATGTTTAGCCACGCAATTAAAGTTATGCTCCACTTCAATAAGATGACAAATGCAGAGATTAGTTAGTTCAGTTAATTAACAGTACGGAGTATTACGATAAAGATAGTGGAGTACGGAGTACTATCTTAATTGCATTTGCATTGGATTTGCAATATGGATTAAATTTTTTTGCTAAACTCTCGGGAGCACAAGAAATATGGTGACCCAACTTGACTTGTGCCGTACTTGACCAAATTCCAAAACTTCAGCACGGCAAGAACTTGGCCCAACCTCTCGGAACATCTCGACCTGACCCACCGCCACGTCTAGGCACCCAACACAGCTTAGGAGTTAGGACTAGGAGTGTAGATGACCAAAATGGTATTACAGAAAAATAATTGGTGGAGAAGGGTACCTTAGCAAATAAGTGAGAAAAAAGTCAAGTGGGTATACAATAACAATGTTCTGGGGGTGTTTTAATTCAAACCCGGGATAACCTTAGTCATGTTAGATCAACCTTAATCCTTAACTTAGGTAGTAGAAATATTTGCCCACCAAGCTAGTGACATTAGCAAATTTGAAATAATCCCGCAGCAATAGCTGCTCCTATGTATTAAAACTTGTCCCTTTGCTGAATCTCGCTCTATTTGAAATTCAATTTCTCAGTTGGAATTTGTGTTTTTTTTTCCTTTCTGTTTTGGGGTTAGGTTCTACTAGAAGATAAGAATGAAGTGTTTTGGAATGAGTTGAAGAAGTTATGCGAAGATTTTAGTTCATCCGATAATTCTAGCTCAACCGATAAATTGTTGTCGGAGATGATTCACCTCCTTGTAAAGCATGATAAGCGTTGGAGTCACACAGATGATAGACTTGTGGACGATCCTTGGATGACTGATGACTGGTGACTGATGTATAGTGAAGGCGAGACCGTAAGAGGTTTGAGTGTACGACGGTATGAGGGTCAGTGCGCATTGTTGTGTGGGGGGGTGGGGTGGTGGGAATGTTGGAGAGTATTTTGACAGGAGTATAGAATAGGAAAGCGTTTCGTTTTTGAAAACACGCAACTCGATACTAGGAGTTTGAGGGGCGAAGAACAACTCTTCACAATTATAATGGTCGGAGTGTAGAACCATAGAAGTCGATAATTGTCCGATTGAGTTAGTTATATATTAAGGGCGAGTGCAAAATTAAGTGACCATGTTATTACGAATTCGTGACAAAATTGTGAGCCAAAGGACTAAGTCTTTTGTTGCACACGACACTGAGACAGTCATATCCACCGTTGCCAATCCGACTTGATCAATTTTATGCGGTTGGTTATATTTAGATAAATAGGAAAATGATGTTGTTTAAAATTTTGTGCACTAAGTTATGATTTATGTCAAGTACAGAACTAAATGAAATCCAATATGGGCTTCAATCTCATTTATAAACGGAGCTATTTATTCTCGTCTCAATGTAGCGGTTAGCCGGTTAATCTTCTTCTAGTTTAAAGTCTATATTAATCTATCTATAATAAAAATTTACGTAAGATTTAAGCTAGCATTTTAAACCGAGCTGAGCTCGAGGCGAACGCGATCAATTAGCCTCATACTTTGTTTGTTCCCCAATTAATTTTATCTGTTTTGACAGGGCATGTAAAAAGTTAAAAACAATGTACGGAGTGCTAGTATTTCAGAACCGTCGTCACATGACTCCCCCATTTATCACCTTTATATATACTTTTTCTTCCCCTTCACTCTTCCCTTCGCCCAACTCTCTGCACACATACACACACAAAAAAAAAAAAAAAAAAAACAAGAAAATAGTAGAAGCTCCCGCCATAACCAAAGATGCTTTCCTCTCCCCCTCTGCTTAACCTCCCTCTCCGCCCCCCAAAACTTCCCGACCGCCGTCAAATTACCCATCCTCTCACCACCACCATCCTGCCCCGCCACCGTCATTTCACCCACTCACCTCTCCCAACCCGCCGCTCGCTCGGACCGGTTTGCTGCACCGGGTCGGAGGACAAAGAAGATGTTCGATAAGAAGAAGGAGGCGGTTTTCTGGAAGGCGGTGTCCGGGGTCTCGAAGGTGGCGGTCAAGGTGATGGTTGGCGTCACGGTTACGGTGTGTGTTGGAAGATTAATAAAAATGCAACGTGGTATACTTGATAGGTTGGAAGAATGGAAAGAGGTTCAAGAAGTCACCGGTTTCCTGAAATCCTTGATTATATTCAGTGGTCTCGTGGATTTCTGTTGGAAACATGTATGTCCCGGTGAAGACGAGGATTCCATTTTACTGCCCAAAAGTTTCCCGAAATCGACACCAAAATTGAATGAGTCATGAGTGCAGTGAAAGAAGGAGATGATTAGGAAGAAATATTAATAGAATTATATGCACAAGAATATTACTTGCTTGACTAGGAAAGTTTCATTATGGATTGCTATGGACTATGGGGGGGGGGGGGGTCTTTTTGTTCTAAATTGTTTGTGTTTCTGTGTTGTTAATATGTTTAGAGAATTTCTGGGGAAAAGGGGATGGAAGTATTCCACCTCTGATGATGTTATCAAAGAGATGATCCATGAGATTCCCGAGTGGAGGTTGAGTATCTTTGTCGAGGCTCATGCCAGAGTCGTCGATGCCATCAAGGCTTACCAGGAATTGGAGCTCACAAACCTGTCAGATATTTGGAATGCGTATATGTGATGTTAGTAGAATACTTGAAATTTTTCATGTAACTATGTGTGTCCTGGATTGATGGTAGTGGCAATGTGGATGGATAATCAGGTTAAATAGGATTGCTTGGTCTTTTTCTATAGCTGCCTTTGGATTTCATTCTTAATTAGATCCAAGACCATGCTCAAGATGATTAACCTGTGATGTTAGAAAAAACCATTCCAATTTCTTTTGATCCTCCACCTGTGCGTGCATTCTTCCTTCTCGTGCGTTCTTTGTGTCTTGCTTGCTTAATCTCTCGTAAGTTTGTTTATCTGTGAGTCTGTGATAAGAGAGCTGGATGTTCTCGAGATTTCGCTTTCATCTTTCTTCCATTTCCCCCCATTTTTCTTTTGCGACTCTTGATTCTTTGTCCAACTTTTGCTATGAATTCAAGATGTCCAGAAATTGGGAACAATGTCAGTAGTGAAAAGCTTGAGATCGTATTAAACAATTAAACTCATCAAGTGTATTGCGGCATTTCGAAATTTGATTCATCTGTTAAATTCAACAATGTATGTTTGCTAACAGCTCAACATCTACGCCAAAGCAATGTGCGTAGTTTACTTTTATGCAAATCGTATGTATTAAGCTGAGGGTCCTAATCGGCTAATTAGTTTGTGACTGGGTGTCTTTGTATGATATTAAGCGTAGCTAGGTTAGCTTGAACACCCGATACAGGTGTGTAATAATAATAACCAGTGGGCTGGGTTTCGCTGAATCAAAGATGCAGTCTTTCTGTTGCACCTCAACAGCTTTGCATATTCTACAGAAAGTGTAAAACAGCAAACTTCTCTTATTATTCTACCATTACTCCGTATTATCCTAGTAATTGCCACTCGGTATGTCATTTGTGTGATACCAAATACCAAGACCTAAAGCGAGAGTACAATAGCATGAGATAATGAGAGTCTTGTTGACAAGTCCCAAGTCTCGAATACCCGACTTGTAGGTGAAAGTAAGTACCTCTCAACCAAAAGATCGACCAAATGATGGTCCCGTAAATTTCTTTTTGCACAGTTGCTAAAACTGAACTTAGCATAATTTCAATTTAAACTAGCTCTTTGGAATTCAGTACGTTAGAATTAGTATTCTTAATTATTTTCTCCTCAATTCGACTGGAGTAGTTCACAATTTAACATGATACTCGTACAACTTTCTTTTGGGAATCTTAGTTAATTTTGTGTGGTGCTGGTACAATGGTGGCCTAGCTAGCTGGTGGAGTGGTGGGTAATTCTTCAGTCGTACTGTGTCGGACTTGAGAGAAAATATAAATTACTGTTAAATATTTTACCATTATTACATTTCCAGAAATAGTAGGCACTACTTTTACTGTCGCATAGTAGGGTAGTAGCTGTGATTACTACTATTACTATAGCATGCATTTCCAACGTTCTTCCCTCTCTCTCTCTCCCCACCCCACCCACGCACACACTTTCACTCTCAAAGTCCCATCTCTTTTCCATTTCCATCATCTTTCTCTCTCTCCCTTCCTCTGTTAAGTTGTTGCGTGAGTGTTACATTACTTCTTCCTTGACCAGGCCACCCCCATTTTCTCTCCTAGGGTTTGTTTCAAAGATGAGTTCTTCGACAAATTCCCAAATTTCTGAGCTGATTTCGCCACTGAAATCTTCCGTGACACCTCAAATTTACGCCAGAGTGCAAACAGATTTGTCTCTGAGAGAATCGCGGCTTAATAGCGACAGAAATGTGATTCTTCATAAGGTCAAGAAACTTTCCGAAGACAACGCCGTCCTCGATAAGAATCTCCGCCAAGTCAAGGCCGATTACGGCGAGCTTCTCCTCCAGAACTCCGACGTTTCCCGCGAAAAACAAGCCCTACACCGCGAGTGCGCCGCGCTGAGGGCGAGCTTACAAGCCGCGCAAGCCGAGGTGCAGCGGCTCACTGCTGATAACCAGGAGTCCTTACGTCGGAACGCCGAGTTGACCGAGTCGCGACTCGAGTTGAAGCAACTCAAAGCGAGTTTACAAGCCGCGGAAGCCGAGGTCCAGCGGCTCACGGCTGTTAACGAGGAATCCGTACGTCGGAACCGCGAGTTGACCGAGTCGCGAATCGAGTTGAAGCAACTCAAAGCGAGTTTAGCCGAGTTGAGCGCCGAGTTGCAGACGCTGAGGAACGAAAGTGAGCAGTGGAGGAACAAGAGCAAAGCAGCGGAGGCGATGGAGGTGGAAGTTAGGGTTTGTAAGGAGGAATTGAGTAGCGTGATGAAGAAGCTGGAGGAATTGAGGGGAAAGAACAAGGCTTTGGCGGCGGCGGAGGCGGAGATGAGAGTGTGCAAGGCGGAAGCGGAGGTGATGGTGGAGAAGGTGAGGAGAGAGAATGAGAAACTTTTGGAGAGTAATGGAAAACTCAAGAGAAAATACGAGGCTCTTACTGACGCTGCCACTTCCAGATTCCGGGTTTTTTCGGACCGGGTTTCGAAATTGGAAGGCAATGTGGATGTTTTGAAAGCCGCCTTTGGTAATTCTGCTGGTAAAAATTAAAAACTTTTTACATATGTTGTTACTACTTATTATATGGTGTTTAACTTCTAGGATAAGTTTTGTGATGTTTTAGGATTATTTATGAATCAAAATTGAGTCTTTTGTGGATTAATTAATTAATTGGGGGTTCTTTGGTTGGAATTTTGGATCCCAATGCACATTTGGTTGTTTGGCTTTGTTTATTTGATAGTTGATATGTTGGAATCTTGTGTTGTTGTTGCTTTGATAATATTATTACCGGGTTAAGTAATTAATGGTCAAGAAACTAGCACTTGATTCAATGGTTAGTGCTAAAGATGAGTAATTTGTAATTAGATGGTGACTGTGTGGTTGCGTTTGATTAAAGATACACACTCTATGCTATTCCTGATGAATTGGAAGGTCCTAAAAGGTTTCGTGGGTAAAGTCTTAGCATTTGTTAGCAATCTAGCTAAGATTTTTACGATAATTTGTTTGGCTTTCTTATTGCAAGAGCCAAGAGGATCTTCGTGTTTAAGCGTGCTACTGCAATTTACAATTGAATCAATTCTTCTGTTATGATGATGTATTGTAATAGAAGAGGATTTTCGTGTTAGAGTCCTACGTAGTTTTGTTGATGATGTTGCGATTTCTTTGAGCTGGCAGCTTTTACCCTTCATGACTTGAGTAGAAGTGCTTCAACTAGAATAAAAGCAGGGGGTAACTGGAAAGGCTAACTAGGAAGTAAAATGATTCGATTGACTGGTCATTCTAGAGCATATATGTTGCCAATGTTGGTGTCTTGTTAGTCTTGTGCAATCCTGATCCTTAAAAGGTGTCATTTTTTGTTTGCTCTTGGAAGAACAGACATAACTAGACTATACTTTAGGGGTTAGATGATGTTGTAATAACGATTCACGATGTTAATGTGCAGTTATAACTAATAAGCTTGCATCTATTTGTTTGTGTATGTAGTGATGATTGCTCTTTTTTCAGGTGAACAAAGGGTTAGCATTACCCATGAAAGGGAGCCCCTTGAGAGTTTAGGGTCCGATGCTGATGCAAAACCTGAATTGTTTGTCGGAACCAAATTAAATGGTGTTGCTTCCAGTGAAGAGAACTCTGCTTCATCTTTGCCATGTATACACTCATTCCCATCAGTGTCTACTTTCTTTTTATATACGGAATAAGTAGACAGTGTGATGTACTGCAGCTGCTTTTGCTATCAGTTGTCATTGAAATGATTTTAAGTTTTTTTATGCTCCTGGTCATGTTAAGTAGTGGTTTTTGTTTCTTTTAGGTCAACAAGGGGCCAATACATTTCCTCTCAAGGAACAGCAGCAGAAAATTGTGACTGATGCTAGACCTGAAGTGCTCTTAAATCATCAATCAGCAGCTCAGACCATGCCATCGAATGCAGAGAGGACAGCTTCGTCGAAGCTAGTTATGGGAAAACACTCTTCTGCAGTTGCTCCCATATGCATTAGTAGTTCTGATGATGATGATGATGGTGGTGAACCTAAGGGACTGAAAAGGAAACTAGTCTTTCCTGATAGTTTAGATCACTCAAAGGCGCCCATGATTGGTCTTAAGCATTGTGATCGGAGGGGTAGTGAGGCATTGTTCATGAAACCTTGCAGCAGGGTTGCTCACTCTCACACTGATGTGGAAGTGGAGTCTGGCATGTCGAAAAAGCAGTGGGAATATGAAGCAGATATGGTTGACGACTTGGTGAAGAATACTGAACTGTGCATGAAGGCCATTTGTGCTCTATACAGACAGCATATTACTGTTGGAAAGTCAAAAGGGTTCAGTGCCATTGATGCTTTCAGGTATCATAGCTATCAAATCTCTGTTTTTCAACTTGATTATTGTCATTCTAATGATTTAAGTTTCGATAGAAAGTCTTTGGAAAATAGATTGGAGTTGTGGCCTCATTGCCTCACCTTGTTTTTGGACTACCATACATTTTGATAAGTGACACTCAGCCAACATACTAAGCTATATATGGTCTAGAGTCTGTTTCTTAACCCAGAAAGGTGAGGTTGACATGATATCAGCCAATGATATACACGTGCCACACGATCTCATATCAGCTTGACATGATTGCAGCTCTAAATTTGTAGTTGCTGCTTATTAACCGTAGTGTGCCTGATCTAAATAATAAACTCGCTAAGAAAAAATATTATCTCAGATTCTCAGCATTGTAGATAGTGTCATTTGTATGGTTAATGTGGTGCGTTACCTTTGAACTAAAGAGGAGGCCGATTGCCATGTTGCTACAATTGTTCAGACTTCATTTGTGTATGGTTATGGTCATACGTTTACTTCGTAAAAAATACTGATAGGACTATAGCAGAATAGCCGGTTGCCTGTTACCCTGACAGTTTCTAGGGAAGAATTAGCTTGGAGGAAACTTGGGCTTCCTGGACCAAGTTAGGCATTGTCATTAATAGTCCATTGTACAGAATACGAAGTCGGGCTACCTGCCTGGAAGGGGGATGGCCAAATCTTAGTTGTTGTGTAAGAAGTCGTAACAGCCATATCAAAGGCCAAACTTTTGACCTGCTTTGCTTATGTTTTTTTTTTTTTTTTTTTTTTTTTTTTTTTTGGTTCAGGGGAATGGTTTTGGGCAAGTTTCTTGTAGATGGCAATGCAGAAGGAGGGCTGAAGAAATCGCTTATTGACTTGATGGAGAATGATTTAGATGGTGCAACCAAATGCAGAAGAATGGCCATTGCTCATTCCAGCCGGCTTTTTGAGATCTACATGAACAAGGAAGATCCTTTCTTTGCTCCAAATTAGTCTGCTAGACTAATATCCGTACCCAGAAGTATATTTAACTTCATGTACTTCAAATGGAGGTTCTAATTAGTCTCTGAATGGCTGTGTCGGATTTTTATTCGTATTTAGGTTAGCTTGAAAACCCGATGCAGGTAATTAAGCTTTTGTCTCTGAGCCTCGAGCTCAGAAGTCTAACCAGGTTGTATGCTTGTTTAGCTAGATTATGAAGCAGCCCTGGGTTCACTGGTTAATTAGTCTACGTATCTGTGTTGTCGTACATCAGCTTGTGAATTCTAGAGGAAGTTTGAATGTAGCACAGTTCTATTGTCCTGGTAAGTGGTAACCACCCCTGTGATGTCATTTGTCATATTTTTATTTCTAGTTACAAGGATAATCATTCATCAGTTCTGCCACGATGTCTTAGCTTGCGAAAGGGATTCGAAAACCTTAATTTTGTCATGTATAAATTTTTCAAGTGGTGCTGATACAAAGAATGAAGCCACAAGTCCAGGGGTGTGAGCTTCTACCCCCGTTTTAAAGATCGGTGCTTGGGGAGATATAGTAGTGATATACTACTCATCAGTGATGCTTCATACTTACAATCCTGTATTATGTGGTTACATTGCGAAGACTTTTGTTGTCTAATTGCAAATTTGTAACGACCTTGATTTTTCTGCTCGAGCTTTATTGGTTGTTGGTTCGGAGGATACTTGATATGTAGTCCTTGTGAATTACATCTCCTTTTTCGAATATCGGTTTCACGTGGTCTAGAAAAAAGGTAACTCGTACTTGGATAGATATAATTCTTCAACAAAAGTTTTACTTGGTGATTAGTGTTATTCCCAATTTGATTGATTGTGAATAAACAAGACTTTGTAGAGAATGAGAAGTTTGTAGAGTTCTTATAAAAAGTGACGTCACGTCACGTAAATAAAGAAGTAGAACAATGACGTGGGCAGAAATTAACCAAGAATGGAGGAATGGAGAATCTTAAGGCTCCATGTTGGGCCATGTGCTGTGACAAGCAACACTTGTGAAGATATTTCTACTTCCTGTGTGACGTGGACTTGTATATTCCATCTGAAGTACAGGCCCATGACTTGGTGCATTTGGTGATGATAGTACTGGTGCGTAACTGCAGACCAAAGTCGTTTACGGAGTACTCCCTCCGATCTTATTTAAACTTTTCAATTATCATAAGAAAAAATTACAATTTTTTTTTTTAATAATTCATTTAACAAATGCTCCCTACATCCGAGTTTAAATACCTAATATCGAAAATGTACCCTTATAAAAGAGGGTGTGTACACTAAACGGTTACTCACATTTCGGAAAAAATTATATGGAATCTTTGTTAAGCCTATTTATCTTGCTATATGATTTTTTTTGAAACTTTGATTAGCCGATTAGTGTCTATACTCTTCCTAACACAGGGACATTTTAGGTATGGGGTATTTAAACTCGAACGGAGGGAGTAAATTTAAGAGCTAGTTGTCCACCAACATCTTCCTCTAGCTCCCTAATTACTTTCTCGACAAAAAAATATTTTGAAATGGGAAGAACAAAGGTAAAACCCAAAAAAATGAGGATGAGAAGTTTAAAAGGGACCAGAGGAGTTGATTAAGCAAATTTTAGATGAACCCGTTTTTTTAGACGGAGTTTCGCCAAATGGTTCTTGACAGGTTTTAAGTAATGAATTATCGCAACTATGAATATGTCACAAAATTCATAGTGTAAAAATGATTCACGATTATTACTATTCATAGTGTATACTCTAAAAAGTTTACGAGTAGGCTTCAAGGTGTGAAAAAGTGAGAGTGAAGCAAGTACTCGTATAACATGTCACCATGAAAGCTTTTTTTTTTTTTTTTTTTTTTTTGCAAGTTGGTACAAAGGAGTAACAAGGTGGGTTGAAAATATAGGAATTCAAACCTGCAACATACCTCGGACAAATTAAATTCCTAATCACTACATTCACTAGATTAACCTTATTCCTCTTATTATGTAAGCTTGTAAAATCACAATATTAGCAGAAATCTTTGGTCTTATTTTGGAAAAATCTAGCAACAAAGTCCATAGTATTTGCAGAAACCTTCTAAAAGAATTAACCAGGCTTTATTTATATTCTTGGATTTCTTCCAATAGACACTAGACTTCATTGGCTACCTATCAACTCATCACTGAGCCAAACGGTTGTGGAAGGATGAAGAAAGGGGAGAAAAGATTCCAATCCAACAACAATTTTGCGACATCATCCACGTGCATATCACGTGATATATACTTTTTTTTTTCTCTTTATATTCGAAATGCAGTTTACCATTTACAGTTTAACTCAATTTAATCCATCTCATTTTCTAAACATTAACCGTGCAGTGACCTTATTGATTTCATACACGACTTTGTGATATTCAGACTTTTTTTTTTTTTTTTTTTTTATAAACGTAAAAAAGTTCACGTTAATCTACGAGTGTAAGGCTAACATAAATTATTCGTTCTGATGAGGGAAGTAAGAGAATCAAACATTCAGACGGACTCTCAAACTGACGTGTTAGAGACGGGGAAAAGTGCCCCAAATTGGCCATAAAGTCTGCGACTTTATTGGCCCCACGAAAACAGTGAAAAATCTCTACTTTGTGAACGATTTAATATACGACTTTGTGAGATTACTAAATTATTGTCTGACTATTTATAAAAATTGCATAAAACAAGCACAATTAAAATATCTCGGCAATACTTGTACATGGTATAAAGTTATACGTTGAAGTACGCCACAATGAAAGCAATCGGATAATTTGAACCACGAGGAGGTAGCTTCACCTGGGAATCGAAAATCAGTGACAATTAACAAAGCATTTAAGCCAGAAATCCATAAAACATCAACAAAATTTTATTCTATTTCCGGCAAGTTTTCAGCAATAGACCCTTCCTTCTCTAAATCTGATATTTAAATAAAAATTATAAATAAAAAAAAAAGGTGGGAAATACATGATTCTGCACTACAAATTGCAGGTTGATGTAATTTTCAATTATTACCATGATTTGTCAGAATTTTAAAAAAAAAAAATTAAAATATCATTGAATTTTGGGCAGCCACATAAAAACCTGACTTTTAAATTGTTTTTATTTTTCTCTGTGTGTGAGAAAAACAACAACATATCTCTTTCCATTTGAGGAAACTTTTGTGTTTCTAATAATAACTTAAGCTATGCCTTGTGTTTTTTATAGGGTTTCTCTTTCATTTCTTCTCTCTACTGGAAAAGGATTAATGTCTGCTTAACCCCAGAATTTGAGTAAGTTCTTAATTTTGATTTTTAATTTGTGGGTTTCTCTTAATTTCTTGAATTTTATTCCGGGTAATCTTTACTTTTAATTGATTATTTTGATTGAATTTTTTTAATTTTAGAATGTTATTTGTGGTGGGTTTTTGTTGAATTGCTTACCAATTTAGTTGAATTAGGGAAAAAGGGTTGCTTTTAATTCAAGTTTCTGCACTTGTGAACTGCTGTTTTTCGTTTCTGAGCTCGTGATTCTGATAATATTGATGTAGCTTAATGTGAAAGTTTGGGGAATTTGTTGCATGTGTGCGTTTGAACTGTTAGCTTCACTTTTAAGTTATTAAATGCCTTTGCTTGATTTAGTTGATTGAATTTTGATTGTGGCGAATTTTTGGCATCTTGGATTCCCATCTTGTAGATGTTTACTATGCATTAAAGATTTAAAGTGTGCTAACAGCATGGATGAAGGAGATATGGAGGATACTACGACACTTAGTCGAGATGATAACCGAGCCCAGGGTAAACAAGGGGAGTTTTTGACTGAGTGTCGAAATGTAGTGGAGACGAGTGGGAGGGTTATGCCTAGGGAAGAAGATTCGCGGAGGAGTTCTGTTCAACAATTCGTGGATTTCTTAGATGGGAAAGATCCCGTTAGTAGTGCTAATGTAGTGGACGCGTCTCAAAAACCTTGTACAGCTTATGGAGAATGTGGGGAGGGGAGAGTTCATGAGTTAACATTAGGACATTGTAATTCTGGTTTCCCCGTGATGGATGGGGGCGGAATGATGGAGGAAATGTTGCAGCATGGGCCTCGGCTAACTTCACATGAACATTCGAACTACAAAGATAAACATCCTACATTATCTAGTTCTTTGGAGGATATAAGGTCTGCTGATGTCTCGGCAGGAGAATCACCTTGCTGCAATGCCAATCTAAACATCGGAAGTAATGAGAGTCTACGGGATGCAATGTCTTCGGGTGGCATGAGAATGAAAATTCTATCTAAATCTACTGGATATCCAGAGTACTTTGTTAAGAATACGTTAAAGGGTAAGGGAGTGTTGAGGAGAGGCCCGCCTTCTCTTGGTGCGGAAGTTAGGGGGCAGAATACTCCGTGTACTCCTCCAGTGATTCCTAATTCTCTTAACTCAAGAGAAGGACCCTTTAAACCATCTCCCCATGGCTCTAGTACGCGTGAACTTGTTAATGACGGGGTCAGTTTGAGGGAGTGGATTAAAGCAAACCAAGGTAAGCTGAAAAAGGTTGATGGTCTGTTCATCTTCAAGGAGATCCTCGATTGGGTGCATTCTCTTCACTCAGACGGCAAGGTCTTGGAAGACTTACGACCATCTTATTTTAGGCTATTGCCTTCAAAAAAGTTAAGATATTGTGGGTTCTTATCAGAAACACCTACGACTATCACGCATAAAGAAGTTTTGAAGTCACAGTCTCTCAAAAGACCTCTAGAGCAGGGTACGTCGACCTATCTTGATGGTGCAAAGCACAAAAAATCTACCAATAGTGTGAACCTTTTCAAGGCAAAGCCTCAGTTTGAACTAGAATGTGGCCTGACACCTTTAACAAATGCCATTAATGCCAATCTTGTTGGTTCAGGAGAATCTAAGCAAGGCAAATCAAATAGGCTACATTTAACACCTTCACCTCAACAACATGCATTTTCAATTGTCGATCAGTTGGAAGAAAAGTGGTACAGGACCCCTGAAGAGGTTTTTGGTAGGGGTTGCACATCTTCATCGAATATCTACTGTCTTGGAGTCTTCCTATTCGAGGTGCGTAAACAAATTTCTACACTCATTTATGTTGCGTGTTGTATAGCCTACTGTACTATTGCGTTTCTGATGATTGCTTAACAATATGTTTAGCACTTTAGCATCCATTCCAAATTTCAATTATGTGGGTGGAGGGTCATTCTTCTAAGTGCCATTTAGTAGAACCAACACAATTAGGTCAATTATTAACTAAGTTTTTGAATCAGTTAACAAGCCAAAATGGATTGGGTGAACCCCTTTTTCGTTTTCCTTTTTTTCTTTCTACCTCTATTACCCAGTGTTTCTTTGCATAGAGTAATTGAAGAATATTAGAATTTGATTGTTTCTTTGTTGTATACTCCCATCTCTTTGCTGTTAAAAATCTTGTTTCACTCAAACTTTCATGCTGGAGTTTTTACTTTTTCGTCTCAGTTGCTCAGTAGTTTCGATTCTGGAAAAACGCACGCTTCAGCTATGTCGGATCTGCGTCACAGGATTCTTCCACCAACCTTTTTATCCGAAAACCCAAAAGAAGCTGGATTTTGTCTTTGGCTTCTTCACCCTGAGCCTTCTCTCCGCCCTACTGCCAGGTAACGTAAAGCTATTTTCTGTGAATCCCACCTTCTTTTCTAGCACAATGTTGAAGTAGTTGAACATTGTCGGGGTTTAGGCCTCTGAGTGTTTGGGATACCATTATCCTGCCTATGAAATTGTGATGTTAAATTTTAATAGTAAATCTACTTACGGACGCAAGAGACATTGGTAATGCAAAAACTGGCACCCCCTTTCTCCCTTTATGCCTTACAATACATTTGCTATTATCATGGTCATTTTTCTTCAACATACTTTTGTTGAACTTATATCGTAATTTATTTATTTCTATCTATTCTTAAGAATTTAGAATTTATTTAGAGGTTAAGTTGTCTTTTAAGCTAGGTGTGCTAATATTTATGGAGTATTTCTTTTGAAAATAAGCAAATATCAGTTGAAGAGAACATAGCCTATACTAGTTCAGTCCCGGGTGTACGTAAGACACTTATATTTGTTTATTTGTGCATTCTTTTATTAAATTAGGTAATTTTTGTAAGTTGAAGAACCATGCTTGTGTTTTGCTAATTTGGGTTTGTTATTTTTTATTAGCGATATTTTACAATCAGAAGTCATTAGTGGACTCCATGAGCTGTGTGAGGATGATAGGTCATCATCTCTTGAACAAGATGAAGGAGAATCAGAGCTTTTGTTGCATTTCCTTCTGTCTATGAAAGAACAAAAGCAAAAACAAGCCTCAAAGTTAATAGAGGACCTTAGTTGCATAGAAGCAGATGTTAATGAGCTGGGGAAGAGACACCTATTGGAGACTCCTATGAGCTTAATGAATCCAAAGGATGACTTTCTTTACACTGGGGAAACACGTTTTCGTGGCAATGGTATAGGAGACTCCAGGTTTTCCAAGAATGGTTCTCAGCTTGAGAGGGCTTACTTTTCAGCGAGATCCCAAATGCAGGATGCTACAAATGATTATGTGGTTCGTGAGGATAGAGATGTATTAAAAAATCGAGATGAATGCCATGCAAATGGAAAGGATGAAGAACAGCATAAAGCCCTTGATGACCAAGGCGCTTTCTTTGATGGTTTGTGCAAGTATGCTCGTTACACTAAGCTTGAAGTTTGTGGGACACTAAGAAATAGAGAAATTACCAACTCTACTAATGTCATTTGCTCTCTGAGTTTTGACCGGGATGAGGAATACTTCGCAGCTGCTGGGGTATCAAAAAAGATAAAGATTTTTGATTTCCAGGCTCTCTGTGACGATTCAGTTGATATTCATTATCCCATGACTGAGATGTCGAATAAATCAAAGCTCAGCTGTGTTTGCTGGAATAGCTATGTGAGAAATTATTTAGCTTCGACCGATTATGATGGTATTGTTAAGGTTGGTTTACCTTTTATGAAATTAGTTCATGACATCATTAAATCTGTTATCTGCGTCCTCGTTAAAGGCTTCTTTGTTGATATAGTATTATGACGTTCATGATCTTTTTTTTTGAACCAGTTATCCTGTAGTGTTTAGAGTGGACTCATAGTTGTATTTAGCCCTTTCACCCGTTACTAGTATTCTGTTGAGGGTATTGGTAATGTTATTTACCTGCACTACTTCTTTCTTTTTTATTATCAAAATGTTTGTGTTGCAGTCTTCAAAATCAGCCTATCTATCTGTCTTGACTGATGGCTAACTTTTGTCCAGCTTGACCTCTGCAAGCCTTGCAAGCTCTCTCTGTGATCTACTGATAATACTGAAATGGTTACTGACTGCAATTTATAAAGAGCTTATCTTGCATTTTGTATCAAGGATAGTGGTGCACTTTTGAGGCTGACCATGGTTTAAATATGGTCTTTAAGACACCTATTGGATGTCTTTGATTTTTTTCGTGGTCTGTGTGTGTCTGTATGTGAAACATGATTCTGAAATGATTATTCATCTGGCTGCAAACTCTGAACAACTTATCCTGTATTATAAGATATTGAGAAAAATAACTAATCCTAATGGTGCAACGTCCCCTTGTTTGCTGTTCTGGAGTCTTGTATATTAGCTGCTTTTTTTTTTTTTTGGTCTGCTGCTGCTAACTATCAGATTCTGTTTGTATTAATTTCAGTTATGGGACGCTAGCACCGGTCAAGAGTTTTCGCAGTATGCCGAGCATGAAAAAAGGGCATGGTCTGTTGACTTCTCTCAGTTGGATCCCACAAAGTTGGCTAGTGGAAGTGATGACTGCTCTGTCAAACTTTGGAGTATCAATGAGGTAAATTCATTCAGTACTGTCTGAGTAATGGTCTCTCTCTCTCTTTTTTTTTGGATAATTGTAGAGGTACCATCTACATCATTGCAACCTTTTGTTTTCTGTATTTGGATGTCATCGTGACATTGTCAATAAATACACAATCTTGGCAGAGAAATTGTTTGCGTACAATCCGGAACATTGCAAATGTGTGCTGCGTTCAGTTCTCTGCTCATTCATCTCACTTGCTGGCCTATGGGTCTGCTGATTACAAGATATATTGTTATGATCTCCGCAATACTAACGTACCGTGGTGTGTATTGGCTGGTCATGAGAAGGCTGTGAGTTACGTGAAGTTTGTCGACTCTGGGACACTTGTTTCTGCATCAACAGACAACACTCTGAAGCTTTGGGACCTTAACAGATCTAGTTCTGTTGGTTTATCCGACAATGCTTGCAGCTTAACCCTCAGAGGTCATACTAACGAGAAGGTCAGTCCCTCTGATTGGATCTGAGTGTATTTGCTTGATCTAGTAAATTGCTGCATTCATTACGTTAATAAACACTCTAATGCATGTTACACTGGTAACTTCTTTCAGAATTTTGTTGGATTGTCTGTTGCTGACGGATATATAGCATGTGGTTCAGAAACAAATGAGGTATTCATCCTCCCACCCTCCTTGTTGCTTGAGTTTTAGGGAAAAATGAAGTATGGACGTATGGTATTCAAAGTTTAAACCTCAAATTGACTGAATTATCATCTGTTTGGCTAGATATATATGACTGCTGCAAAAGTGGGGAAGTTTGTTTACCTGTGTCGGCATACATCCCTTGTCTGGCTTTGAGTGCTTGTCTGACAATTTGTATTCTTGCTTTAGGTGTATACTTACTACAAGTCTCTTCTGATGCCAATCACCTCGCATAACTTTGGCTCAATAGATCCAATTTCCGGAAAAGAGACTGATGATGACAGTGGACAGTTTGTTTCCAGTGTATGCTGGAAGGGTAAATCTAATGTTGTTGTTGCTGCCAACTCCAGCGGGTGTATAAAAGTGTTACAGATGGTCTAAGTCCTGCAATTCCTGTAAATCATTCAAGGAATTATCATTTCTTTGCAGTACATTTGGTACTGTTCTGGAGGCCTTCATTACATGTCGCTGCTGAGTTTCGGGATGTACGTAGCACTTGTGTCTCTTAGCTTGCTCTCTTTCCAAGGAGATGGCAGAACAGCAGCTCAATTTTGGGCGTCATATGGATTGATCACACTGGCCTGACCTGGAAGAAATGGATTGGTCATTGGTCGGACCTGAATGAAGGCTTATATCTGTATCATTGTATGTGTAGCTTATGGTATGTCAGCCTTCATATGTTCAGCTATTCCTAAATTTAGTTAGCTTCCGACATGTTATTCATGTACAGTTACCTTTTGTGCAGTTTATAGAGGCGCGACTTCCACGCAGGTGTACATATCAGGCATATCCATCAATCCATGTTCTCTGTACAGTCTTACTAGAAACTTCAGCTTGTAAATACTGGATACAACAACGCCCTCCCCCAAGAAAGATTTCTACTCGCTCCAAATACATTTATACGAGAGAGGGAAGCGTGATATGTAGGAGGTGATAATTAGGAAGTCTTGCGGCTTGATTTGTATGATTATATTTTCCAGATGGTGGATGTATGGATCTTCAGGCGTATGCAGCACACTACATTTTTTTCGTGTAGAGGGTTTGTACTTCCGATTATGGAGGGTTTGCGGGTCTCTTGGTTAAGCAATCACACTCAAAATTTACATACAACAACAGATTTTAATCACTTTATATATCGATAAATGGGCGACGTTTTTAACCTTGTAGTTGGACTAATTGCTGGAGAGAGTGTTCAACATCCTCGGGAGAGAGCGGGAGTGAGCGCATGCACTAGCCTAGCAACCCGAGGTGTTGGCACGATTTAGTTAGCTAATTGCAGTTAGTCTTGTTGTTCATTGACGCCAAAAAAGCCGTATTTTTTTCCTTAGTTGAAATGAGCGTTACATGTAAAATCGTATATCTTGTGATTACCGTTGCGGAATTTGATAGACTTTAGATAAGGTTAAAACTCGAAAGACTAATGCCCGTTTTTAATTAACCGTGTTTTCTGGGCAATAATAATTCAGAAAGCAGTAACAACTCAGAGAGGCTCCACTTCACTGAACAAATCTTTACTCTCTCCACCATTTCCACATCTCAGCTTGCGAATTACGACTCCCAGATTAATGTGTTTGACACACTCTTCCTCAAATCCCAATCTTCCGATTTCCCCCGACTTCTCTCATCGGAAATTTTAGGGAAAAAAGGTTGCTTCCGTTAGAAGATTTCCTGAAAATCCCATCAATTACCCTTGTACTGAAACTCCATTGCTGAAGAAACCCACTACTCAGGAAGTTGAAGAAAAGGGTATAAAGGAAATTTCAATTGGAAGATCTCTGGAGATGCAGTGGTATTTTGTAGCTGCTCTTCTCACCATCCTCACCAGTTCCCAGGTCTGCTCTTCTTCTCTCCATTTTCCCCCCTTTTTCTTTTAATTTTTGTTTGTTTGAAAGTTTTGTTATTAGATTCATATTGTTGTTGACTTGTTAGTTCTGTTTGTAATTGCGGTATTAGTTAATAAATAAATCCTTTGAATTTGATCAATTTTGGGAATTTGGCTTGTATTGGAATCAAAATTTTAGGTCAGCATTGTTGTTAAAGATTGAATCTTTGCTAGGAATGATCGCGGTTGCGGCCGCTTTTAGTATGTACAATATAAGATGCAATCACATAGTTGAGAAATGTTGGCGTGGCTGGGTTTGGGAGGTGTAGATGTGGTTGTAGTTTACTGTTTTCGGACCCTCAGTTGAGGTCGGTTTATAGACTAGCATAGCCGAATTGTTACTCGGTTTAGTTTTGTTCTGTTCAGTCGATTGGTAGTGAACACGCTCAAAGTGTTGGCTTAATATACTTGTGAGGTTAATAGAGGTGTTTATGGAAATTTGTTGGATGCCCCAGATTGTAGGAAAGTAAGAACCCTGTCGTGAGTTGGCTCATTTTTAGATATACAACTATACTTGAGGCCGCATTATTAATTAGGTATTGGAGAAATTAGATTTCGATATAGGTACTTTGAAGTGATGGTTAATGCTCATATATATATATATATATATATATATATATATATATATATATATATATATATATATATATATATATATATATATATATACTTGGCTATAAGGTCACACTGACCTAGTGGCTAGTAATTAGTGTTGCATTGCGGAGATTAGTAGAGGTTGTATGAGACATGAAATCATGAAGGTCAGTGTGATTCCAGAATTGCAATCCATGAAGCATGCCTCAAAGGCTCTTGAAGACGTATTTTGGGGCCAGAAAAGTTTGTTTAAGGAAAATGTAGATCACACCATCTTGCATAAGCACCTTAGATGGCATCCAACCGGCACATGGATAGACTATAAGTCACTCTCATGTGAGTTCTTCATGCCATCATGCACAACTTCACCGTTGTGATAAGATATCAGAAGTTTGTGGTAGACCATTGCCAGAAAAAAAACGGGATAGTTAGGTTGTCTGCTGCTCACATAATTAATAAATGGAAACTTTTTCAAGAAGTAGTAATAACTTTCAGTCCTTTCTCGGCTCATGGACAAAATGATTGAATCGGTTATGTGAAGGACGCTCAAATTTTAGTGAGACTTTCCTTCCTCTTAAAATTTCCATGGCCCTTAGAAGGGGTGTCTTAAATGATGATTGCCTGAGGTAAAGAGTTATCTTTGGACGCTGTCAGAAACCTCTTTCAGTGTAAAGATTTTGTGTTCTTGAGCCATGTTTCACGGGAACTTGAACTTATTGTTTGGGGTCTTTTGGGAGAAGTACATGCTTAAGTTTTGAGGTCTCAACTGTGTTTATGGCAGGGCATTTTGACCACATTATCTCAGAGTAACAGAGGCTATAAGTATGACTATGCAACTGTTCCATTTCTCGCTGAGGTGTTCAAGGTATATACTGCACTTTCTCTTATTCTGAATGGAGACCTGTGTTCGAATCTCTTCGGGAGTTCCATTGATTAGCTTTTCTGTTTTCTTGGCGCTGCCACCCTGGTATTTAAGTTGGTGGTATCTAGCTTACTTCTTTGGAGAGAAATCCGGACTTCTCCTACTGTAAGGATGACAACTGATTGGAAGACCGTGCGCCTGTTTCCCATCCCTTCAGTTATATATCTGATTCACAACAACGTTCAGTTTGCTACCCTCACTTATGTGGATACATCTACGTATCAGATCATGGGCAATCTGAAAATCGTATCCACTGGAATATTATTTAGGTGCGCTTGTCCTTTCCTACTTCCTTCAGGACAACTTAAAACATATTTTCGTGTTTTTTTACGTATATTGAGAGCTTGAAGAATCTTTAAGTTCCAATAATGTTGACCATCTAACTCCGATGTCTTCTACTGTAGGCTATTTTTAAAGAAAAAACTATCCAACCTGCAATGGATGGGGATTATGCTGTTGGCTGTTGGCACAACGACAAGTCAGGTGATTCCCCCCCACCCCTCTCAATGGTATCCATTCGTGTTGTTTTGATGGCAGCTGTAAATTCTAAGCCTTAGATGAGATGATTGCAAGGTTTACGGGTTTGTCTTACTCTCCGACTTTACAGTATTTTCAGCTCTGATATTACTGTACTACAGATAATGTATTAGAAATTAAGTCATGGGAAGTAAAAATTAGAGAGTGTTATATTTGAAGAACAGATAATTGAAGCCATTTCTGTGTCATCTGTAACAAGATAGAACTGTGAAGATGGGAGATTGTTCGTTTATTTCGACGGATTAATTGTTTATCTAAGATTTTGTTCTGCTGATTGTAGGTCAAAGGTTGTGGAGAGCCATCATGTGACTCTCTTTTTTCAGCACCAATCCAGGGTTATATGTTGGGGATCTTGTCAGCTTGCCTATCAGCGTTAGCTGGTGTTTATACTGAGTTTCTTATGAAGAAGAATAATGACAGCCTGTACTGGCAGAATGTGCAACTATACACGTAGGTATCTCTGTTTGGTGGCTTGCTTAAATTTTGCAACTGCATGTCACATTGTCACTTATTGTATGATTATGTACATACCAAGTTAGTGGTTGCTAGAGCGTCAACTATTGTTTTGAAAAATCTGGTGGCAATAGGTCACTCTATTTAATAGCAAAACCATTCAATGGCTGTGAAGATCTAAGATTTATTTTCTGTAAGGTAGATAAAAGCGAGAATGACAAAGAGAACTTTGCTACTCCCTCCAGTTCTGAATGATCTTCTTGTTTCCTTTTTAAGCCAGTTCTAAATAATCTTCTACTTTCCTTATTTGTTATGTTATTTGTGATCCTAATGGATTGTGACCCACCCACATTCATTTTCCACCACATCTTACTACCTACACAAAACTCTGTGCCACTTCCATTGTGGAACATCAAAGGGAACCGGAGGGAGTATTATTATTATGCCGTGTCCTATGTGCATGATCTCTTTTTTTTGTGTGTGTGTGTGTGTGTGTGTGTGTGTGAAAGGGAATTACCTTACAACATAGTTCCCGGAGTCTCAGAGCCACGGATTAAAACAAACACTATCACTACACATAAAAAGTAATGTATGGGAGGAGTTGATACTAAAACAAGGTTTCTTAAGTGGAGACACTGAGAAGGACCTATTGATGCTTACCCTATCAACTCTGGTTGCTGATTGCATTATGCTAGTGTTGTACTTGGAACAGGGTTACCAGATTCGACCCTACCCCCTCCGAATCCCGAACTAGTTCGACCGTACCGATTCGTGATACGTTTCCGAACTAGTTCGGTGGAATACAGTTCGAGTTCGGTAAATCTATCGAACTGGGACTCAAAATGAAATTTGCAGGAAAAATGGAAAAGAAAGAAGAAGAAGAAGACGGTGAGAGAGAGAGGTGGGGGGCTGATGTGGCTGGGGAATTTAATGATTTATGGTTTTTAGTATTAAAAAAAAAAAAAAAAAAGGCAACTTTTGATTATACTACAACTTCCAAGATTTTTTGTTTTGACCTTGTTGTTTTTAAGGTAAATTACTCTATTACTATTCATTTATTCATTAGATAAAAATGTTTTTATTTTAGTGGATCAATCAAAATAATTATTTCCTCTAAAAAAAAATCAATATAATTATTTTTTATATCTTAAGGCTTGGATAAAGAGCCGTATCACTTATCGAATCGACGTATTCAATAGATGGTTTTACTGTGATCGTATCGGATACGGCATTTAGTCCGTATCACGAATTCGTACTACGAATCCGTATCGGTCGTACTATGAATTCGGTAACCCTGACTTGGAAGATGCTTTTACGTATAGAGAGCAAGAATGAAAAATTGAACAGTTGCTTCACCCCATCTCCAACAGTTCAACACCATATACCTCCATGCTCCAAGATACCAGTTGTAGGTGTATGGACTATCGTGTTTTTTGGAATATATTTATCTGATGCATTGCTAAGATATCCAACCTTTGTCTCCTTATCCATGTCATCGGCTCCTTGCCCTCACATTGAAGTACTTATTAGGATTTATATGCATTAACATAGCATCGAAAGGCTTGTAGCCTTGTACATTTTTTGCTTCGTCATAGATGGGAGTCATCAAGGCAATGGGTAACAATGTTATTTCTCTTTCTTGTTCTCTGCTTTCTGTGTTTAGAAGAATTTCACTTTTGACTTGTTTTAGATATGATGGTGGTTTTTAGCTAATCCGGAATCTTCTCTGAAGCTTTTTTATGTCTAATGGTGTCTTACCTGATCTCATCTTCCAGATTCGGTGCACTTTTTAACATGGCACGCCTAGTCGTAGATGATTTCAGAAGTGGATTTGAAAACGGACCATGGTGGCAACGTCTTTTTGATGGATATAGTTTGACGACCTGGTTGGTCGTTCTGAATTTAGGGTCTTCAGGGCTGCTAGTTTCATGGCTAATGAAGTATGCCGATAACATTGTTAAGGTAACTACAACTCTTGGTCTTACTGAAGTCGTCCTTGAATGTGGTGCTAAAATTTTCATTACGGACAAGGTTGCATTATTCCTTATTATGGTTCTGCAACTAATCACGTACAATGCACGACTTGCTTGCCAGATTGCATTGTCTTCTTAGAGTGAATATTGTTTTCTAAGCCCTTGAAGATAATTTTCAATCTCAGGTTTATTCCACTTCAATGGCTATGCTGTTAACAATGATCCTATCTGTGTACCTGTTCGATTTCAAGCCAACGTTGCAGGTATATGTCTCTGACATCTACTTCTCGGAATCCCCACTACTCTTGGTGCTATTGACTTCTGTTGTTACCTTCAGATCTCCCTCTTCCCCCATTATATCTTGATTAGATCTCCGTCTAGAAAGTTTTCTGATTCAGATTCATTACGTGCTTTTTATTAGCAACGATTAAGTCGCACTTAAATTACAGAAAAATGCTCACATATTAGGACAAATGGGTTTTGGCCGTTTGGGAGAATCCTCAAGATTCTTCTGGTTTTCCATGTTTTTGAAGTTGATGTATAACCTTTTCACCCCTTTCTGTTCTATGCAGCTTTTCTTGGGTATCGTTATATGCATGATGTCAGTACACATGTATTTCGCCCCTTCAAGTGCTCTCGTAGAGTTACCTGTGACGGCAAAACCGGAACCTGAAAATCTGAAAGAAGTTGGTGCTGAATGATTGTATTCATAACCTGAATTTGTTCGAACAAATATGCTCTTCTCTGTGTGTACGGTATAACATGTTCCGAGGAAGAAAAAGCAAGTGCCTGAATCTATGTTCAGTCAATGCTCGCTGAGGTTCTTGCTTTCCTGAAGTTGGTGAAGATGCCTACTGACAGGAATCTGCAGAGGAATGACTAATGAGCTCACAGAATTTTGATAGGCCCGAGTAGGGCTGGGTGAAAGTTCCAGTGGCTAACTTAGACCAAGCCCGAATACGAACTAATATAGGAAAACTTATAGGCTGTTGAAAATTGAAATACCTTTAGGAGACGAGTATTCTTGTGTAAGTAACTTCTCTAAACTTTGCCAGGCTGATAACCTAATGTTTAGGTGAAATTTGTTACATATTTGACTATGTTATGGAAGTCACGCCTTTTCTTTTTACATTTTTCCTTTTTTTTTTTTACCGTGTTATTTGACTTTACCTTGATGGCCAAGTTCACCACGAACTTGGACTGAAAGGAGGGAATTTACCTAAATACGTGTTTTCTAATTCTAGTAGGATTCCCATAGTTTACCGACTTTACTTTTCCACACCAGCTGTGTGTCTCTATATATAAGGTGGTCGTGCGCAGAACAATTCCCACAGAAAAACAAGCTCCCAGGCATCTTTCTAACGAAGGTACATTCGTTAGTACAGAAGATGGCTGGGTTGCTAATGGAGCGTCTGAGCGCGGCTACACTGTTACTTCTCCATGGAGACGACAAAGTCGGAGATGAGCGGAGCAAGGCAAAGCAAAGCAGTAGCTTTTTCCAGATGCCGCTGCACTACCCAAAGTACAAGAGGGCCGACTACGACAAGATGCCGGAGTGGAAGCTGGATTCCTTGCTTGCTTCATATGGATTGCCGGTCACCGGCACGCTCGAGAACAAGAGGGAGTATGCCATGGGAGCTTTTCTGTGGGGCTAGTTTACGTAATTAGGTTTAGGTGCTTAGGTTTATAACATGTTTTGTAACACGGATGTTTACATTGAAAGTTTAAATTCTGCGAGTAGCCTACAAATAAGTATTTATCGAAGCAATAGTGTATGCATATTTGAACATTTTCCCAATTGCAATTGTTAGAATTGATGTTTTTTGTGTACACACACCGTTGAGCAAAAGTACATCGAAATCGTGTCTACCTATTACCTTCCCTTTTGTCTAGAGGGTCAATCGACATTAGTGGTACTTCACTTCGTAACCCTCGTGTCATCGCAAACTAGTAAAATCCAAGTGTTCTCAAAACATGATCGTCGACTCCCTTGATAAATTTGAGTAGCAAATCCCATCGCTTAGGGTTATTTTATGTTCATCTGCCTCCGATCACGCGCCAAGACTGCCGTGTGCTTTGATTGATTTAGGACACCTATCATAGATTTTAGCTTTAAAATTTTGCCACAATACATAATGTGACATTAGCTCTTAGAGGAGAGCAAAGTTCGGTCCAAACCAAAAATCGGATCAATTTTTCGGGAAATTTTGGTTCGGTCCATTTAATCTAAAGGACAGAATGCAATTCGAAAAGCAACTTGCGTTCTGGTGCCATTTTGGGTAAAAAAAATTATGGATTATATACTTCAGTTTTGACCACTTTTACAAAATTATCCAAATGTTCTCAAAAATTTACCTTGACATATTTAGACTGACCTAATTTGAAATTTGGGTATATTCTCGTGTTGGGTTAGTTCTTTAAGCCCTTTTTGCAAACGTCGCTAGTTGAGGCTAGCATGAGATCTAATTGCGCAGTCATGGAATATATCCTTCAGTCTTGTCCAATAATTATAGTTTGCCTCTTTTTTCAAACTATCTAATTGGTCTTTAAAGATTGCCATGGACAATGGGAGTGCTCTTGAAGGTCTTTCACGCCCCTCTAGCTCTAGCTACTTGTTTCAGCTAGTTTTTTTTTTTTTTTTTTTTTTTTTTTTTTGCCGACTTAGGACACCTATCACAGCCTCAGAGATCTCTAACTCTAATATTTGCCAAAACAAATATTATAACCCCTAGGTGCTAATACAACAATCATTCTCCTACTGTAGGTATTATGACATTATAAGACTTGTGTGTCCATGAAATATTGAAGCAACTACGACATCTCATTGATGCACTTGGACATAAAAAGTAGCACATAAAATAAAATGAAGAATGATTGGCGCCAACATGAGACTAACAAACAACCTGGCGGGGAACCACTCTTCACATGGGTGGTGAGCTCATTTTAAACTTGAAAATGAAGATTGGTTCTATAACGTTGTAAAAGGCGGCGCAATCTCTGTAACGTTGGGTTGTTAAGGGCCCCACAAACTTGTCATACTCCACCGTAATTCCCTCTCCTTCCACCATATTCTCTCCCATTTATATACCCCTCCCATTTCCCCACCCCCCATTTGTGGCCGTTGTGAAAAACTTAACAAAACCAAGAAAAAAAGAAATATCCCCACAAAAATTCTACTCTCTCTCTCTCTCTTTGTTCTCTCCTTCAGAAAGAAACATCTTTACTTGTCTCTTTCTTTCATTTTAATTTTCTTCTGAAGGAGAGATTGAGAGAGGGTGAGGTTTCGAGTTTGAGTTTGAGATCGAAAAGCAAGGATATCATTTTTTTTAAAAGTAATGGAGATTGCAAGAGTATTGGTTGTGTTGGCTGTTTTGGCCTTGACGTTGTGCATGCTTATGCCTTCCATTCGTGCCGATTCCGCGGCTCACAGCCCCGCCCCGGCCCCCACCAACGACGGTACTGCTCCGCTCTTTTCATATGACACCAATAATAATTAACTTACGTCCATTTCATTTTTATTGACCCCATTTGATGACGAGTGTGGCTAAATAACGAAAATGTCCTTTTTTTTTACAGGAACATCAATTGACCAAGGAATTGCGTACGCCCTGATGCTGGTGGCTTTGGCTCTTACATACCTCATCCATTGAAGTTCTTCAGCTATGTAGCTTCGTCGGAAAGCTGAGTTACTCACCGGAATTTGTTTTTATTTAGTGAGGGGTGTTTAGAATCAAGGTTTTTTTGTAGATAAATTCGTTCTTTTTTCTGGGTCTAATTCTTTTTTTCTTTAAGAGTTTTTCTATTGTTTTGATCTGGAATTCTTTCTTGGGTTAATATTCAAAAAAATTGTTTCGGTCATCTATTTTTCTTTTGTTCTTGATTGCCAAATTTCCGACGTCAGCTTGAAATCCCGAATGAATGAATTAGCCATACGTCTTACAAATCCGAAAACAGAATGAAAATACAAACGTTAAATGAAATTATGAAACTGCTATATCCGTTGTATACAAACTTTTCATAGTGAGAATGTTGATTAAGGAGACCAGAGTCGGACTACTCAGAAAATCGCAACATTTTTAAAGCTCAATTCTAAAGCCCAATCGAATTCATCTACATCAATGTTCCAGTTAGAAGACATAATATCATTAAGCTCATCCCAATTCACAATGTGCTCCTCATCCCTGGTTCCATGTCCTGTGTTTATGCCTTGTTCCCTGGCTCGCGTTCTTCTTGCTTCTGATCCGACAGTGAGAATTTCTTCACTTTCTGTTACAAGACAATGTACAGCTAAGAGAGGTGAACCAATAAGAAAAAAGTTCGTAAGAGGACATGAGGTGGAGGGGATTGGTAAGAAGGTTATAGAGGAGAAAACACCACGACTCCACGAGAACTCAATCAAACTGAACCTAAGGGAGGAGGCAGAGGTCGAAGGCAGCCCTCAAGCAAGGGCAACAACTTATTCGATTGGTATTCAAAACTCCGGTTATGCAAGTTTAACAACATAAGTAGCACACAAAGAATAAAGAAAACCAGAACTAAAGAAAATAGATAGGAATAGCTCAAGATAGCCCCCACAAAACCTTAAAACCAACTTAGCACAGCTATTGGCTAAAGAAGATGCATTGGTTGCTGACTAACCATCTTAGCACAGCTCTTTGGCACTACTCCATGGAGATGGCAAAGTATACAAAAAGTGAAAGATTTCCACACACACACAAAAAAAAAAAAAAAAGTTTGCCACCCAAGGTACAAAAAGGCAGACTACGAAGATTGTCTGGTGGAAGTTCAGCTCAATTGTGTGCTCGCTAAATATTGCCTGCCACCCAAAAGTACAAAAAGGCAGAATACGAAATCATGTCTAGGTGAGAGCTCGGTAAAATTTATTGGTACTGAACTATTGCCTGGCAGTTACTAGATCCCTTGATCAAAAGAAGTATGTCATGGGAGCCCTTTTTTTTTTTAGTACTAGTTAGGAAGTTTGAGATTTACAGAGTTTTTGGTCGATGACACTCAGTGAATTGCATTTTCTCTACCTCTTTTTCTAATTTCTAATTCACTCCCACTATTCTGATTATTATTCACGTTGTGAACATTTACTATAAATCTATAATCTTTAAACGCAACAAACAGAAGTATGCAGATTAGCCGATTGGACAAAAACCTAATATTACATTACCTCCCTCCCACCCCCTCTTTCTTTCAACCTTCAGATTCCTCACATTGGAAGGAAAGAATAGAATTCATGGTAACCCCTCGATCAAGATTGGACGGGCAAAAAATTCTACTACTTCTCGCTTGAAATTTAGAGCTCATGTTCCGAATTTCTGAATAAATTTGATAGGCATCACTCATTCACTCAATAGCAACAACAACACACAAAGTACTGAGGTTCAAGCCTAAGTAAACAAGTGGGGAACATTTCTCAGATTTCTAGCTGCAATCTAAGAACAACAAAACCAGGACCGCCATAAAGCTGTGAATCAAACTTAGTGCAATCACATAAGGGGGTGAATAACTACGGAAAAAAATATCAGTAAGAGCTCCAAAGCCACAAACAAAAACAAATCAGATTCTCGGATCTCATCAAAATGTCCAATGCAATAAAACAGCTCACAACGACAGCTTAGCGACATAGAAACGATCATGGAAAGACGGCTGGATGTTGAAAACACTATGCAAAATTTACAGCATTTGGCAATGGTTATACAATGCTTCCCGGACTACAAGGAGTATGGTGCTCTTTTCAAAATAGAGGGATAGAGACTACACTTAAAATAATTTAAAATTTATTTAAATGTCGTCCCTACTCCTTCCTTGTACGAAGGACCACCATGCTCCTTGTGCTGCTCCGGAGAGCATGGTATAATTTATCAGCATTTGGATGACACATCAGATCTTGATTCCTCGAAATTTTCTAGTGCAAAACAAGATCGTATTGCTCGAGGAATTTGGATCGACAAAAGTGTATAATATCACAGTAATCAAACAATTGCCAGCACATGATAGTTGAGATCAATTGAAGCACGACAAAGTCAGCGATTAACAAAGGAACAAAGGTAGCATTTCTGACTCAACTTGTGCAATAAGTTGAAGCCTAACTATAGTAAAAACAACACCAAACTATGTTCAATTGAGGCATTCAATTTTCTTTTTTCTACAATCTAAAAAGGCCACGATTAAGAACAGCCCACCTAATGTAATGCCCAATACATCCCATTTTAATCAATCTTCATCTATACGCAAACGAAATTTACAAAGACATAAAAGGAGGAGAGAGAAAAGAACCTTGGAGAGGACACATTGGCGAAGGGATTGCAAGAGATTAAGACACTTTTCTTGATCGTAATTAGAATCAGCAACGCAATTCAGAAGTTCTAATGCTTCTTTCCCACATACTGCTTTTCCTCCACTTTCCATTTTTATCTTTTTTTCCCCACTCAATTAATTAATTTCACACCAATTTCTCAATTATTTTTTTTTTTGGGGGGGGGGGGGTTAGGGTTTATCACACAGAGAAATGAAGTTTCTTGAAACTTCAGCAATTCAACATCAAACTTTTCTGGGGGAGAAACTGAGTAAAACTGAGGGCTAATATTTCACTTTCTGGTATATTTCAAGAGAGTTCACACTCGAGTAGTTAGCTTAGCCCATCAAATATCTTATACTATATATTAAAAGCTATGTTAGAGGAACGACCACGTTCACCGGCTTCAGTTAGGCGATTTGACATGCCACGTGACATGTCTTTTTAATTTTCACTTAAAAAAATTATTTGAAATGCTTTTTATGGTAAAGAGTGTAGATGAATATTTCATACATGGTGATATATAAGTTACGTTTTCCATATCAAAAAATTCACAATATTTTTTTGTTATAAAAAATCAATGTTTACTATGAATTGAATTCATATTTACCTTATTATTTTGGAACCTTCCTTAGTATTTATTTGAACTGGAATCACATCATCTATATTTAGAGCGAAAGTTTTATAAATGATAAAATTTACTGATAAAATTATTTGTTCACAAGGAAATAAAATGATAAAATTTATTTCGGGCGTAGCTCGGGTAGTAAACTAGTGTTTATTGAAAGATCGTTCTTTTCCTTTCTTGACGTCTAGTTGAGTTACTCTCACACATACTAATCAAACTTTGACATATAAAAAGCATTAGAATAATGCAATATTTTGATAGTTAATACAAACTAGAAAGCAATAATGTTTAGTCCTATGTTATTTCGAAACTTTATATATCTTACGTGTCGTATGTCAGGCGCGACACAAATGCGAATCGAGATGTAGACATTCCATTTTAGGCCAACGAGCCCAACTTTTAGCATAAAATTATCGTGTCGAATACAATAATATGTATATGCGTCGGACACTTCCAAATGAGTATGAGTAACATTGATAAATTGGTTTAATCCACTTTTATTTAAGAAAATATAATTATTGTGAAATTCTACATAGCCAATTTCATAATTTGCCAACCTAAAATTAGCAACTTTACACACATATATTTTCCACTATTTTAGCCACACCCCACACAAATAATTGTATATTTAAATAAAGAAAATTGTGTTTAGCAAACTAGTTATAGACTCCAACCTAATTTTAGCATGAAACACAAAAAAATCTAAAAAAACATTATGCATTTCTATCAAATAAAATTCTTAATTCCTTCAAATCATTAGAAGGTAACCACTCCAACTCAACCCGGAGTTTTTGTATAAAATCTTGACCTATTAAAAGATTTACCTTTACAGGGGTAAAAAGCTTTTATTCAGGTCAAGATTGTCATTTTCTTTTTTAGTTGGGTGGGAGAAAATGGCCACCATGAACATCGTTTTGATGTTGGTGGGTTTGATGTGCTGCGTTTTGATGCACTCCTCAAGTGCATTGATTCACGTTGTTGGAGGAACAGACGGATGGGAAATTCCCCCTAACGCCACTTTCTATGCCGAATGGGCCAAGCCTCGAACCTTTGGCATCTACGACAAACTAGGTGAGTTACCATGCCATTCATCGTATACATCTTCGTATTAGGACGTAAAATGAAAGATGTATCGTTTCAATAGTGCTCGTTTGAATGGACGTGAAATATTTAATTTCGTAAGTAGTAATATTTCACGTGAAAATTCCGTTTTGTAGAAGGTAACGCGAATTGTTGATCTGTAATTTTATACATTTGATTATAATATCTTTCTATCATAATTTTCAAAGTAAGCAATGGTAAATTAAGGGTAGTGCAACATCTAAAGTCACGTGTTTCTCTTGAATACACGAGAATACTTTGTTATGATGAACCCTACATTGAGAATTGCATCGATTTAACTATTAGTATTTTTAAACGATCACATAATTGACACTTAGGAAAAGTATTAAACGCTGACATTTCTTTTTCCAATGTGCGACATGCAGTGTTTCCGTACAGGTCAGGAGCACACAACATATTGCAAGTGTCAAAGGAAGACTTTGATAAGTGTGGCAACGACAACGTAATTGCAACGTACTTCCAAGGTCCAACCGTAATCCAACTCAACAACACAGGCGATTACTACTTCTACAGTGGCATTGGCCTCCACTGTGAGATGGGCCAAAAACTCCACATCAACGTCATGTCGGGCCTTGGCTCTTCTGGCCGCAATGTCGACGACCACCACGCACCCGCCCCTGCCCCCGTCAAGAACTCTGCCTCGGCTAATGTAGTGCAAATTTTGGGCGTGGTCACTAGTTCTTTCTTGGCAATGCTCTTCATTTGATGGGTTTGTGAATTCATGTGATAATCTAATTCATGCATTTTTATTCAGCTTCATCTACACTCCTAGTGCTCAATTTAATCTCCTTTATGACATGGAGATTGTATTTCTAGTTTTGACACAATGACATTGCTTTTGTGCGACAAAATTACCATGTGAATTGACTAATATACGTATGGAACAATTCAACGTAATGAAATTGTTTGTCAAAAAAAAAAAAAGGTATTGAAATTAGACCAAATTTCATCTCTATTGAAGAGTGATTTTTTGCGTAGCAGACCTTGATTAGTTAATTATTGTAAAAGTATTGTAATTAAGGTGAAATAGAGTTGGCTAGTTGGGATCACATCTCATTCATTTTATGTCTACATGAGGTTTTTTAGAACAAATGAAAAATCAACTTGTGACTTGTGAGTCTCAATGAGAAATGTTATACAATGAATCGCAATGGTGTGTTAATTATTAAGTCACACGAACGACATCGGGTTAACTTTATGATTTGTGTATATATCTCTGCATATCTATTCCGAAACTATATTTAGAAATAAAATGTCGATACCATGTGAAATCCTAGAACGAGCATGAGCTTAACCAAAACAACCGCTCCTAGCCTCCTACTCCTTTTCAATTTCAAACATAAAATGGGTTGGATACTGAGCCCGATTTCTAATAGAACCAACATGGGCTTTATATAGTATGATCTTTTGGGCTGACCCATCTTATTCCAAATGGGTTGGTTTTTCAGGCCTGGTCCAGACCAACTACCTCATTCTAGGCCCATGAAACTAAATTTGAAGGAAGAAAAAGGTTGCTTAAAATCTGCAAGAGGGGCATGGTATGGTTATGGGTCCATATGCTTGAATTGCAGAAATTGCAGTCTAATTATTGTTGCCAATTACTTTGATTAAATTTCCAACATTTTCATTGTTTTTCTGCATGCTATTTCCCAACATAACACCTGAGCACCATTCTCAAATTAAGTGTAAAATGGATTTTGGCAGCACTCCCACAAGGAAACCTGCCATTTTTCACTTGATAGACAAGAAACTTAGCTTCATTTATACTCCTCTTTTGACTCCTTACCTTTCTTTTTTTTTTTTTTTGGTTGCCATATGAACTTCTGCATCACTTGAGATTTTTTAAGATTTTGAAAGCCATACATATAATACCTTTTTTTACTCATATACGATCTGCTCTCGAGGAAAACCATAGTGTTTGTGCGTCATCATGTAATTTCTACTAGGTCCATATCAAACATCTCGATAGATGTCTCACCTTGGTGTCCCACATTGTAAAGAGACAAGAAGAGTGTCATTTTTATTCTTGTAATTTTCATTTTAGAATTAAAGCTATACTGAGGTAACTCGCACCATTAAATTGGTAATGTATGTAAATTCTACGTAAAATAAGTACTCGTATATGTGTATCATCACTGGAAGCAGCAGTCTTTTTATCGAACCCTTCTTTCGCCACTGAATTTGCATTGGGTACTCATGTATGGGCAGTATAATGATCACAAATTGTATGTGAGGATGGGTGTATAAATGGGGCAGCAAGATTCGTGAGATTAATTGGGTGGAATAATAATAATAATAATAATAATAAAGGGGAGGAGATGGTCTGATGGAAAATCTCACACTACTCCAAATATTTCCAAATGCTCCTGTCGGTAGGTGAAAATCTGCATAGGACCCCTTAAATTTAAGGGCCTACATGCTCTTATTTACACCCACACACTTGTACGTGGAGGTCTCCCAAATAGTACCTCAACGGCAGCGGAGGAGCACCCGGTATAGTCTTCGGTCTACCACCATTGCACCACTCGTGTTGGTGGTCGGCGTAGTCCCCCTTAAAGGACACGTGCCCTTTCCCCATAGAGTGATAAAGAATGAGTCATGCATGCATGGGCATGATTCCTTATCGATATATTGAAAGCGGGGACAAATGTAGGTATCAATAATGTCATTGCCACATCTTATAACTAATTATGAATTATATTTTTTTCGAGAGAAACGTGTAAGTAATTCAAGAAAGAACATACAATGTACGGAGTATGATTTACGCATTGACATATTAACATAGATTATAGCTCGATTAATAAGTGTATGTTAAAAAAATATATATATATGAGTCAGTTGTATCATAATTCTTGTATCATATGAATAGTGGTCGTTGTGTTTGTCACAATACAACGATTAATAAAGTAATTCGTAGAAAGGTTACAAGTTTTTTTTTTTTTTTTTGAGGTGTATTACTTACAAGTTTACAAAGTCTAAATTAACGGATGTATAATGGTATACTGAAAACTAGGCTGATAAGTGATAATGTAGCTCGATCACAGTATAGTATGGGCACTCGTCTTTATGTTTTTTAGAGACCAATTTTTTCAAAGTAAGATCTACAGAGTGCATGCATGCATTACACAAGCTGCGGATAAGGGTACACATACAATGAGTGTATGAGAAATCTTCATACACTATACCTTTACCAATTAGAGTGATTGACTAGATTGTTAATAACATACTAAAAAAAGTGCAAAACCCAAAAGAATCACCCTCCCACAACGACACAGCCACCCACCTACCCATCACCACCACCGTCCACCCCCATCCCTACCGCCACCGCCACTTGGCCATAGTCGGCAACCCTCTCAACCTCGGTGGTCCACCCACTAACCACCATGCACCTCTCCTCCTATAATTTTATATCACCGCACGCGTTGTTGGCAAAGGTTATCATCGATGCCCACATGTCTACCGAGAGGCCGCGCATCCACCATACCAACTCTTGCCGCTTAGATATGCCGTTCGCCACGCCCACGGCCCAGCCATTGTCTAGGTCACTTTTTCCCAAATTAATTGATTTATATGTGTCAATTAGAGGCGGATTATATGGAGAGAAAAATGTCGAGGAGGGGCGGAGGAGTCCCTGGCAATGATCAATGGTGGCCTTCTTGGGTTCTTATACCATGGGCGAACCTTGTGGTGAGGTTGGAACGGTGGTCGTCGGTGGTTGGGGTTGATGGCGCGGTGGGCAAAGTGGTGGGTCGATGATAATTAATAAGAGGGGTTGGAAACTTGGGGGTGAGGGAAGAAAGTGATATTAATTTTTTGTTGAGTCAATCGCTGATCTTATACAATTACTATTTGTTGTGGTACTGAGTTGTCAATTTATCACTATATAATTGGTAATGTATGAGATTTCTAGTACATCCAGTGTATGTGTACTAGCTTCTCACAAGCTGCTGCCCCTCCTAAGTCCTAAATGTAGGAGACAATAACGGGCTGCAACGGATTGCCACATATATGTCTGCCAATACCTAGAAAGACTAGACTATACTAATACTATACTATGGTTAGACCAATGGCTTATTGTGCACACTGGATGGCGTAAATTACACATCTTCGCTGACATCATAATATTTTCGTATTACTCCGTAGATAAATTTTTAAAAGTCATGCATCTTCAAAATTTATATCTAATGGTTCGTGTTACAGTGACTATGACGGTGTCACGCACGCACCACAGGTCTAATTTCAATAATAGCACACGGCTGATAATATGTACAAGGCGAGTTTTGTGAGGGAATTCAGACATAGATAAAAAAAAAAAAAAAAATGGTGTATAATTTCGGGAGCGATTTTCTCATTCTCCTAGAGATATCTTTTATGAAACTTTATAACATAAAACATTAGACCTTTAACGTCTAATTTGTTCGCATATACTCAATTTAAATCATGCTTACAAATTACAGAAGAGTAAAGGGCAATCTTCAAATTTTCGTAGCTTCAAAGGGGCAGAGGATATTATGATACCAAGAGAGAAAATGACGGGAGGAGTTTGTCGACATTTAACAGGCAACATGTTGTTGCAGTTGCAGATAAATTGGTGGGCTATAAAAACTCATGGATGATGCTAAATTCACTTAAATATAGAGAGAGCTGCAGAATCATCTGAGTATCTGAATTTTCAGATTTTTCTGCATTTCTGATTTTTGTTTTTGCATGGGCCGGAACCTGGTGGGCCAAGCCCTCATTTAGCGGCCATCTAGTTCTTCCCTCCCCTCTCCACCTATCAGGCGTATTTGAATTGTATTCAAAGTCAAATTTTTACTGTTAGGTCATTAATTGACATAGGAGTATAGAGCCATATGTTGACGGTTTTGTTAATCCCACCACTATATTGCGCACAACATTAAAAAGAAAATAGGGGGAAATGATGGATCTCGAGAGAAAACTCCACCACGCCCCAGTCCCCACGGGGTAATTGATATGATGATATGAGCATGATATCCCTCTACCATTTATATGCAACTAGTATAAGTAATTGAATCTTTGAACTATGTATATTAGATCTGGTCCACACTACATCGTTGGATTTTATTGGAGTACTTTTAGACGGTATAGAATATAGAGGACTCGCTAGTCGCAACAGGTACTCCCAATACATAATCAAAATCAATATACAGATAATAACGTAAGATACCCGTAATGACGCAATCAAGTTTAGTACTATTAATGAGAACCAATGTCTTGTTAGTGGTACATCAATAGGTCTGTCTCATATGCAACTACGTTCAGACGTTCACTTGCTCAGTAGTTTGGTATCAAACATTAGGACTTAAGGGTAAGATCTCGGTGACAAGCAAATGAATTCAAACGTGTCCAAAGTTAGGGTGATTCCGAGAATCCGAGTCAAAGTGATTGAAAAATCGAACCGGACCCTTTGAAACCGTTAGTGTGAATAAGCATCAAGTTGGTCCTTGTAAATTCATCTGAGGATCTTAGAGAAAAGGACTTGAGATAAATGCACACCCAAATAGCCAAAATCGCAGATACTGTTCGCATTAGACCACGCAAATTGCAAGTTGTCCCCTCGAAAGAGTATTGGGCTATGTTTGGATTAATGCATTTCAGTTGTTGTCACCCAAACACTGTAGCCCATCCACTAAAACTGCCCTTCAAATTGAATGGTCTTTATTTAACGGTTTCAAGAGTTCAAATTGAAGATAAAACAGCCGCCCTTTTAAGCAACTTAGTGCTCCCTTAAGTCCCTAGTAGCTTAGCTAGTTAGCTTAGACAAAATGTTTTGTATTTTTTATTGCGCTATTCATTTTGTATGAAATCGAGTACTCTACATAATCTCACGAGATAAAAGTTTAAGATGATGGTTCTAAAAAGATTCACTAATATAAGTTTCTTTCGAGTTTGAAACGACAATGATAGATGATCTATGAGAACAGCCGTCCACCCGAGCAAGTTCAGTGTCCAAAACTTTACCTATGGCAGGGGACTCGAATTACTCGATTTATTGTTTTTTTTTTTTTACCTTTAATATGACCTGTCATGCAAATGTCTATTACAGTAGCATGATGTTGGACCAGGAGTCAAATACTACTTTATATTGATAACAATTTGAGAAACCTTTTGGTACTGTTTGTCGTAGACCCAGCAAATGATTTTACGACTTAATTGCGTAATTGCGTTATATAAAGCCTTTAGAGCCTATTAAGGGGGGAAGGGAAGGGGCAAAATAGAACACAGTACGGCTGCGTGGGTGGGTTGTGATCTGATGGTCCCAACTCGTATTAGCTTAGCATATGCCAAATAAAATTAATGTGGGTTGAGGTAAAAGCTCATAAACCCTTGGTTTATTATGCAGGATTTTGAGGTTAAAACACAAAACAGTTGCAAAATTGCAAGTGTTGGGTGCTTTTATCTGCTACATACGATCTTACCGAGTATACTACACTGGGGATAAGTGAATCAGATTCTAGTGTGACCATTTTATCAGATCCGTGATCTTCTTCACCCCCTCAAACAGCTAAATTGATAAGGACTTTTCAGTCCTTTCTATTTTTTTTAAAGATTCAATTTTCAAAAAATATCTTATTAATTGCCTATCACTTTTATTAAGATACTTCAATTGTTATTTACCCAAAAGGACAGATTTTGTGTATTTTGGGAGATTTTACATTATAATTGGGGGTGCCAGATTAGTTTTTTTGTATGATTGCCAGGTTCGTCTAATCATGTTGTTCTTTATAAGTTTGTGTATGGTTCTATATGTCGTTTGACCAACAAAATATCAGCAAGACCCAAGAAGAATGTTTGTCAACGAGATTTTGAACTTCATGACCTCTTGCCGAGTACGTAGAACAAATGAATGACATATCACATATGTATGAAACTATTAATAGAGCTATCCAATCATCTAGGAGTAATTTATATCGGCACAATACGCGGTACTAGGTCAGATTTACCTGACCTGAATCAACTAGTAGGTCGTTTTAGAGTCCCCAAAGGAACACAAATCTATATTTTAGAGAAGAGGACAATAATCCATCATAGGATTAGTGATGATGAAATTTTAATCATCGAAAAACGACCATAGTCTATAAGGAAATTTGATATGAAAGCTACACAATAATCCAACTATTATTCTTAATTTCTAACTCGAGCAACTTCAATTTCGAACCAACCTTTGTGATTAAGATGAGTGTCTTACAATACGGATTTAGTGATGACAATGCAACAATAATCCAACCAAATCAATGTGAAAGACTAGTGCAGCCCATGGCCCCAATACCCAATAAACTAAACATGATTTTAGCCCAAATAAAGCACTTAGATTTGCTTCCAAATGAGCTAATTGGAGAGGCACTGAGCCACTGAGGCAGGGGTCCCAGAAAAGGTAGGAGAGGGACCTTCACATAATCACAACATTAAGCCCCGACTGAACCATGTCCATAAGTAATCTGACCCCTTTGCCCCCCTACCCCCCCACCCCCACCCCAAGTGCAATCTTCAAGCTTCTCTTTTGAGTGGAGTGTTTCTCAACGACCTTCATTATCTTGGGTTTTATTTTAGAGAGCCAAAACTTTGTTTGTCCTACCAAAGCATACTTATTATTATGGCTCTTTTCCGCCCTTTGAAGTTGATTGCATTTAGTAACACCTTTAATTGCTATTCAATCCCAAGAAACCCAACCTCTCGTTTTTATCTTCTTTCCGGCAAAGATCCTTGAATGGGTGAAGACCGTACTTCAAAATCATATCCAACGAGGCGAAATGTAAGTAACACTGCTTTTGCACCTTAGAAATAATATACTCGGATCACTTAACTAGACATTCATGATTTGGATTTTGGAACAAGTCGTACTTAGTAAAAGTTTTGAACTTTTGATTTGCAATGTCGAGCAATGCATGGTACAAAGTTATGCATGGACTTTTTATGAGACGATTCTACATATTTTTACAAAATTCGGGCTGACTTTCATTGTTGATAAGTCCGAATAGCAAGTTGAGGCCGTTCATTACTTATCAGAATATTATTCGATACAGAACTATGAATTAATTATTATGATTAAGAACCCACAAAAACAGAAAGAAAAGGAAAAGTAGTTTTGGAATTACTAATTTTTATTAATTTTACCCACGTTTTTTGGAATTTAAGGTCACAGCAAAGAGTACTTTAGGAAATACCCACTGAAGGAAAAATACGAAAAGAGAAGAATTGTAGCATCATTCATATTCATATTATAAAATGATATAATCATACAGGAGTATCATATATCATAATATTGGCTCCAGTAGTAAAGCAAAGAGAGGCACAACAAAGTACTTTCGATCTCTATTGCATAAAAGGCAAAGTTCTGGCTTTCAATGCGCTCGTATTTTTGGTGATTTTCAGACTTCACCAGTGTACTCGAAAGAACTAAAGGCAGTGCTATTTATGGCTTTTTTTTTGGAATTTCATACGCTTTATTCGCATGACTATGCATACGAATGGTACTACTACTACCAGTAGTTTCATCCTCAAGTGGGAGATGATACGCAGAGCATATACAAGTGTATATTGTGTATCTGAGGTGTTTATTTGTATATACTTGAGCATCAATATACCATATATTATCCCTTAGAAATTCGATACTAGACAAGCAAATTGAACGAATAACTTGAATCTATCAATTTCAACATCATTCAATATTTCAATGTTTACAGAACATGAGCAGTATGGTTTAACTCCATATTTGATTTCACATTTTCAACATGGGATAGACAATTCAGTCGATTGTGTTATATTATCTAATAACATAAACGAGTTACTTAGCCTGTTTGGTATCGTTTTCTGTTTTCAGTTTTCTGTTTTTTTGAAAACCAAAGTCCCGTTTTTTAAAACCAGAAAAAGTGGTTTTCAGTTTTCAGTTGTCAGTTTTCATTTTTTGTATGACTATTATAGAAACATACAGTTTAAATTAATTTTTGCAACTTATGTAACTAAATTTTTTACGCAAAAAAACCAAAAACGGAAAACGGCAGTGATACCGAACGCAAAATATACGTGTGGTTGTTTAGTGTTTACTATTGTAAAAATGGCTCATCTATACATTACCAATTACATATTTACATATCTGAATCGCTAAATGTCGCCCACAAAATGACTTGTAATACCCAAAATGCCCTTACCAATTCAATTGTCTCTCTCTTCACTCGTTTCCCTCAGCTCTCTTTCACTCGTCTCTCTCTCTCCTCACCCATTCCTCACCTGACCAAACTTTATTTTTTGCTGCAAATTTCGAAAGTGGTGGAAAACTGGTAAGGGCATTATTGGAAATGTGAGGGTAATTTGTGGGCGACATTTTGTTTTTGTGGGCGACATATAACAATACCCTTTACATATATACGTGTTTAGATAATCCGCTGATTTAGAATCGCATAATTTGAAGCCAGATAAAACGGATTATTTCCCAAAACGACCATTTTCGCAAAATTATTTACAAAAACGACCATTATCTAAAAATATTGCCCAAACTAGCCATTATCTAATAAAAAGTGATAAATGATACTATTAGGTGAAATAGTGAACCAAACCAAACCGATAAATACCATAATAAGTGAACCAGTGAACCGATTTAAAAAAAAAAAAAAAGTTAAGCTAAGAATATAGACAAGAAGAATTAAAACAGAGGCGGACTTTCATAAGGCCAAAACACATAAACCCTCTTTTCTCTATGTTCCCTTCTCCATTAAATTCCTAGTTAAAAAACGTTACTTAAAGGTAAATTGTTTTTCTTACACTTTACTTTTTGTTTATTTTCATCTTCCATGTCCCTAATTTAGAGTTCTCTTTAATTTAAAATGTGTAGCTTTTGATTTAGCGCTTGATAATGTGCAAACTGTTATAGCTATCCATATGATTTACGGATTAGTTTTTTATTACACTTTTTAGGACCATGGTCATGACCATGATAGCTAAGCAAAACATTTGATATCAGTGATTTAATTTGGGACATTAAGTTAAGAATTTTGGGTTGCATGGGTAGTGTTACTAGTTTACGGAGATAGTGATGAGTTATATTATTTTCCCTAACTTCACTGCCTTACATATAAACTAGCTGGGGATCGGAGAATTTTAGTTAGTATCAAGAACAGAATTAACAAAAGTGTCATAAAAAAAGAATTATCAAAAGTGAATAAATGAAAAAAAAGCCGGTTCATTACTAGCTAGGAGGAGAAAACCCATTCCCAAAAGTGAATTAATTAGGAAACCAAACCGGTTCAATTATAGGAGTAAATAAAAAATCCATTCATCTTGCATTGTCATTAGAAAATAGCTAGTTTGGACAATATTTTAAAAAAATGGTCGTTTTGATAAATAGTTTTACCAAAAAAGTCGTTTTGGTAAATAAAACCTTCGGATTTTCATAACACAATAATAATCATTGACATTATTCATAAGTCACACATCAAGGTGTAAAATCGTACTTTTCAGATGTAGCAAATGGGACTAAGACCTGGCTTTGCATTTCATGGAAAAGATTTCTAATAATTGTCGTTGAAAATTATTGTGGCGGCTTATAACATAACATAAAACTAAGAGGTTTTTATACCCTACACACACCTAAAGACAAATTATGTTCACTGTTAGATCACAACTTAAGCACACTCTATAAACTTATAAAGATGTTATTAATAACGAGTTGATATTGACATTTGATCATTCAAGTCAATTACATTAAGCCGAAAGCATTAATAATCATACGCACAAATGTTAATTGAGACATTCCCATCTTTCGGTTCATAATGACACTCGTAGAGTAATTCTTACGCAACATTTTAAAGCCCATTTCTTCTAAGTGGAGAAGTAGCTACTAGGAGTTTATGTGATGCAAGTTATTACCAACTTGACAGCGATCCTATGCACATATTTCCTCCATTCAACTCCATTCTTCTTATCACTTTTCGGCACGCACTTTAAGGTGCAATTCTATCTATGTTTGAGATTACGTAAAATTTTAAAATTTTGTGAAAATCACTATTGACATTTAATCTTGTTTGTCTAAAATTTTTGGAATTTTATGTAATCTCTAACATAGAGAAAACCGCGCCTTAAAGTGCGTGCCGAATAGTATTAGGAAGAGTGGACTTGAATGGAGACAAATCAAATGGATTTTTACAGTAACATAACACGAAAAGAATTCACTTCAGGTAAATAGATGCATATAATTACTTACGAGTTACGAGTTACCGTTACGATAAATACACTTGATAATAAACCAACAAATTACAGAAAGATAGAGTAATAGTTTAATAAATAAAAAATTACCAAGAGATAGAGATGGTAACATTTCTCACATCTTTTTTTATATAATCCGCTAATTTGTAGCTTTACTTAGTTTACGGGACCCTATTTTCCGGGGTTTTACTAGGCAAAAATCTCGCACATACGATACGAGTACTATATTTTGCAAATATTCGTTGGATAAAAATGACCGAAATAATCTCATCAGAGGGCAACTAAAGGATCCGACCCGAAAAAATCCCCGATATCCGGCAAATGATCATTATGATGTGACCAGCCCGAATACCCAAACCCGAGGTCATCTCCACCGTTGAAAAACACACCTTTACAATCCAGACCGAACACGTCATCCCCAATACCGGGCGGGTCGAACAAGCTTGGCACTGTGTTGTCAAAATCGAAAAAGTCACTCGGAAACATCGAATCAAAACACGACACGTAAGACGCCACTCCCAATGCATTCTCCTCCTTTACCTCTTCCTTCACGGGCCGGGCCTTCACCGGGCTGACGGGCTCTGGCGGAGACCGGCACCGTAGAACCGAGGTAGGCGACCGGACGGTACGGTTGTTGGCCAAGTCGTCGTCGTCGTCGGTGGCGACGGAGGACGATGATGTGGAGGAGACAGAAAGAAGCTTCTTCAAGGTTGTTGTCGTTGTTGTAGATATAGCCGCGGGTGTGGGTGTGGTGGTGGTGGTGGGGTTGGAGAAGTTAGTGAGCGCGTCGGGCCCACGTAACTGAATAGCGGCGTTATCGTATACCATGGCGGCTTCTTCGGCGGTATCGTAAGTACCTAACCAGAGCCGTACACGTTTAGAAGGGTCTCGAATCTCAGCCGCCCATTTACCCCAAGGCCTTTGTCTAACTCCTCTGTACTTCTTCCCACCACTCTGCGTCACACTGGAACATTTCCCTCTCTTCCTCGATTTCTTCTTCGATACGACGCCGTTTCCGCCACTGACAGGAATAACGGGAACCGATGACGGCACTGTTGCCGCCGTTGTGGTAGTTGAAGTTGTTGTAGCGTAATAAGTTGAGGTAGAAGAACACGGCTCAATATTAACCTCGTTAACAAACCGCTTAATACGACGTCGTTGCCTTGAAATGGTGGTAGAATCTTCGTCACTTGATGAATCTGTTGCGTCAGCATCTGTGACGGAGATTCTCACCGTTCTTGGGGAAAACACAGAGGAGTTGTAACTATAATAACTGTTACTGTTACTGCTACTCCCATTTTTTACCGTGGGGTTTATGAGGGTAGTTTGAGATAAATGTTCTGTGTATTTAATTTGTTGTGAAGGAAGTGATGTTTGAGTTTCCATCATAATTTTTTTGTTTTTTTCTTCTGAGAAAAAGATTGTGTCTTTCACATATAAATACTTGACATTTGAAGTAGAGGAAACAAGCGTGCGGAAGGAAGCGTGATGTAGAAAGATTTAAGAGGGTGAAAATTAAAAAAGAGGAGGGATTCGCTGAGAATCGAAATAAAAAAGAAAAGTTTGTGGAGAACAGGAAAGGAGAGTGTGCGTCAAAGAGAAGCTTCAAAATGTTTTTGCTGTAGAAGTAGATGCAGTGGGAGGGAGTGATTTTAAAAAAGAGGGGTTTATCAGATTTTAATGGTAGTCAGTGAGTAAGTGAGCACGGAGCACCAAATATGCAGAGTAAAGGGGGTTTTTGGGAAGAAAGTAGGAGAGAGTAAAGATGAAGCTTTGTAGAAGAAAGAAAAGAGAAAGAGAGAGAAAGGTGTTTTGTGGGGGAATATTGAGGTTCTAAAAAGATGGAGAAGAAGATGAGATTTTGGAGAGAGAAAAACACAAGAAAAAGCGGAAATTTTGTTGTTGTGTGTTTTTATTGACGTTGTTGATGTTGAGGAGGAAGGAGATGAAGATAAGGATTTATTTGGGGGGAGTTGAGTATCTTGTTTGTGAAGACTGAATAGAGAAATTTGGGGGTTTAGTTTTACTTCACAATTGACAAAGGCAAAACACCCAAAATCTCTGTTACTCTTTACTGCTTTATAGGATCCCAAATCCTTTTTATATTTAAATTAAAATTCAATAAAATTTAAGGTAGTTAAAATATGATTGGGTACCTGAATAAATCGACCTGTTAAACGTGTCGATTGTGTTAAATACACATAAACTTCGAATGTATGTCCACTTGTTCAAATGTGTTTCACTAAATTTAATGTCCGGAGTTGTGTTCTCGTGTCGAGTTAGTTTGGTCTAGTCATCGTGGGTGATATTTCGGTAGTGTGTACGGCTGTGACAAACAATGGGTGACAGCAGGGAGTGGGTGTAGGTGAGATTAGCATGACTGTACTTGATATTCTCACTCCTAAAATTCTCATAAGTCACTGTTCCGGTGAAGCTCCGAGATATTTTACGAGGCGCCGCATGTAACGGTCTAAGAGGATACTGGCACGTGGAAGGTGGGGACAATTCTACCAATGGCGTAATGGAGAAGGAGTGGCTGACTAAGCCAAAGATGTTGGGGAGTGCTTTGTTGGGGGATTCCAGGCACTGAGCAAAAGCTCACGTGACATTTACCGGTAATACCAGTACCCCGTCGGAATAGCAAAATGTTAGCTATTTCTATTCAATGAGTCAATTAGTGTTTTTCAGTTTGACTCATTAAATACTCAACAATAACTCTAAATTAACCACTGTTTTATTGTTGAAATGCAAAGTTTCTACATAAAGTTCACGTCTACATTTATGTTTTGACTGCAAAATTCTTCTGCTTGCATTACCCAATTCGTTATCACATCTGAACTCAAGTTAACTAAAAGTTTTGAGTTCGAATTTCTGTACAATACAATAACTTCTTTACAATACAATAACGTTAAAACTCACGAGTGGAAATTTAATCGCGTTTACATTATTTTAAGTTTCTAACAAATCCACCAAAATCGGACTTAAACAGAGCGGTGAATCCGGTGATCGATTCTAAGCTTAATAATCTAGATTATCAAAACCATTAAGACGTCGAGGAGTGGCCGGATATTTTTAAGGCTTTTACTGAATAGTAGAGTATAACGTGGGAGGCAACCTAGAAGTTACCGCCAGTTTTTTTTTTTTACTTTCTCTTCTGCTCTGCTTTTTGGTTTAGTTAAACTAAATCCTTGTTGAGTACGTATTAACAAGTAATTTAGTAAATTTAATTCAGGTTTATACTTTCAAAGTGATGCTTTTGACATTTTCTAGCTCAAGTGTATTACATGTGTAGTTTGTTTCAGCATCTTTTCTGCAGCTCTGCTCGTGTTCCCGTTTTGCTATCTCAGCCCTACATTTGTAATCCTACATCCTAATTGCTTTGTCTAGATTCAATATTCCTCAGTTTCTTCTTAATTGATCTTAATCTATTTACTCCATTTGATTTGATTCGATGATTGACGAAAGACCCTTTATAAAAAAAGGAAATTTTTAACGAGAATAATCGTAACTTCGGTCGGTCTTGTGTTAATCCACTAGGTAAGAGTCCCCTAGAGTTAATTTTTTACAAAGCTTATTTTCAGTTTTAGGAGATTCTCTGTTTATCTTAGTTTGACAATATATTTAACAACTTATTTCCAAATATGAAATTATGTAAAAAACTTGAACTAGTTTAACGATATTATTAACGTGATTTACAAATGTAACTTGGGACTATCAAATGTGATTGGAGGATGGATGATCTTTTCATGATTTTACCTCTATGTGACCTGTCCATTAGAGCTCTATCACCTACTAAAAGAGTACAAAAACCTTGAATTAAGGTACTCCTATGTAACCATGATTCAGAGGATGCACTAACAAATTTTTTGATAGATGGAAACTAATCAACTAATCAATGAGAGCTTTGATATACTAATTAAAATCATAGGAACTTGTGATTTTAAACAACCAATGCCTTAGAACAGAAACGGGCATATGGATTGGCAAGGACAAAATTAAAAGCTTGGGGCTGAATTCTTGGACTGTGTCCCGGCTTAACCTTACATTGCATACCAACATCAATAAAAACAATCAAAGAAGTACCACTACAATCGACAAAACTCGAGCTACAGTAATCTCTTTTACTAATTGACTATGAACCTCAACAAAGTTACGACAAGCAAAACTGACCCAGACCCGAACATCCGACCCAAATTACTTGACTCGAACATCCGAATTTGACCCGAATTTCTAATTTGAATTTAACCCGAAACCCGAATTGACCCGACCCGAAACAAACGCTTGATACGGGTGACTATACAAGCAAGACAAAGTCTCATACGAGATGATCTCACAATGAGACCGTTTGTTAGACTAAAGAGTGAGTAGTTTAACTTTATTTGTGATCTTTATAGAGTATTGTTTTTGTGTTGGGATCCTCTAGAGTTGCAAATCAACTCTATTTGGTAGAGGATCGTCACCCATTGTTTTTTGTAATCATTTTAGTTTACGATTCAGTAGTATTTACTTTCTTCGCTCTATCGCATTGTTAATTGAATCCTCGATTTTTTAAGCTTTGAATATCCGTTCTATATCGACAGCAATCTAGTAATCTTCCTTAGATTGATAATGACCAAAAGCTCGATAGATTTACATCATAGATATAACCTGTAATCATCATCAAGATATTGACAATTTATTTAACGAGCGCTCTCAAAACATAAGAGTACATGATTCGACCTAAGAATGGTAAAAAAAAAAAAAAAAACCCTACTCCTTCGCCTAATCGATTAAGAAGCAAGTCAATGAGCATCATACCCTAGGAACTTCTCTCTTGAGCCACGAAATAACGAGGAGCATGAACAATTTGAATTTTCATCTCGAAATTAAAAAGAATTAACAAGCCGAGGTTACTTGTTGGATTAAAGAATGATGCACAAGTCAACAACGGTCAAGAAGTTGTACTTCCTCCCCATTTTCTCAATATTCTACCACTTTTTTCTATTGAATGAATTTAATCGATAAAAATAACACACTTACAAGTGTTTACAACCTACGGTGCATCATGTTAAACTTTCAAGGTAATGACCAGCCATGTCGATCTTCTTAGTTTATCATTGATATAATATGTGATCAAGATTTTGACATTATGATTACAAATTAGACACCCTTCGATCTATTTTGAACCAAATCATGATTGCACGTAAAAGCCATGTCGATCTTCTTAGTTTATCATTGATATAATATGTGATCAAGATTTTGACATTATGATTACAAATTAGACACCCTTCGATCTATTTTGAACCAAATCATGATTGCACATAAAGCCGAGTAATGCATCAATTAAAATCATTTTTATGTTTGGTTATGGTAGGGTGGAGAAACGTAAATAAAAGGTTATATTTACGCTCACCGTTTGTGCTCTCCCAATTCTAGTTATTACTAGTCACACAACTTTGTTGCTAGTCGAATAGCCGATATTAAAATAACTTTTCCTACTGTTTTAAAGTACTCCTATTATGTGATCACCTACGCATTTTATATAGTTACCTCGGACGGATAAGTTAGGTTGGTGGCACAATTGTCCTTGTTCCTAACCTCTTTCTCATTTTTATTAAAAATAAAACAAAACAAAACAAAACATGAGTATATAGCATGATTACAATTCTACGGTGGTAGCTTATGCATTACCAGTTTACCACGGAGTGTCATTAATCGGTTCAAATAACACCTGCAAAGTACACATACAATGAGAGAAGGTTTACAGAGAAAATAGCAGAGTATCACTGAAAATCATGGCTGAGTCTTCTCTTTCCCAAAATATAACAAGACTTGATCGATCGGTGCCACTAACAGGGTGGCGTAACGCTTAGTTTATGCATTCTCAGTTTCAGCTTTGTTTTTTTTTTTTTTTTTTTTTTTTTTTTTCTCCTCGCTTTTGATTCGGGTTTGACTACTTCCGTAGTTTTAGGGTCGTGTGAGAAATCTTCAAAAAACTTAAAGCCATAGCCAAAGTTTCTAAATGGGGCCGCAATACGTCAGATTTAATATGTTTAAACTCTAAAAATTAAAAAAAAAAAATTGCAACATTTTGAGTGGGGGCCTTGGACACACGCGCATGCTCATCCACACCACTATGTAGTTTAAAGGTTTGTTTCAACTCAAATCTACATCTACTAATCGCAAGTGGAAATAAAGGTTACCAATGCTTATACCATGCTCCCGGGAGCACAAGGAGCATGGTGGTCCTCCTCACAATAGAGGAGTAGGGATCACACTTAGATAGATTTTAAATTATTTTAAGTGTGATCCCCACTCCTCTATTGTGAGAAGGACCACCATGGTCATTGTGCTCCCGGAAGTATGGTATAATTTGCGAAAGGTTACGACACACTATTTTCGTCTTTCAATTCAATGTGATTCTACTAGTCACCCCAAAAATCCTTCCAAGACATTGGTTGATTTCCAATAACCAACAGATACCAATCTCAAGTTTCCAACACCTACAATCTGATTTAGCTAGTACTTCAACTATAACCCGTATTGTAAGTAAAAACATAACAACGCCACATAGAATAGATGTACTATGGAATCTCAATTTAATCATTAGACAATATTGTAATATAAGCTCTGTTTAATCATATAGGTAAAAAATTCAAAGTAAACGGAAATCCAGCTTAAAATCATAGTGTTGCAAGTCAACAACATTAACGTACGAGACAAATAGCAAAGCACCTGGCATTTGGTAACTAAATTTATCGAATAAATATAATTTAGGGTCCATTATTAATACAAGCTAGATTGCTGATTAATTATCAAGGAAGCCTCATTATAATCAGGGGGCTCATGTTGTATTGAGCACACTCGTGTGCACGATCTTAGTGCCACAACGACAACATTCAAAAGACAGCTATCGTCACAACAAATCTTCCCTTATATTCTATAATAATAATAATAATAATAATAATAATAATAATATTAATCACACTAAACTACATACTACTTGTCCGTTTAACCGTGTCTAGTTTACTTGAGGTGTCAAAACGGAGGGTCAGTTGTGTCATTACGCAATCTTTTTTTTTTTTTTTTCCTCTGTATAACTCGAATTTGAAAGAAACGATTAAATAAAAGTTATTGTATCCACCAAGCCTTGTAAAATCGATCTCCTTATGAGTAACGCACTAGCGACATACTATCCTACGAGTTTATATACAAACAACAAACGTGCTCTGATCAACACCAACGAGAATTTCTGGTGGAATGTCTCCACAAACATCCTTTGTGTTCGCATTCTGCTTCCTCACCTTCTTTTGACACACGATTAAATGATCCTTCCTCAACATCTTTAGAAGACGCTGAAATTAAAAAGGCTCTAAAGCTATTCCAGGGAATCCAGACGACCAAAGTTAATTTCATAACCTCAGGTCCTCAGCTACTTCCCTACAATTCATATTGCAAATATACGTCTTTGAAAAAGATATTATCGCATTTCAAGTTAACACACCAGTACATCATCATTGTCTTAGATCCACAAATACACGTTCAAGTGCAAATGTGAGGTCAGCAACCTCATTTTTTCTTCGACAAATTTCAAGGTTCATCATATTGAGCAGCGAGATAGCAACATAGATCCTCTTCAAAATACTACTACACTCTACCACTCTACTAGTATAGCTAGTTCTTGGTCCCGAGGTTTAGTCACTTTCTAAGCAGCAAGCTTTGCTAATATCACTAAATGTGACAGCTACGTGTCACATGTCGGGGAAGAAACACCCTTGGTCGTGGAAGCCACAGCAATCGTTGACTATATATATATTTTTTCAAAACTTACTACTACTACTACTTAAATTCATCTCCCCATTTTAAAAACTGTTATGAGCAATCATGTTCCAATCTACTTTTAGACCAAATAATACGTTCACTTGTTGAAAAAATTAATACCTCCAAAAATGGCTACTCAAAAACAGTTTTTAAAAGGGGAAAATCATAGTGAGTAGGATGTAGTAGTGCACTAGCAAATATCACATACCGTATATACAAGTCTAGCTAGAACACAAATTGTTTTTACGTTTCAAGATCACGGTATAAAACTCAACTCAACGATTTTGTTTTGAAAAGGAACTTCTACCTAATTCCAAAGGTACCGAAAATCATCACTCGGCGAGTCATGGAGAAGAGTTTAATACACCGAAAGAGCGTAGAAATCACTATCCTAACATTGAGAAACAAAACGGAGCGGAGTTTGTGGTACTAAAAGCAGTCAGCAACTGGGGATAACCGATCTAACTAGTACAAATACAATGCATAAATTAGAAGTAGAAGAAGGAAAGATGCTCTGGATTCCTAAATTGGCGGGCACTAAATTGCACGACCGCCAACAGAAGTAAAGAATTACAAAGCACAAATCATTTTAGAACAGAGCATAACGGAAATTGGACCCAACCCAGACATGAAGGGGGAGTCAACTAGCCGACTAATTAATGAGAATTCTGAATGATGATTACTCGGAAGGTTGAACCAAATACTTTACTCCGTACTATACCACCAGTTGTTGAAAAAAAAAAAAAAAAAAAGGTTTTAGGGAGAAGGAGACTGAGATTTTTGCTAGGATTGGCAAATTCCCGATTGCGACTCTTTTACCACAACATTTTTCAAGTCCAAATGGTGACAAGGGTAAGGAGTAAAATGAATAACGGCATATCACACATCTGAGGAGTTAAATCGTCTATATCGAACCAGCATGACTTTCCTTTGCCAAAGCGAACATGGAGCTAAATGCACAATTGAAGAAAGTCGAAAGAGAAATTGGCACTTTCAACGCGAAAATGGGTTTTCCAATCTTCTCAGTCCTAACTCCTAAGACCAGGGCCAAACAGCTTCCTGAAACCCACTTGCACAACCCTCAAGCGCACTAGAACACCATCCATTTAAGACAAGGCCCAATAAGTCAACTGCCAATCCCTGCAAATTCAGCAACGTCCAAGTCGAGTTACGATCTTCAACACCTTTGTCGGCACTCCTAACATCGATCCATGACTCCCAACATCAATCCACAACATTCACTGCTGTACAGTGCATACTGTTCTAGTACCAAAAAGGTTACAAAATAGACGAGGTCGGGATGGTTCTAGCAGAAAAGAAATTAGGAACGCTCAAGCTATATTAAATCCTCGGCCATCTATGAATCAATCCCATGATTCGCCAATTTCAAAGCAAGAGGAGATACCATAGGACTATAGGAGCCATAGTTGATAGCATATGACTCATCTCGGTACCATTTGGAAAAATTCTCGTGGAATTATGATACAGTGAAGATCAATGACACATTGTCTACTGGCCACAGCCCACAGGCTATAAGTCACACTACTACACTTGAAATGGAACATCCAAGGAAATTAATTCAGGAGAAAAAAAAGAATTGATGCTCTTGAAATAGATCCTGCCGGCGCTAATTGCACCGTTTGCAAGCGCTATCTACGGTGGTACAATTTGATTGCACAAGATAATTACGAATAACAAAGACAATCAGCAGGCACAAAACACACAAAAGAGCAGTCGTCAAATGAAATTACCGGTAGATTTGAGCATACATAAAGAGCGGCCACAATGTTTCCAAAAAGCGCAAAGTTCAAGTCACCATGGTTTTCTTCAACTATCATACACTTCAGATAAGTCATAGACAGGGTCTAAAGATGTCACTAACCCATAGCATATTTCTGAGTCCAGCTCCTGGCGGTGGTCTCATACTTGGACCTGTCTGTCTTGTACATGTGAGCAATCTCAGGCACCAAAGGGTCGTCCGGGTTTGGGTCCGTCAATAATGAGCAAATTGAAAGCAAAACCTGCAGTAACATACAGAGTTAAATAAACATAGAATACAGAAAGAGGAGAAAAGCAGAAACGAGTCACTTCGCAGCTCATTCATAAGACAAAGCTTACAAGGAACACAGATTGTAGCAACATTAGATTGTTATCCAAGAACACAATGACGTAAATAAATAAAATCTATGTAATCACAAATGTACTCCACTAGATAAACAAAGTATTCATGTGACTGCTAGCAGAGCTTTTATACACGTCTACTTCATGAGGTTAACAACTAGAGAAACTAAAGTTCCAAGATTTAAGTTCAAACTAGTATCACAACGAGTCAAGCACTACGCATGCTATTTTGATAACATGAAGCAAGATCGTAACACAAAACCACACCCGCAGCTGTTTGATTGAAAAAACAGCAATCCTAATAGTTAGGGTTGAAATCAACACCAAAGAAAATAAAGTTTCTCCACAACGTCCAAAGGAACTAAAAAATAGCAAAGGCTGCAGACGCATTAGGACAGTCCTCTAGACTTTGTCAACCTAACATACCAGTTTAAACAAAAAAGAGCTTATCTTTCAAATTTCTTAAAACAAAAAAGCACCCGCTAGAGTTTAGAATGGCTTAAATAGCGAACTAAATGCACAGGAAGAAGTATGTTTGCTGCTGAAATAATAACCTTTGAAATGGTTAGGGCAGGACTCCATTGCTCCTTCAAAATATCAAGACATATGCTGCCATTACTATTAATGTTAGGATGGAAAACCTTGGTCCTGAAAGCAACCTGTGCAAAGAACACGAAAGAAAATATCAGCAGCAGCAAACCCATCAACTAGAATAAGGCATTATGCAATCCCGAATACAGTAAACAGATTTGCATGGAGGGGAAATGTAAAAGTATTGAAGTGACAATCGCACAAATATAACAGAAGTAATTCAGAAACAGGTAAAACATCATTTTGAAGCTACATATTTTACATAAAGACAACATTTTCATGATCATAATCAGGTGATCCTGGATCGGTGAGAAAAGAATCAGAGGGAGTAGGCAATAACAAAAACACTGACATGCCTACGATTTCCAATGGCCCAGGTCAACTTTCTCCACATTTTTATACTATACATATCCCAAAACCATCGGCTACAACCTGGGGACCAAATCCAAGTAGTATGCCTGAGTGCCAGACCAAAATCACTAAAAGTATATACTGCCTACATCGAAATATAATATGAAGCTAAGGGCCCAGTCATGATGAACGATAACACTGAGTACTGAAAACTAATCAGAGCAACCCATTCGAGGATCCATCCATGTAACAACATCACTAGCCCAATGCACCAAAGGCTCCCGCCAAAAGGCGCGACAAGGGGGGCTCGGATGCACACAAGCCTTACCCCTATGTTGATATCATAAAGAGGCTGCTTACGGTTGACCAAGCATGAAAATTCCTTCGGGAATCGCTTCGACAGTCTGCCACAATGTTACATCATAATAGAATAACGGCAGACACTTTTGTGACCATTTTGCTTTTTGTTGCATTATATCCAAAACCAAAGAATATTTAGTCTTAGATATATTGAAGAATAAACAGAGAAGAAACCTCAGAAAGTGAACAGCTACTGGTCCCAAATGTCTTACTAGAAGAAGATACTAAATGGCATCTCTTGCCTCCCCCCCCCACCCCCTACTTCCACGTATGTAATCGACCCCACTACAAACATTACTCAAATCTTCTCAAAAGAAAAATCACACCACAAAATGGCTCAGACAGTCGTATAGATCCGCCAGATCCAAAAGCGTACTTAATTGTAAAGCACAGCTAGTAGCACCAGAACAGTCATAGCTAATGACATGATGTTGTTCTGTCAACTCTCATCTAGACCAAGTGTCCATATAGAGATTCTAAGAGAATGTTTTGTTTCCAAACAAAATGTCAGATAATATGATATAGCCAACTTTGCAATAACGTTTTATGAAAACATCAACCTATTGGGTCATTTGCTATCACAAAACTTCTAAATGAGAGAGATGTTGTCCAGCTAACTATTGCTACGCAATAAAGTTGCAAAAGGAAAGTACATGGGAATCTCTTATAAAGAGCGAGCACCTATTTCAAAAGCAATCTCTTAAGACGACCTAAGCACTTGAGCCATTGTCCAAATTGCTACATGACTCACCCATTGGACAGATAACTCGAGTAAGAATGAAGTGCAATCAAGACACATAACTTAATTTCTCAAACACAGCCAAAATATATTGACCAAATGATTGTGGAAAGCTCCATAAACATACACACAAACCCCAAGTATTCAAAAAGCGTCTTGTACTATTAAGGTTGAACAGGTACCAAGCCAACAGAGAGATGTATATGGTCAATCTTAATACCTTCAGATATGTCAAGATCCACACTAATTCTATTATTTCATTCAAGTTTATATGCGAATGTGTTTAGAACATTTTGCCAAATAGATGATCCTTTCCAGTTCAAGCAAGCACAGTTCCTATTTAGCATTACTCTCGGCCACAACTCACATCAGATTTGACACACAAAGAGAAATTTGCAAACGGGAGTTACGATAAGCAAACGAAGCTTAAAAACAGAGTCCAGTAACATTAAGTACACGTTAAGTGATGTTAGCTTCAAGCGCTATCACGTGTGAAACAATATCCACATAGTTGATTATGATTAGTGACTAATATCAAGATAACTGGAAGCATTCCGACAATGATGTATAGAACAATGTCTCAAAGTCGAAGAAAATCACCAACGACAAGACTAAGCTTGCATGAATCATCTATTTATTCATTTCAATAGTTGGCTTGCATCATATGCTCCAAAACAACTGATAAAGGATGAAAGTTTAAGTATCAGACCTTTGGTGGCTTGAATGGGTAATCTGGAGGGAAATGGATGGTAACTAAAAATACTCCTCCAGCATAAGGGCTGTCGGCAGGACCCATGATCGTTGCCTGCCAATGGAACATGTCTTCAGCAACAGGGCCTAAACAAAAATAAGCAGTAAATATTAGAAGTCGACTCACATATAACAGTTAGGAGCAAGTAAAACACAACAGTCTAGGCTCCCATAGCAACAGCAAACCAAAAAAAAAAGGTTCAAAAGTTCTAACAGCTGAAAAAAGTCCTATACTAAAAAAAGGCACGGACATTTTTTGAAAATGAGCTTTGAAGTGCAGCTTCCTTACTGCCTAGCGCCTACCTTGCAGGAAAGAATACACCATTGACCATAGTCTCGGGAAAACACCAACTTTTTAAAGCAGAGTACTAACTAGACATTCAAAATGGATTGGACAATAATAACCTCGGTTTTAAAAAGCGTGCATGAGGCGCAAGGGCTGTTGCCTTAGCTAGTTCAGGCAACGCAGGTACTACAAAGGCACATGAGGCAAACAAAAAAAAGTGCAGGCAGAAAGGGGCACCCCAGCCTCCAGGCGCTAGGTTATGCATTTTCCTTCTCCTCATGTACCTAACACTCTAACCCTTCTTTCTCCCTCCTTAATCCGTTGTTTCTACTTCTTTACACATTGTTCTTCTATAATTTCCAACAAAAGGGCAACCTTTTGCAAATTATGAGAAATAAATGTTCGTTTGCCAAATTATGCCTCGCATCTATGAGGTGTGCACCTCATCTGTGAGGTAATTTGCCTCGTCGCATCAAGCCCTCATCACCTCGGTGCGGCTTTTAAAACCAAGCCTACGACAGTCACTTAGCAGCAATCGAAAGTTAAAGAGTACTGACTACCCTACAGCGCAAATACCACAACATCATCAACGGATGTACCCTTGCTCAGTTACTCCTTACATCACACACTATACACTATCAGGTGTAACTGCTGCGATCAAATCTTTTCTCCAACAAATTCCACGACCGACTATAATCATCCGAGTCTATAAAGTTGATTAAACACGATAAATCTACCGCAACAACGCGCAATCGACTGTTCGATCAAAAAATGCAATCAAAGAACAAAATTACACAAACTTATCAATTAATCAACATCAACACCATCATAATAACCAGAAAACAAGTCACCAATGCAACAATTACTCATACGCCTGATACAAATAAATCAATTATCACCCAAACAAACGTATAACATACGCCAAATTTCATAAAACAAGGTATGAAAATCACATACCATGAAAAAAAAAACGATAAAATGAAGAGAGAAAAAGAGGAATACCGGCGCTGCAAGAGGTAGGAGGATCTTTCTGAAGATCCTTGAGTTCCTTGAGGATACGCTTGGACGCCATGACCAAAACCCTAACAACACCGCCGGAAAACCCTAATTTTTCGAGGTCAGAGAAAACAATCAAAATAAAAATAATTAATCAATTGCGGTGACGAGATTACGAAAGCGTGAAGTTGAAGCTGAGAAGAGAGAATACCTGAGAGAAATACGCCGGGGGCGGGCGATTTTTAGGAGAGAGAAAACGGGGAAAAAATGTAAGAAAGTGGAGAGAGAAAGGGTTTTAAATATATAAATATAGGAGTGCGAGGCTGGGTCGGGGTGTGGGTGGGAAGGAAGGAAGACGTCCAGGTCCAGCCATTCCGTATTCTGGAAGATTCTTGTTCACGCCTCCCTATAGCAAATCCGATTCTTCATTTCTCTCTTTTGCGGGACCCATTTTTCCCAAAACACTTGGACTGGTTCGGTTGTCTATCTACATATAGACTTTCTTTGACCCTCATTATTTCCTCTTACTCCCTCCATTTCATTAGGTTCTTTGTATTTGGTTTGAATTTGAGAAATTCAAACCAAATGCAAACAACCTAATGAAATGGAGGGAGTATTTTTTTTTACTCCACCCGTATTTTTTCATTCGTGAATAACTTTATCCTTGCCACTTAGGTCCTGTTTGGATATGGAGGAAAATTTGAAGTCAATTGACAACAATTGAGAAAAATGAATCAAATACAAAATTAGTACGCTTGCATGATGCATAGATGCGACCATATGGCGTTGGCAGGGAATTAATGACATCTACGGCCTTGGCAAAATCGTGGCCCATATATGAGAAAATAGTTGAAAACTTGCTTCGAGAAAACAAAGGGTTAATCCAATAATGTAGTACCCTAGTACATTAGTGGACGACCTATAAAGTATGCGAGAAGCATATCCAACAACTACATGACAAAAAAGAAAGAACTACCACATTACATTTCAAGACAGCTTGAAATGAAAATTTAACAGACATTACAAAACAAGCAGATGGAACAATCAGGGCCAAATCTAGTATGGGTATTACTTTATGTCTCTGTATGACGATGAGACCCAAGTACAATCACGACGAAACCCCGTCTTTAGCCTAAGATAGAGATTTGGTTTTCCGACTCACAATTTATAGGTGTTGAAAGAAATGACGAGGTTTTAGAAGCAATGTAGCATAATCAACCAGCTATTCCGGTGGAGTGGGCGCAGATGATGATGATTCGGGATGACTCTCAGAAAGAGTATGCCGGACATCTTCTATCATCTTTAGAAGATCTGACATTTTGGGTCTTTGTTCTGGTACTCTAGCTACACATGATAACGCTATCTGCAGCATCTCCACCATCTCTTCTTCGACATGAGGATACCTCAGGAGTTCAAGGTCAAATACTTCAGCAGTCCATTCCTCTCGGACAACCGAATGAACCCATCTAACTAAATGAACGAGTTCATCACCCCCCGTTGAATGGACAGGTGACTTACCAGTGAGAAGCTCGAGTAAAAATACTCCGAAACTGTAGACATCAGATACTTGAGTGGCCTTCCTGGTGTCTGTCACTTCAGGTGCCCGATAACCAGCAGCACGGGAGATAGGTGGGGCAAGTGGGCTCATGACTGTCGCCAATCCAAAATCTGAGACACACCCAAATTTCTGAGAGGTGAGGAAGACATTTGATGATCGGATGTTACCATGTACAAACTTGCCCCCATTAATTGAGTGAATATGAGAAATTCCTCGAGCAGCTCCAAGGGCTATCCTCAACCGTGTTTCCCAGTCTAAGGGGATCCTGTCCTCTCCTTTTTGACCTGCAGGACCATCCAAATGTTGAGAGATAAGTAACACTCGCCATCATTCATGAAAATTAAATAACAACAATTACAACTATGTAATCAAGGTGTTGTGGAGAACGAAAGAGAAAACAGGCAAGTGAGCTGTGTGAGCCAGAGGACTGTAACTCTAGACACTGTAAAAACAAAGAAATACTTCACTCTGAGATCACGAAATAGCCAAAAGAAGATTCGTCAAACTGGATAGCATTTTTATGACTCCGAGTCCCAATACTAGGGCTGACAGCCTCAAATTTTACTTTACAAAATCAAAAACAAAGCAGGGATCGCAATAACAAAGAGGGGACTCATCTCCGTCACGCTAAACCATATATTGCACGTTAGCCTATTGAATCAATTCAATAGACCTGATGCACTGCAACCATGTTAGGTTGGTTTATCTGTGGCACAACTGCACAAGCCCTCCAGTACCGTATAACCTCTTTAATAAGTGACACTCCATGGTACTCGACTAATTACATATATTAACAATTCACTGGATGTTCTACATCCGAAGTACCAATTATCAAATTCACATGTAGCAGCCAGACATGCTCAAACCCGAACATGGTAACAAGGAAGGCCATCCATTGTGCAGGCAATAATTCTCTCAAAGCCAAGTCTTCATTAACCAACAAGTACATATGAATTGACAAATGCAATCAAGGAGAACTGTGAAATACTAGCTTGCAGTAATAACAAAAGAAGGCTCAAATTCTTACAGAGAAGTATAGTTCAAGTCTCAGGAAAACCAGCAACAATAATCCATTAGAACTTATCAAGGCAATTTAGCTGAAAGAGTACTGGAACAACAAATAGTATATCAGGAAGACAGGACTGCAACTTACTGTGAAGCATTGCGGAGACACTCCCCTGGGTACAGTGATCATTGACCATGAGTTTTTCGTCCTTTGAGTAGTAATAAGCACGAAGAGCCACCGCATTCTCATGCCTAATGCTCCCAATCATCTCCATCTGCTGCTCAAACTCGCGCTTACCAGCACTGACTTCTTTCAACCTCTTGACCACCACAACATTAGCATCCTCTAAAATCGCCTTATAAGACATCCCAAACGTCCCCTTGCCCAAAACTTCAGCAGACGCCCTCAAAAGATCCTCCAAATCAAATGCATAATTACACCCCTCGAAGAACACAAGCCCATTCCTCGAACCCTGATCACGTGACAGTGCCTTCTCAGGCGACATACTACCTTTCGGAAATTTCCCATTAAACCCATCATCACTATCCTTTCTTCGCGAACAACAAGCAAAGAACAGACACACAAATGCCACAACCCCAAGCACACCACACCCAATCACAAGCCCTAAAAACCACCTTTCTCTCCACCAATTCTTACCCTTCCCCTTCAATTTCGGCACTGGCGACACATCTGACTGTGCAACACCAGACTCATCCACAGCAACATGATTATTCCCTACAAAAGCCGACTTAGGAAACCTTCGTAACGACTTAGGTACACTACCACTCAAATTATTATTAGACAAGTTCAGTTCCTCTAAATTAGGCAAACCCAAGTCAGGAATCTCCCCGGAAAGCGAATTATTCGCCAAATTCAACGACACAAGCTCCGACATTCTCGACAACGACTCCGGTATCTCCCCAGTAAACCGATTATTCGACAAATTTACCACACTAAGATTCTTCCAAGCAGTAAAATCACTAGGCAACCCACCACTAAAATTATTAAACTGTAAAAACAACATGGACAAATTCCTCAAGTTGGTAAAATCCTTGGGAAAATCACCACGGATAAGATTCTCCCTAAGACTAAGAATCTGCAACGCCGATAACCTACCAAGGGTATCAGCCGGAATCTCGCCGCTGAACCCGACAGCTGGCAACCTTACACCAATGACACGTGTCGACTCAGCATTGCAAGTTACACCAGTCCAATTCTTACACACTGAAGTCGTCTCACTCCAATTAAGATTATGAAAATGTGGCAATTTTGCTACAAAATCTAGTAACGCTCTCTTATCATCTTCTAATACCTCAGCATTTCCACTCACACCAAACATCCCCCAACTTAATAATAATACTAACAACAATTTTACCAACATTACAGAAAATTGTGAAACACGCTTCATTGTTTTTCTTTTACCCGTCAATGCGAGGTAAAGGAGGTTCCGACTCGTAACCTGTCAAAATATAAACAAAAGGCCAAAAAGGGGATTAAAAATTCAAACTTACGATTGTTTCAAAAATGAAATTCGCGCTAAACATTAAACTAGGGAATCCAAACCAAGAAAAAGGGGTAAAAAAGAAGGGTAAAAAAGGGAAAGGGTAGTTGTTGTTGTAGTTGTTGTTGTCATGAAAAGTAGAGCTGAAATTAAATTCACATACAAAAACACTGCAGAAAAGTTCTACTATAAGTTTTGAATTGAAAAAATAAAAGCAAAACAAAACCAATGTTACTTTACTTTTTTTTTTTTTTTACTACTCCAATTTTTTATGTTGAAAACAACAAATTTTAAAGAGCGAAAAAATCGAGGGGGGCGAAGAAAAACACAAAAGAAACCAAACAGAAAAACACAAAAAGAAGAAAACGAATCTCAACCACTGAAACCACACTTTTTTTCACAAAACCAATGTTGTTGTTGTTCTTCTTCTTGTTGTTGGAGTAGTATAGTAGAAGTTTCTAGTTCATAGTTCATACGTACGTACCTTTCGGGTTTTAACTCGTTGATATTGACGAGTTAGATCTGAGTCAGTGTAACTCAACTCGGGCAACTCGGGGGGAGTGGTGGTAACAGCAAATGCAGAATGTGAAAGGTGGAGGGATAATATGACATGTGAGGATGAGGAGGTGGAAGAAAACGGTGGGTATTAATTGTTAAAAGGGGGGGGGGGGTAATTAAAGTGTAATTAAGGTGTGATTAAGTGGGGTGATTTGAGTGATTAGTTAGTACCAATAAAGAAAGGGATAATTAGAATGAATTTAGTTGGAGAGAAATTAAAGCTGAAATTTGAGTAGAGTGATAATGAAGATGAAGAAGGAGAAGGGGGAGAAGAGGTGGGAGTGTTTAATGGAGGGGACAGTGAGAGTGTGGGGGTAAGGGTATTGGTGGAAATGTCGAATTTATAATAACTGAAAATGATATGGGTTAATTATGATTTACTCACCGACGCCAAAAGTCAATCTAGTCAACTTTGGGTCTGCTTTAAGTCAAAATATCTCGTGTTTAATTGTTTATGCGAGAGTTTTCTTGTTAATTACCACTCCGTCTCAATTTAAACTTCCTGTGGAATATGAAATTCTCTCACATAATACTATTCCATGGGAAGTTTAATTTGGGACGGAGTGGTATGATTTTACGCGATTTGAACTGGAATTAAGATGAATAATGTAAATAAGCAGAAAAGTTCATCTGATCTCAAAGAGTTGAATTGAGGGGTATGAATGTAATTTTAATGGTCCTTGTTTTGGTTACATCCTTCAACCTTGCAAAAGTTAATTACCGGATTTAGGGGTATGAATGTGTGGTGTTAGTGTGGTATGAATGGGACTATGGGAGTAATCATCAGGAAATAGAAAGTCGTTGAGCTCAAACTGTTATTTTCAAATGGCTTTCCACTTAAATTCATCATTGTGCTTATTATGTTTGCTCTTTTCGGAATTATGGATTACGCATTTACGATTAACAGTTAAAGGTATGGTGAATTGTGGAACAAAATAAAAAAATAAACAAGGAGATTGTCATGTTTATTTAATACTTTTATTCCGAATTATACATTGGGAGATGTCAATGCGTATGAAATTGTTTCCTCCGTAACTAATCTTTCGTGAAACAGTTTTGTACGAGACCTTAACATACTTTAAACGAAATTCTTTTACGCATTGTTTACCTAGTTTTCAACTTTGTTGCGTGTGATTTGCAATTTTGTCACTACTCAAATCAAATGTAAATCTAATTTCGCATGGTAAATGGAAAATTGTGGGGAGGAGAAACGAGGAGTGGTGAACCAAAAAAAAAAAAAAAAAAAAACCATCTTTCTTCTAAATGTATGGTTGGGCCCAATCGAGGTAGCACGTTAGCTAGGGAAATAGTTGGACTAGTTCTACAAAGGCCCAATAAATTGGTCCCTATTGTTTGGATTTACTATGTAGCATGAGTGACAAGCAACAAATTCTTCCATCATGTTCGACGAATCGACGCACACCATTCGATTAATTACGGTCTTATCCTACAAAAATTGGTGCAGCCGTTGATTACACCTACCTACTTTATGGGAAAAATCCTCAGCCGTTGGATGAGTTAAAACTTAAGCAAAACTCTATGAATTAGAATACTAGCCTAGATAAACTTCAATACGAAAAGGACATGCAAAATGTGCATTTTTCCTCGGTCGAATGGAGAACACATCTTATGTTAAAAAAATGATCTTACTGTCATTTCTCAAGAAAAAAGGAAACATAACGATATTCTTTTTCTCCAAAAAGATACTATGATAATAATCTTGAGAAGACAATAACGGTATAGGTATGACCATAGTACAGCGTGAAGATCGACACATTACCAAATTGGAGTAAGTTGACACCTCTACCTCGTACACACGATAAGTAATGACGGTTTCTCATTCTACGATTGTAATTACATAAACAAACTATTTCATAGTTTATGAGTACAGACAATTATTCAGACATTTTGAAAATCATTTACCAAACGTACATACCTTTTGACTTTTGTATATTGAACAATTTTAACCAGTCAAATGCCAAAGGCCATGGACATTTCATAGGCTAATACGGAGTATAGGCTATACTCTACATCCATTAGCCCAATCGAGATTATGATCCACAAATTAATTTTGGTGGGCAACAGCCAACAAGCAATCTGATTACGCATTTGCTCGATCGTTGTGGCCGATGCTTGTTGGATAGATGACAATGCACAGACATAGAGAAGACATACACATAAAGGGGCCATAGCTTTAAGCTTAATTAATCTTGTAAATTTACACTTATTTTAAAGAATTTAGAACCATGGAAATTGGTTCAACAAGATAGTCAAAACTCTTTCTCTATAAAAAGCCGTATTTATATATCCGGCGAGTTTATATGGAATTATAAAATTATGAATAAACAACTTTTCGAATTTTGTAAGGGCTATAATAAGTGCAAGAGAACTTTAATACTGTCCAACTTTCACATTTTTTACATTCCATTGTATAGAGTATTGGGAGTATTCGGAAGTTATACGCAAGTGTACAAAATATACCCAAAATTGCTTTTACGAAATATGAGTAGTAGAATTTCTCAAATATTCAAGCAGCAAGCTAAGGTGAAACATCACCAAGAGAAAAAGCAATATTGAAATGAAACTGAAAAGAAAACCAACATTGATGGAGTATGTGATACGACTAATAAGACCAACCTAACATACATAGGACTTAGGATCATGTTCATATAGAGTAGGATAAATGGTGACATTTGGAGGCCACATTAAGGACTACTCCATGTTATAATCATAAATTCATAATCATAGGCCAAAGAGTAAACCTTATCATCACGTTTCTCTTGATCAACTAATCATTGTTCACTTAAGATGTTGAAATGTGGATTACAATTGACACCATCCTAAAAATAACATCAAATCAAGAGCAACATTTCAAAAAGCCAGATGCCCTTTTAATTGTTGTGGCTCCATCCATTCGTGTGACAACAAGGCCAAACCATCTCCTTGACATCATTTAATTATTCGAATCATGTTGGAACAAAACTCTGACTCCTTTCAATCATACATTGTTGCGGATTTTTTTTATTTAAAATTTGTCGAATTAATTTATTTTTTCAAAGCGATTACAACAGCGTGTTATCAAAAATTCTGAATATATACACAATGTAATCACTTGACCACATTCAAGACTCCATGTTCTCCATTAATATTGAAAGAATGTTAGAGATCGAAAATGAACACCAATTATTGATAATCTTTAATTACTTTTATGATGATAATAATGCTTTGCCTCACACAATTTAGCTCTTGGAGGCCACTACAAGTCTACAACAACGCACGTGTACATATAGGAACGCAGATAATCGACAAAAATAATGCGTACAAATCTGTAATCCTTCGAATATGAGAAAGGATTCAAGTCATCCAACCCATCAAGCCTCCTTCATTCGGATTTGCTTGAATGGCCGTAAGCTAGGATGCCCACATGGGATAATTTTTTTAGTTATGACATGTTTCAGTCTTGTGATTCACTCTGTTTATGTCACAAATTAGTGAATTAAAGTGACACGTGATTGTTTCCAAGGTAAATTCGTGAAATTATCGTTACGGAGAAACCCGAAAATCTTTAAGATAGAAATGATGCTATAAAATTTATATTCGTATTTAGTCTTACACTTGACAGTTAGTACAATTCTGAGAACGGATGAATCTCAACGTCTTACCACAATACTATGGTCACAGACTCACAGGGGCTTCTCACAATGCGTTATACCCGCATTATTTTGTATTAATTAGGGTCGGGTACGAGTATTAGAATAGCAAATCGGGTACCGGAATCTCTAATTTTGTCAATAAATACCGTTCAAAACTCAATGTTAGAAACTAGATTTAGAAGATATCCATCGTCTGATCGACAATTGCATAAGCATTCTAATTCATTTATATCCACCGAGTTATGCGCCCTTTAATGTTTGACAATTTAACACTACACATTCTGAAATTACAGGTAAGAGTACCCGAAATTAATTGGGCCAACGAACGGCCAGGCCTATGTATATAACTATATTCGTGGATCCTTTTCTCTGTCTCTGTCTATCAAACGGGTCGCGAGCCATGGGCAACCGGGTCTTCCCGTCATTCGAAGTTTGATTAGCTATACTTCAACATACATATTTTGACATTTTTGACGTACCGTCAGTGAGTTATGTTCATATATCACAAGTCGTCAAGGCCATGAAATTACCTTACGAGTGAACATGCTCCGACTTAACTACGAGTGAAAATGTTATGTAGTTTTTGAAAAATGCTCACAATATACTCATGGTCTAATTACCTTCACATATACGAGTAATAGCAAAATATCAATGGACAGATAACAAATTGATCATTACCAAAAACTTTACTAAGCAATAAGTTACATGATAAATTACTGACCCATGAGTAAATAATTTGGGGCCAATAGAATATTAAATGTACAATTCTGGACTAAGTAAAAATGCCAATCTCAGCAGATTATATTACAGTTTCCCTAATAAAAAAAACATAATAAGAAGGAATTAGTATGTAGTAGATTACTAACTCCTCACCTTACTCTTTTTTGGATTTCCACTCCTTAGTAGCTGGACTTGTAAAACTGCAGTCAGTATGTAGGAGAGTACAATGTTGCCACTGAAATATGAGCAACATTCGTGGTTATTCCCGGATGATCTAATAATTTCGTTCTTTTCTAACACGAAGCAAGGACTGCCAGGTCCAATTGGCCAACCCATTCTTCCCCTGGCTTAAGGGTGATCGGTTTCTCGATCACAGCTCCATCAACACAGAGCATTCCCTTGTATTCATCATCACCAAGATCAGCCAAGGCCTTGGACTTCTTGTCCCAAGGATTCCATACGGCTGCAGGTTTTGCAAATTATCAGTGAAACGTAATCAGATCAGTAAAAGTCCTAGATAATGTACCTTGTAATGCACGACTGTGCTCAAAAGTTCAGAAAAAATTAAACTTTTGAAATAAGCCTTACCTACGTCAGGAAGCCCTTGCTTTCTTATCTGAAATGTTCTTTTGCTTCCATGATCGAAAAGTGCTACATCTGATGAGCTCAGGTAAATTCTGTCAATCTGAAAGTAGTGATAAAGCTGATTAATCTTCACTGAAAAGGTATGTGAGCATATGATTTTGGCACTTGGCAGGGAGTGATCTCCTAAAGTAAAATTACAGTTAGCATATGAGAAAAACCGCGTTCTGATGTACCTCAGATTCAAATGTTAGGGCATCTCCTTGTTCTGTGAAACGTTCTCGGTCCTTCAAGCTGTCCAGGTAGTCCAGGGTCTCTAGCCCCTCTACACGAACTTCGCTGTATGATTAGATAAAAAAATTCATCAAATTCAATTCCATATTTCACGAGTCTGTGCAATACTCCATGGCAAGTGCACAATCATAGAGCTCTCCTAGAAGACCCTATCATATCGTCGATGGAGATCACGAAAACACAAGTTCCTCCATGTGATCAAGTTTCAGTTTTGTTTAGCTAAATGATGTTGATCAGAAAACCAATTACCTGATATCAGAAATTGCGAAGTATGTACGAAAAGCAATTGAGAAACTCAAGGGCTTGCCATTTGTGTTCTTGACGCGAGATCTCAAAATCAAACGCCCTTCATCCGTCAATGTAACTCTGAGCCGAATTTCAAATCTGAAACAAAAGAATCACTATTAATTATCTTATATCAAGGTTTCTCTTTCACCAAACAAATGCCAGAAAGTATTCAGGTAAGTACTTGTTAGGCCAGGCCTTCACGTCTTCATCAGACGGTTTTAGCAACAAATCTGTCGAGGCATGGCCATTAGAAACCTTAGCGCGAGGAGAAGGAGGCTGGTCATCAACCACCCACATTCTATTCCTCGCGAAACCATGATGCTCCAACAGGCCGCGACTTCCAAACTAAACACAGAACATTCACATCATCAGCTGATTAGAACTTATGATGCGATTTCGTCTGAATTATAATCATTTGGCCAAAACACGTGATGTATACCTGAGGGAAGCATATGGGAATTCCACCGCGGACAGCCATAGGAGGTTTAAACACTGCCTGATGCAGTCAAAAGTTTTAAGGATTATTCTTCATTACGCATTAACTTGTAACCATATATTTGACAGCAACCAATCAACCATTATGTGACCATTTCAAGACCACCATTATTTGAAAGGAACATCCCAACAAATTGACTAGAACCTAAAAAAATTGCCAGTGCAGTAGGGCTAATGAATTCTTGAATAAAGCAAACCATTAAAATGTTATAGGTAATCTTTCGCTATCGCCCCATTTTAAAGATATTTGTAGAAATTTAATGAATTGTTACAAAAAAAAATAAAAATCTGAAGGAGAACAAGTAATTGGGATGAAAAATTAGAAGGTGCAGGACATGATACTCCATATACTCCGTATAATGGAAGAGAAGTGGACTGCATACCTTGCTGCTCATGAATAATAGTTCTTCTCCCTGCTCATTCTTCCATGAAAGAACTTGACCCCCATACAAGCTTATCTACATATGCATCACACAAATATCATTAGATTTTTAAATATGGTGGATAATTCATAGATATGATAATGCTTTTGTAAGGTAACACAAACTATCAAAGCCACAATAAAGTCAAGCTTAGTCGCAAAATGATTCAGGGTCGAGTAACATAAATTATCACAAACCATATGATGAAAAATGGGATTCTAGAAAAATCATGACTTGATGAATTACCCGAACTTTAGCACCACGAGCGTTCTGAAGAATGACTTGATCAATCCCAAACTTGTCTTTGATAACATCTACTGAACCACATCTTGCATTTAAGGACACTTCTTCACATTGAGTCATTTTTTTCTCAAGATTCAAGAGTGATATAACCATGTAAACAAACCTTTAATTTATGCAATCTCTTTTCCTCTCTTTATACTCTTATCTTCATCCAAATTCAAATATGAAGACTTTGAATGTATACCAGATAAGAAAAGACCAAAGACTCAAGTAAATTGACCAAACAATGTGTTTGGAAAAAAAAGCCGTCAAATAAGATGCCCAACAATTCTTACCGTTGAGAAACGTCACCAAGAAACTTCCAAGTTCCAACTACCCTTTTAAGTTCTAACTACCTTTTACTAACCACCAACACGAGTCTTCAAGAAGAAGAATAAAATGGAAGTGTACCAAAGAATAAAATTCAAAAAAGCTCTCTGATTTCAGGAAAAATGTTGTAAAGGATTTCGCACCTTATATACTACCGCGAAAACTATAATCAAATAAATTCAACCTCGCTAAGAAATATATGAAATGATTGGTGCCCAGATGGCAAAAAAATAGGGATATTATGCACAAAATAATGAAACAAAATATCTGACAAAGAATTTGAGCCCCTAGGATCACAAATTTCTTGGGAGAACTATGCAAGAGTTTGTTGTAAGCAAGACTCTTACGTAAAGTAATGTCCACACAAAAACAACAACAAAGAGACTGGTAATAAAAAGGGGAGGAAAAAAAAGCTTGGTGGATATTAAAGAGATTTATAGAAGAGTCAAGAATTCATATCATTACCCCGTATGACTAGGCCTATATCTTTCATTTTCACCTCTTCATTTTTTTTATCCCGATTTTTGGATTTTTATGTCGACATGACTCTTTCTTGTTACGTTTTGATTATGATTGAAACAGTAATTTACAAGGTAAAGATTCCAAGGGTCAGCAAAGTATAGGGCACGCACCTTGCTTGTCTCTAAGATTGTACTACTACATAAATTAAATCTAGTGCTGGATTTCCACCACCACTTTGATATTTGTACAATCATATGTTCAGCATTCGACTAATTATGATTTGGCCATAAATGACGAAGAGGAATATATTAGGAGTTAAAACCAAGATTAAACTCAACAAGGTGTTCTTAGGTTAACGGGAAGAGCTCCTGAGTTTTTTAATTACTATGTCGAAAAAATTATGACTTGATTAAGACAAATATAGTTTTTGAATTCTTGTTGTATCCGAGAAAAGACAAAGTTTGCAATTTATTATGAAAAATATAAAAACAAACATAGTTGCACAAATTTAAAGTAATAGATTGGGTACATTGAAAAAATAATTAAATACTTGATTTTAAATTTCAAAGGATTGTTGCATGCATGTAAACAAACGGTGACGAATTTTCGACATATGCGACTATGAACTGAATCTGAAATATTAGATAAATAATTTTTGGATGTCATCTTTATTAAATATTAATTAAACAATAAGGACTAGTCGAGGATAATTGCAAAGAATTAGTTCATGATGACCCAACAATAATTGCAAAATGTTAATGTAATCTTACATTGTACTTGCGTTTATGTGAAGTGGCTTATCAGAATTCACGAGGGCTCTTTAATCTCTCTCCCTCTTGATTCAATAATGTTTGTATTATTGTATTCTAACAGCTATGATCATCATAATCATTGATACGATTAACTATGACTATTATCAATCAATCTCATGGAAAATGTTCTAAGATGAGAATTGGGGCCGCGATCCTGATAAGACACACAACGGGACAAGTGATCTATACCCTCACAAATACGATTGTTTAAAGACGCAAAAATGAAGAAAAAAAAGGGTACAAGTGTTTAAATTAATGTATTATTTAGGAGATTAATTTGATAGGAGTAGTTGAAATAAGACTCGTCTTTTTAAATATCATAGAATGTTGCATCCAGCTTTGCAAAAACTTTTTGGCCCTTGAAAATTTAGGAATGCATTATATGAGAATTTAAAAATTATGAAAACGTTAAAATACAGGAGCTGCCATCAACACTTAAGACCTAGACCTAACATGTCTGCATGTTGCTAATTACTATACTTTCTCTTCTTCTACGAAGCTTCCTCACCAAGTTCATCGTTAACTCGAGACAATGTTTGCCTTTCGAAGGTACATAGTTGTGTATAAACAATTGCAACATAATTTTGCAAAAACGATAGAAAATAGTGAACCAAATATACCAACCAACAAGAAGCAACAAGAAGCTATCAAAGCAGATCAAGAAATTAACTCAAAAGTCTTCAAATCTCAAAATCGGGGCAAAAAGATGTCGATTTCCTCCAACAGCAGAGTTTGACTCCCTATCCAAGGATTCCTTTCCGACTTCTCCTAAAACGCACTCCCTTTTCCTACCCTTTCTAAAACCCACCCCTTATCATAATCGACAAATAAAAGGAAGTTCCGAAATGAGCAAATTGTCCAAACTCAAGACGCTACCAAGACTCAGTACAAAATTACAATCATTCACAGTCATAAAGAGAAGTAAAACACGCAAATCGCAGGCATGGTATTGCAGCAAGGAAACTTCTTAAAGACGAAGAGGAACATGTACTCCAAGTGCACCTAACCGTTACTGTAGAATGAAGATGCCCCCGCACCACACATGTTATAAGTGAGAGGTAGATGTTGTGTCTACAACTAAAAAGACCGATCCATGACTAGATCTCACGGAGAATTAGGTAAAATGAGCTATCAACAGTATAGGTGAAAGCATAAATGCATAACTTACCAGGGTGTTCTGACCTGTGACTCCTCATCAGTGTCGTTCTTGCTTAAGTAGGCGCAGAACACACAACAATGACTTAATAACCAAACAAATGTGCTTTAATTATCAAATAAAGCTATATTTTAGCTAATCTACCTTAAAGTAGGCATCCATAATGTCATAAACCAGAACGACTATAGGTTGATATTCTTGCCTGTAAACCTACCTCAAGTCGCCAATCACGGCAATCAGGTATACAGAGAATTGGACTGATCCTCAAGGATCTGAGACTACAGAGGATATAAAGTTCGCATTTTCCGAGTAAAAGACTGCAGAGCACCCTGAAAACACTATTTATATTACCTTCCTCCTCTATGGGAGACGAAGGATCCCATGTAGTTCATCACTCATCAGATCAAGTTCAGTTAATTACGCACAAACTTTACTTCAGTCTTCAGGTGTGCTGAAAACACCACAATTGTAAAAATGAAATGACTAAGCAAAACGACTAGACGCATGTCCGAGGCACAATTAAGCAAAGCTAAGTCTAAAGAATGTCTCAACACGTGTTTCACCTTGCATTACAGGGCAATAGCAGCACAGCTACAATTCTCTAGAAGCATCTATTAAAGATCTCCGAAACACCTATACACCAAATAGTAAACATAATGAAGTTCTGGTCCTTGAAGCTGAAAGTAGGATTCGACTTAAAGCAATAAACAGCAGGGATAGTATAGGGGTAAGATTACCAGTTCACCATTGAGCAGGAGTACTTTTTGATCTGATCATATAAGTGGGAGGCAAGCTATGGATTTATCAAAAGAGAATAAATCTGACAAATAAAAGCAAAAAATAGATACCAATGTCGGCTTTGTCACGAGACATGCTCCTCCACTATAAGTTGCATGTTCTAGTCAACTAGTAAAGAGGACCCAGTGAATAAATCAGAAGTTTAAGCATAAAAGAATTGATATCTAATAATATCAAAAAAATTGTAACTCTCTTCCATAAGCTCTCACTCTCCAATATTAGTTGAACCAAAAGTTTGTTATAAATGAAAGTAGCTCCGAGAGAAAATATGTCGATCAAACTGCAATGACTATTTGGGGATATATGATATACAGCAAGGGAAGAGAAATCCCTTCAAGTGTTAAATCCATATGCGGACAATCAATGAGTTGCACCTAAAATTCTGGTCTATGTCATGAGTCAGGACATGGTCTCTCCATTACCTACTCTAAGAATTGTAGAAGATGAGCTGGACTTGCAGAAGATCCCAAATCCTCCAGAGACAGACAGATTCAACTTACAGTAACAGCAATGTGTGTTTTCCATGTCAACCAGGTTGAGGGCAAAAAATGGTCACCGTGAAAGTCTAATTGTATGTATGTACAGATTGTCTTGGGCTTGAGTCAAACGGCTGCACATACAGCCCCTGAAATGATAGAAACATTTGTGAAAACAAAAAGTTATTTTAATTGGAACTTTTCAGTCTTCACGTAAATATATTACTTCCTCGTTTAGTCCTATGTCACAGAGACAGCCTTAAAGTAACTTGAATGATAAATCTTCGTATAGAGGTTACAGCAGAATGCAAGCATTTGTTGGAGAAATTCATCTTTGTATTCCCTGGATATAGCATAGACTGATAACATTTCTAAGAGTGTCAACTGTGAGAGTATGTATGTCTGAGCCAGTTTTACAGAATGGGAGCAAATAAAAGTTATAAAACATCCATGACTTTTCTATGCAACTTCTACATTATAGCCGAATATGACATCACATACATGCCAAAACCCACTGTGTTTGGACTTTATGTTTATCTTTATTTATATTATTTCAATTATTTGAAGGGCGTGGGAAATGATCAAATTGGACGAAACACTATCCTCTCTTGCACTACATTTAGCAATCAGGTTAATGATTAACAAATACAAGTGATACGACTCATACCTGATGACCAGGAAGAAGAACAACAAAGCTTTGTTTCATCAATGTGCTTTACATCAAGTCCAATAAACCAGGAGCCGACACTGATATCATCATGAGCGTAGCTACGAAGGATAGATCTGCCCAGATTAACAAGAGGATACACAATAAGTAATTTGGGTGCGCTCATTGACAGGGGGGGGGGAAGAGATAAAGGGCGGGAAGACGGAGAGAGATTAGTGACCTGTTTATGGATACAAACTGCGCCAATGACTGTGATATGGCAAATATCTCACCAGAAGCATGTCGGAAGTACCTGGCATACACAACTCGAATCTTAGGACCAATTATTTACACAACTATTTCTATCAGGCGAATCAAAATACCCCAAGCATATACGAGACATCGATAATAGTGCTTAATGAGAGTATCAGCAAGGAGTAAACTCAACTAAACACCTACCGCCCTATGCAGAACACTTTTATACCAGCTTAACAGTTCATCAGTTCCACAAGTTTTTTTTCTACCTTCACAGAGGCACAGAATGTCTTATACCAGATCACAGAAAAAAAAAATAATAATTTATATGAAGTTCGTCTCAACACACTACCCATTTATCATCACTGAATAATTCAGCAAGTAGGAAATTTAGCAAAAGACGGCCCAGGGGTAGGAATGTACGATGAGGTGATAAGGATTTGGCCATCTGAGGTGAGTTCTCAACTTCGTACCAAGAAACTCACCCCAAAACCTAACATCATCATCTACCATTTCTGTTTTCATTCCCCCTCACAGAAAAGAAAGAGTAATTTGGCAACACATTCCCACCCCTGAACTTTCCTTCTTGAGGTCCACAATTCAGAGCCATGACAAGAACAAGACTGCCAAACAATATTTTGTTAGTCAGACTCCATATACGTGGTAAGAAATGTTCACAACAACCCCTAATTTTTATAACAATAATGTTACAACTTAGAATTACAGCCTTATTATTGAAAGGAGTCCTCCCAATATAAAGTACTACAAGGTTCCTTCAAATGACATATAGAATCCAGATAGCCTAAAATAACTAAGGTTGCATGTGAACAACTTGGCTTCCTCCTACACAGTCACATCCACTTTATTGAGATTAAAATGTTTTGCTGCCTTCCTAAGTTCCCATCACCCTTCTTTGCATACGAGTTTAAAACACCGCCTTGATTGCATATATGTGATCAAAGATAGCAAAACAGTATAAAGACCAATATCTAAGGCAATTATAACTCATAAGTTCCAGCATTTATGTGTTTGTGGTGAAACTTCTCTTGATAGCCTTGGCAAAAATCGAAAGGAAAAGTCCCCTAGATTGGAAAATCATACAATCCGAATTATAATCCAACCAAAATTGACGATACACTCTACAGACACTTTACAAAACTGCACTATTGAAATAACATTTGTGCCCTATAGTAGGTTGTGCATCGTACACTAAAAACAACTTAGTAAAAGGCAGCAGAAAAAAAAAAAATTGATTTTGAAAGAACCATAATAAACAGCTTAGCATATAGCAATATAATGTATGAACTAACACTAAAGGGTTACAGCAGTACTCACGATTTTGCATCACCAAACTTCCACCAATCTGGCTCATACCACTTGTGACCCCTGGAAAAAACATCAAAATAGTAACTTTGTAGGAAAAATGTTGGCATGAGATCAACTTTCATATGTTTTATAGTTGGTTTGCACTCACGGCTCAGAGTAAACTTCTCCTGACTTCATGCATCCAATATAAACATGAGGCTTATCCAGATTAGCAGAAAGAATGGCTGCAAGACCATCTGCATATGATGTCAAACAACTTTCAGTCACTCAAGAGTAGATAACCAATCAGCAGGCAAAATGCAGATTCAACTAATTAAACACACCTATTTTAACATAAACGTCATCGTTGACCTTGACATAGAACTCCGCTTCCCATGTGTCTGCAGCATGGGCAAAAAACAGCTTTGTCTTTTTAGGATTCTCCTCATCTGCCTCTACATGATCATCCTGATGATGAAGAAAGCAGAAGAAAGGGTGATTGTAATCTGGTCAGCTCGAAAGATGTAAAAATTCAAGAATAAAGTCATAAACAGATGCAAGACCAGAGGAGGTATACAGAAACTTTCAGAAAAAGCAACAGCAAATCCTGCAACAGCTGTATATGCAAAATCATCACCTCAAGGGAAAATCCCCAACTTCAAGCAACAGATGTAGACAATCAACTTGTTCAAGATAAGAGAGATTCAGGAACATTTCACATACAAGAATAATGAAGTCATTGGTCTCACGGCTCTCGGCATCAATCTCTCTGTCCAAATTGTCCCCCCGGTTTGCACTGGAAGATGCATTTACGTTAGTCAGATCACATGACAAGAGGGGGAAACAGCGGAGGTGAATTATTGCGCAAGATTAAAGAACATACCTTCTTCCTATTATAAATCTTGCGACAATGCCCTTCTGATCCTCCAAGTTCTTTAACGCAACTCCTAAAGGTTTGAAAGTATCAAATTTCAAGAGAGACTAATAGTACAACGGCAATGTTGAGTTTCTATCTAAAACTGTGAATAAATTTTCCCGATATTTCAATAATCCAACCTATCTAAAAACATAAGTCCTAAAAAGAAAAAGCACTTACCACTTGGCATCCACGCCTTACGAATAGCATCCCTATTTCTTTTCCTACCAAACTGCGTAGTAATTCCTATAACAGCTAATAACTTCTTTTTATCAGTACCACGACCATCAGTCTCTGATGAAAATTTAGATACAAAGCCCTCCTTTTTAGCAGCAGCAAGCTCCATCTCAAGGGCTGACAACTGTTTTTGTTGTTCCCTGTACACATCAATGTCAACACCTCAAACAGATTTACAAAAGGCAACTTTCTGCAACATTTACTCATAAAAAATAAAAGGTAGAAATCAACTTATCAACCTACCGACAATTTATAATTTTCAAAGTGTCATCAACAGATATAGCTGACTGACCCTGAAAAGTTAATTCGCAATTAATTATCTTGCTTGAAGCTTGCTGAGAAAATTGCTAAAATTATAAACAGTAAAAACAGCAAGATTGGTACTACGCTCAAAAGTCAAAACACATAAGAACTCTAAATTCCAATCTTAGAATACACCTCCCGCTATTTCATTGCCATCTACTAGCCTCCGTATTTTTTGTATCATAATCTACAGTGAACCCTCTACCTTGATTGAGCTAACAGCATTCGTAAAAAACTAACCAGCCAATATGGCTCACACCGCATTACAGTCTTAACATCTTTTACTTCACCAGAAATATCACGATCTATTAGCGAAGCTCTTCAGACCATATATTTCAAGACCCAATGCAATAAAAAAAACCGTTGCAGCAACATTTAATATCCTTCCACACTATCCATCATAACAATTAACATAATTCTAAACCACCATCTATCATCCCATATTCCCATTCACCATAATTCACAGCCTTTTGTAGAAAAACTCAACCCCGTTCTGCCCTAGCTAAATTCTAGGACGTACTTTTTGTCATAACTCGTGCAATGCCTAGAAATCAGCGAATTTCTGGTCAGGCTCTACAAAATCCAGTTAGACTATAGTGTAGTCATTAGCAAGTAATGTACCTCGTACGTCATAACCTACAAGCACATTAACTAGCCTATATAAACTTGTGTATTCAGCATTACAAAGAGTAAAACACGAAATTTTCAATCACAGGTTCGACACAGGAACCTCACAATGCATATTCGATTTCTAATTCTGTCATCATTTGGTCCATTGAATCAAGTTTATCAACACTTATACTAGCAAAGCTATAGAGAATATGGTAATAATTCCGACGCTGAAATCTATACACAAAAATCAACCATTCGTCTTATCAAGCTCTTTCATCAAATACACTCGGATTCAAGTAACGTGATACACACATTACTAACATTCATACAAAAAAAAAAAAATCGGAATCAATCGAATTATACCTGGCCGGTCTTTTTTTCAAGCTCGTTCATCAAATAAACTCGATTTTCCGCGTCCTGCCATAATCTAACCTCCTCAAAACAAATTTCCATTGCACAATTAAACTCAACTGTAAATCTCACGTTACAGTAAAAAGGTAAAAAGAAATTAGGAACGAATATTTTTGAGAAAAGCGAAAGGCGAAGAAATTACCGGCCGGCGACGTATAAAGAGGCCATGGTGGCGAACATGGCGAGCATAAGAGTGGAAATCCGAGACATAGACGGCGAACCTCCGAGCCGGTGACTCGGTAACCGGCTCGGCATTGCTGATTTCGGTAAAAAAATCTCTCTCAGAGTAACTTCCTCGGGAAGTTTCGGAAATGATCAGTCAAATTAGGGTTTATAAAATTGGGGGAAAATGTTGAATTCAGATCGACGTGGAGGAGAGGGAAAGAGAGTGAAAGCGTTTCTTTTCTCGGAGCTCTCGCTCCTGCGGGGGCAGGAGTGGTAAAAGTACCTAGTCCTCCATTATTATAATTTTTTTTTTTTTTTTTTTTTTACGTATTTTTTTAATGTTTTGGTACTGGGGAAAGAGGAGTAATCTTTGCGTTTCTTTTTTTCAGTTTTGCGGAACAGCTTGAACGGAAGGTTGGTGAGCTTGACTTGTGTGGGATTTGTAGCGAGTTTGGTGGACTTTGCGTTTTATATTGAGTGGGCGGTTTCTTGATTTTGAAGGTTTATATTTTGGAGAAATGAGCAAATTGGGAATAAAACGGTATGATGTTAAATGGTTTCTTGCATTTTTTATGTGGGTTTTATTGCTGTTTATGTTTGTCGAGTTACGAATATAGATTTACAAGTCGATTTAAGGAAAAAAGATCAAAGAGTTTTATGTGTTGTTGTTTTGTTATCAAATCTCTAGGTAGTCTTATGTGTGATAGACCGACTATAGAGATGAAAATGTTTTTATAATGTTGTAACTCAATTGGGGCACAGTATAATCATTTTTTCACTAATTTTCAAACTTTTTATTTATTTTGAGAACTTTCTAAAACTCTTGTCGAAAATGTTTCGACATTTCTAAATGGTTCTCAACGTTTTTGAAATTTTATGGCGCGCATAAGACGGTTACTAGACGACTATTCATGTTAGACGGCCCCAAATCATTTTGGGAATAATACTTGGTTGTTGTTGTTGTTGTTGTTGTTGTTGTTGTTGTTGTTTTTAAACTCTTGTTTTTAAACTCTAAAATACATCAGAACATTGGCCGGTGTATTAATATTCAAAAATAAATTTATACGGAGTAGTTCAACTAGAAGTTTTGAGGATAGCAGCTGGAGTACATTACCAACCAAACTAGTATATATTTTTGCTTACTTTGGTATTGTTGTCTCACAAGCCGGTTCTACATATTAAACCTTACAAATTTATGATAAGGTGTTTACTTATTTCATAGTAAAAACGACACATATGTCGGCAATGCATATGTTTCTCCTGCATATTGGCAACATATACATCTCTTTTTCTACATCTCGGCAAATATCAAATGAGTTTGGTAACACTTGTGATTTGTAAACAAACTTGTCAATTGGATGACAAGTAAAACTCAAAGGAGAACCAAGTTTGACTTGAACTAAATGTGGACAAAACTCCTTACCGATTGTTTAGTATAGAGGAATTTGACGGAAAAAAAATGGAATGAAGAGAAAGGAACGGAAAGGAAAAGAAGAGAAATGAAGGAAACTAATTTCTCCTCAGTTTGGTTTTCATATTGGAAATTGGAAGGAAATTAGGTGTTTTTATGTTGTAAGTTGTCTTCCCATCCAATTCCGCCTGTTTTGGGAGGAAAAAAAATGACAGTTTGATGAAGGATGATTTCCTTCCATGTCATTTCCTTCGACTTCCCATGTTTTTTTACGAACCAAACATTGGAAAACAGTAAAATCTATTTCTTTTCATTTATTTTCCATCCACTTTCTTTCTACCAAATAAGCTGTTAATCATCACCGCCATTGAAATATTAGTTAATGTCTTGATTTAAATCTTCCTCTCATATCAAATCAAATATTTAAAATCGAAACAAACGGAGGTAGTATCTGCGTGGCATGATCGTTGCACTTGCACCTACAGTATGGACTTTGGGGTGGATCCTGAAAATTTATTGGGAGCAATAGTTGGGCTAATTGTCCACTTTGTCCAAATCAAATTAAAACCAACAAAACATAATCAACCAAAAAAAGATCCACTAACAGACAAAAGAACAATCCAGCCCAAAATTCAACCTCACAAGTCAGTGAGTCACACCCTTCAAAGTTAGATATCTCCCATGGATACACTTGAGTAGTTGAGTGAGACTTTCCAGTTTTTACTTTTACTATTTACCTCAGAAACTTCACAGTAAAAAAAACCCCACATAGAGTAGTTCACTTTCCCCCTTTTAGTTTTACGGTTTTACCCCTCCTCAATCATAAATTAAAGTAGTATATTTCCCATGTTTGTCTGACTCCAACTCTCTCTCCCCCCAATCCATCAAACTACAAGTATTTTACAGAGAGAAGAAGAGTTGTGTCCATCATTCATTCCTCTCAATCCATCAATCGGTGAGACACACAGACACAAACACAAACACAAATCTTCTCCCACACACTTCCTCTCTCTCTCTCTCCTCCAATCAGATCGGGAAAAGATGAACGACACCGATGTTCAGAAGCAGATCCAGCAGATGGTCCGCTTCATCCGCCAAGAAGCGGAGGAGAAGGCCAACGAGATCTCCGTCTCCGCTGAAGAAGTACGCACGCTGATTTCTTCATTTTCTCTCTCTCCTAATCATTTAATTTTGTTTCGCGGTCAAATTTTTGTTTTTAATTAATTTATCCGATTGATTATGATCATGATTTTTTTTTTTGTTTGTTTGTGGAATCTTGTAGGAGTTCAACATTGAGAAGTTGCAATTAGTTGAAGCGGAGAAGAAGAAGATCAGGCAAGAGTATGAGCGTAAGGAGAAGCAAGTTCAAATCCGTAAGAAGATGTGAGTTTAATTTTTTTTTTATTTTTTTTACTGTGATTTATTCCTGTTTAATTCTGTGATTTATGATATGGTTTGACTTTTTTTTACTGGTGATTTGTGTAAATTTTCTGAAATTTTGATTGTTCGATGCATAAATTACTGTGTAACTGATCGAAAACCGATGTCGAATGTGTTAATCTCGTAAAATTTGCGGTATATTGTTGTGGATTACAGTTGAATTTAGGTTAGAATGAGTCTAGATGATCGCGTTGGAATGTAGCTTAGACGCTTAATAGATACAATTCAATTTTAGTTTAGATTGAATTGGCGAAATCATTGGCTTAGGTTGGGTTTGGAATTTACGGATCAATTGAACGCGGATCCTTGTGGATTGATTTGATGTGTAATGTCATGGTGTTTTAGTTGACATTGTCGTATGGTGACGTGAAACACCTTTGTTTGTAGCTTATGGATTGATTAAGTTATGAGGGGAATTTCATGGCCGTGAATTCGTAATCGTTTGGTGAAGCTCATATGAGAGATTTTACTTGTTATTGGATCTCATTTACTGGTTCTATCAGATACACGTGACGAGCATTTCGTTTCTGTTGATTTTTTAGCTGTAATGGTTGATTGTAGAGATTTGACTTTGCTAGAAGGAACCGGATGTGTTATATCGGTCGCTTCTTTGTGTTTATTTCCTGTCGATAATTGATGGTGGATCTTGGGATTCCTTACCAGAGCAGGGTCAATAGTATATTGTTAGGAGTGGTGAGTCATTACTCATTAGTATACGATCTCTTAACTCTGTATTTGTTCTGGCAGCGAGTACTCCATGCAGCTCAATGCTTCTCGGATTAAGGTCCTTCAAGCACAGGATGATTTAGTTAACTCCATGAAAGAGGCAGCATCCAAAGAGCTGTTGCGTGTTAGTGGTCACCATCACCACTACCGCCAGCTATTGAAAGAGCTCATTGTTCAGGTTAGTCAAATCATCCAAGGAACTATTTGATTTCTATCTGTTTGTTTGTTTGTTACATCCCCTTAATAAATGTCATTTTCATTCTCCACAGAGTTTGTTAAGATTGAAGGAACCTGCTGTCTTGATGCGTTGCCGCAAAGATGATGTGCACCATGTGGAGCACGTTGTCAACTCAGCTAGAGGAGAATATGCAGGCAAGGCCGAGGTTCATGAACCTGAGGTCATCATCGACAGCATTCATCTTCCGGCAGCTCCTGGCCATCACGATGTGCATGGTCTTTCTTGGTAAGTTACTTCAGAACGGTTAGATTTTCTTTTTGGCTTGAAAGGTTCCAGCTGGTAATGTGAGGTGTTCATGTTCTTGTTATAAACTTGAAAGGATATTCTGGTGTATCTTTTTATAATCTCTTTAAGAAACATATTGGGTTTTTGTAATGTTGGACAAAGTCTAACTGCTTTGTTTGCTTATTTCTAGCTCTGGAGGTGTTGTTTTGGCTTCTCGAGATGGCAAAATTGTGTTTGAGAACAGTCTTGATGCAAGATTGGATGTTGCATTCAGGAAGAAGCTTCCTCAGGTAATCCTTGTCTCTTATTTTCCTCATAGTTTAATTCTTGATGATTTTCGAAATGAAATTTAATGCTTATGGTTGACCGTAAAAAAAAGTGTTTCTTGTGGAAGTATTTTTTCTGAAAATCGTAATCAAGGTTCTACATATGGACATGGGTGGCTGACTGGCTGATTTATATCCTGACTTTCTGGTTTGAGCATTGGGTTCACGGGGTGTTGTGTGGGGCAGAACGGTTTTACAAACTTATAGAGGGGCTTGAATCCACAGTGCTCTAGAAAGGGGCTGTTTCTTTGGCCGTATAGAAGTACTTAGTGGCTGTACAGCTGGTGATGACAAACTTATTTGTTTCAAGTTTCAACTTCTCATTTCACGGTGTAGCTTAAGTAATCTCTGTATTCGCCTTTTGCAGATACGCAGACAGCTGTTTGGATCTGTTGCAGCTTGATGAGTTGTGATGAGGAGAAAATTTCTGTGAGGCTGCGTGCATTTTGGATATGGTCATAGGCCATAGTAAGCCGTTTGTCCACCACTCTGTGAGTGCAGTACAAATTATATTTATCCATTCGAGTCCCAATATGTTGATTAGCAAAGTACATGAGTGTGTTCTGTATTCTTGGTCGTACATTACATCAGACTTGGAAGTACTTATTTTTTCCCCAGTTATGGTCAGCAAATCAAATAATGACAGCTTTAGTTGGAAAGCTGCTTTCATTTGTTAGTTCTTGTAAGTTTTTTGATTGCCGGAGACGATGAATGTTTTGTTTATGGAACCTGAGACAATGAATGCCTGAAGTACTGAATAAATAATTCTCTTGCCCTTTAAAGGGATGGCTATTCATGAGATCCCGCCTCCCCCCAAATCCCCAATGGTGTGAACTTTGAAGCGTACTTCTGTGATGTTTTCTTTGGCGTGGCAGACTTGGATATATTGAATAGATGCTCCCCTCCCCGATTTCCCCCCAAGAAAAGTGATGCTTATAGACTTATAGTCCATCAGTTACACAAGCCGGTAAAGTGTAAACATACTGATTTCGTTTTTTGAGGAGTCTTCATCCTCAGACCATGTGGTAGAAGTCGTACCCTGATAACCCCAACAATGATTTTGGGGGCAAAACCTTTGAGGGGATTCTTGTGTGACTGTGAATTGAGATGTCATTTCAGGTAAATGGTGGCTTGATTTTCCATGTTTTTTTAGGGGCGTTTCCCATGTTGGTTATGTACTTCTCTAGTGGTCCTGTAAATTACCTATTTGCGAGATTCTGTGATCTGTGACCGGCATTTTATCACTATGCGTCCATCTAATAATGTCAGTCTGCGATCTTTCATGGACTGCCTGAACAGTGGCACTAGTCGGAGTTTGAGAGCAGCTGTTACTATGTTGGAATATCCAACATCTGATTCGTAAAAGCGCACCAAAAGCCAGGGGATGTCAACTTTGGACAAAAAGTAAAAGAAGCCTGTAATACTAATAAAGGGGAAGAGTACTAAGGACTAGTAAGGAGTATCTCTCTGATTACTGATAAATTCATAGACTACTATTTTTTGTTCAGCAATCATGGACCAAGACATTTCTTCCTGTTTTACCGTGCCCTCAGCTGTGGCCTTTCCGATCTCGGAGAGGTGCATATATTCCCAGTTTTACGGCTCAACCTGCTACATTTGTTGCGACTTTGTCCTGTCAAGTGGCGTATCATGTGCCTCTGTACATGAAATTGAAATGCATCCTGGGTGCAGTGATATACATAGACATTGGACACCACAAGTCCATTAGTCTATTCCGCTGCACCCGCTTGGCATAGAAGGATTTGCAGCACAACCTCGACCTTCTCTTTGAACACCATCCTTTTCTCCGAGGCCATGACTCATCACCTTAGTCTCAATGCAAAGATACTTTGCCACGTCGAGATTATTACTAAGGCAGGTTAAACAAGGGTGTATCCACCCACACTAGCTTGATGTTAGTCGACACCCACAAGAAACCAAACTTCTTAGTCGCGATAGATATGCTAATTTTTATTTTCGAGAGGAAAATATCGTTCATTTATTTTCAAGTCACATAACGCATATACGTGGTGCGTAGACGCCTAATGGCTGTCGGCCTGTCCCTCGTGAAATCACGAGCAGTTTTTATTGCACCACACGCCTAGATGACAATTCGTTTCAATGAAATACACCAAAGGGTAATACAGGAAAGTAGCAAATATTGTGAAAACCTACTTTTTGTTCTCAAAAACCCCCACCGCCTGAAATCTTCAACTTCACATTCACCTTCAGATTCTTCACTCCTCCGGTTTAGGGATTAACTGCTGCGGAAAACCTGCCGAGTGTCGTCGCTTGTGTTCCGTTGAAGGTAATTATCATTTTAATTTTTTCTACCTTTCCTAATAATTTACAGTGAAGTAATTTGCAATTGGATAAAACCAATAATTTTATCTAATCTAATCTTAATTCCAATTTTCTGAATCAGCTTCTTTTTCACTCCATCGTTTTTTGTTTTTGGATTGTCGGAATGTAATCTAATCTAATTCAATTGTATTGGATGTAGCTTTTGGCGGATTTCCGATCACAGTTGAATAGACTAGGTGGTGAATTTCTCTATCTTTTGGTGTAGATAAAAGTTGTGTTCTCAATTTTCACCTCTTTTCCATGTTCTACTGATTAGTTAGCTGTTGTTACTGAAATTACTACTTGCACCCTTAGTTTAGGATATACTTTGCCTAGGTTTGCTTCGCGTTTACGGTTGGAGGGATAACGATTACAATGTAATCAAACCATTTTAGAGAGTAAGTGAAGGAGAGTGAGAGGAGTTGGATGTAATCGTACTTTCAATGTAATGCGATTTCCATTTAGTTAGGGTAAACCTAAACCCATGTACGAGTAATTGTTGTCATTACATGTTACATCATTAGATGTAATCAACTCGTCTTTTTCACTCGTGATTACATCATTCTTTGGCTTTGGGATATAATGGAATAAAGCAAAATGGCTCATAAAACTGTCCGTGTTTTTTAAGTTGTGGAGCAATTTTCATTTGGGTCATCCGTGCGCAGCCTCTTTATGTTTCAATAGAGGTAGACTTGCGTGCATCGGACCCCCCTTACCCCGCCTTATGGCAGGAGCCTTTAAGGCACTGGGGTAAAAATGTTGTTGTACTTTTCTTCCCTGTCATATTGACTAAACATAACATTAATTGCACATTTGCACTGCGAAGAAAGTTGTCGTCTATAAATGGACCCTACAAACCCTGACAATGAAAAAGAGTGAAATGTAAACCTACTGCTTCTCGGAAGAGGAAAAGAGCAAATGAGAAAAAGATTAACAGACTTATATTCCCCGTTCTTGTAGGAACAAAAACTTCATATGCTTCATTGTCTGAAGAGAGAAAACTATAGGTGCGAAAAAAGGGGTCGAGAGTTATATCATGAGAATAACTAGTTCTAAAATTAGCTATTTCATAATCAATGCCCTCCTAGACAGCAACCGTGTTCCACATCTCAACACTCATCCTATGGGGTCGCTTGGATTGAGAGTAATTGTTACTAGAGTAATGGCCCGAAATATAAAGGGAAAAAACAAACAAATGATGGTGTTTGATAGTTGAAGTTGGTGGGGGGGGGGGGGGGGGGAGCGAGGGGTAATGATCAGCGCATAAGGGGGGGTGGGGTGGGGTGGGGTGGTAATAGCTACCTACCTTCCCCACAATATTGCATTAAAGGGGTAATATTTACTCCTCTAGCCCTTTGCTCCTCCATCCACAACCACCATTTTCTCCACTTGTCCCTTGTTTTTGCCTCTATCACTCCAATATCAATTACTCCCAAGTCCCGATAACCCGATCCAAGCAAGCCCTATGAAAGTCTTTAAGGGAGAACAGAAAGAAAATGGTACCAGGCTAGGCAGAAACCAGTGGCCTCCAAGACAACCGATGGTAAACATTTTTATTGTACAAAGGAGCAACTAATGCTGTAGGGGTGGGGATATGAGGATTCTAATCCGGAACAACCCCTAAGTAGGTCGATTTTCTAACCACTAGGCCAACCTTGATCCACATGATAAACAGTTTCTACAAATCTTTGCTACATTTCCTACACAAGTCCCAATATTCTAACTCTTGAGATTCCAAATACGCCTGATGTTTTACCCATAGTAGAGCCATGTACATATTGTGGAGCAAAGAAATTCTACCATGAAACTAAATACTTTTGTAAATGATTATTATCTTCTCGTGTAAATAGTTGAATCCAGCTTAGGCGAGGGATCAGAAACTGGAGTGGGAGGCAAAGCGATAAGAAACATATTGGAGAATGGTGGTGAGGACGGCAATAAAGATGGCGATATCAACGAAACCAAAGCCGAAGATGAAGGCAATAGAGGTGCCGGAGGAAACCCAGACGATGAGTCGGGCCATCTTCGAGATCGTAAAGGACCATGGCCCCCTGAGCATTGCTCAAACCTGGCTCCGTCTCCAGGTACTCCATGTTATTGTTTAATCAATTGATTAATTGATCAACTAAATAAGTGTGACTTTATAACCAGATGTGCAATTATAAATGATTGGAATTGAATTGCTTCCCTAGGAAGTCGAGTTGAAGCAAGCATGGAGCAAAACGCAGATGAAAACAGTGATGAGGTGGATGAGGGAGAGACAGAAACTCAGGCTGATTTGCAACCATGTCGGCTCTAACAAGCAATTCCTCTACACCACTTGGTTCACAAAGCCCAAGACCAGTAACCCTAATTCAAACCACAATCAATGATCGACTTAATCGCTTATTTGGCAACCAAAGCTTCATCATCTCGTCTCGTTCATTTAGTGTCCCAAGGTTTGCCTAGGCTTGTGTATGCAAATCTTGTATTGTGCAAACACGAATGCTGAAGTAATCTGTGCATTTATACTTTGCAGATACGCAGGCAGCCTTTTGGATCGGTTGCAGCTTGATGAGTTGTGAGCAGGAAATTTCTGTGAGGCTACGTTCATTTTGGATGTGGTCATAGGCCATGGTAAGCCGTTTGTCAACCACTCTGTGAGTGCAGTACAAATTATAAGAGTCCCAATATATTAATTAGCAAGTACATGAGTGTGTTCTGTTTTCTTGGTCGTACATTACATCAGACATGGAACTATGGAAGTACTTATTTTTTCCCCAGATATTGTCAACAAATCAAATAATGCAGCTAGGGGTGAGCAAAAAAAGCGGGTACCCGGAACCGGACCCGGACCCGCTTAGGACCCGGCGGGTTCGGAACCGGACCCGTTGTGGACGGGTACGGGTCCGGGTCCAAAATTTTAGGACCCGTTGGCAACGGGTCCGGGTACGGGTCCTAAAATTTTGGACCCGTTACCCGCCGGGTACCCGTTGTTCAACGGGTTCAAACGGGTACCCGTTGCTCAACGGGTCTAAACGGGTACCCGTACCCGTATAAGTCAATTACTTGAAAAAAAAAAAAAAAAATTTATAAAAAAAACTATAGAATTCAAGTAATAGCTCAATTCAAAGATAATCATGCAAATGCATAGTCTAATAATATTGACCAAACTTGAAGTCGATGAACTACATCTACCACTCAAAGGGGTCTATTTATAAGTGAAAATTTTGATCACTCTTACTTCCATGACCAATGTGGGATAAAGTCTTAATTTTTCTTATAAACTTTGCCAACCTACATAGTTTGACACTAAATTTCGACTAGTTATTTGTGTTATTTGAGGAATATCCCGGAAATAACTTTTGTAGATCGTGTTGCTAGCTTTCCGTGAACGCTTGTTTCGACCATTTTCGAATTTGTATGTGAAAGTTACATTGAACACGAGAACCCTACTTACACATAAAATGGATGGCTATGTTACTTAATAATCACTTATCAATGAGTTATGACCAAAATTGAGAAAATAATATAAATCAATAATAAAAACCTAATGATCACTTCGTGATTTTGTTAAGTTACCCAAGTGATTAGTATATATAGATTTCTATATGCTATAATAATTACAATGTCACTTATGACGATCATTACAAATTACAAAAGATGAGATAGCGTAAAAATTAGTATATATAAGAGTTTATAATGTTATTGAGTGTACCATAGTCAATAAAAATGTAAACATAATGTGCAATTCATATTCCATTCTATACATTGACACTAGTAGGCACCATTTCCGACACATAACACATTGATCATGACCCGTAACGACATCGATCCTCATTGAGTTAAGCACAAATCGCTTCTCGACGAATATATTCATAACACCAACAAATACATACAATATATAGAAATGGATTTTACACATTGCTAATTACTTTGACATTCTAATGAAACTACTAATACATACCTGCATCATGTATATTATGTGATTGTGCAAAAAACTATTACTTAGCTAATAAAATAAAATACTCCAACCTAGTAAACATAATCCAAATCACCAATTATTTAAGCTAATATAATAAAATTACTAACTATTTGGATATTGCTAAGTGATTATTAGCTTTTATATAGCTCATGTATATAATTTCCTCAATTTTTGTCATAGCTAATGGAGAAGTGATTGTTAACTAAGATGTCCATTATTTGTGTAACTAGTGTTCTTGTTTCGATCATAAATTTGACATACGAAGTCAAAAATGGTTGCAACTAGCGTCTACGAAAAGCTAGCAACACGATCTACAAGAGTTATTTGATGACATTTTCTCAAATAATTAACTTACGTAGTCCAAATTCATGGTCGAACTAAGTAGGTTGATAAAGCTTATAAGAGTGGAAAAAAAAAAAATTTGTCCCACATTGGTCATGGAGGAAAGAATGGACAAACCCTTCACTTATAAATATACACTCTTGCTTGACTCTTCTAGTACTTAGGCCTCAAAGTTGGTCTAAACTTAATGAACCATTGCATTTGCATGGTTACCTTTAAGTTAGCTTAAAATTAAACGGGTACCCGCTACCCGTTGTGACTATTAACGGGTCCGGGTCCGGGTCCTAATTTCTAGGACCCGTTGTCAACGGGTCCGGGTACGGGTCCTAATTTTTAGGACCCGTTAGAAACGGGTCCGGGTCCGGGTCCATGATTTTGGAGCGGGTACCCGTTCATGCTCACCCCTAAATGCAGCTTTAGTTTTTTGAAGATCAGTAGCATAGCATTGGAAATAAAATACAAGAGTGTTCAGATTATTACATCACAATTATGTCCTACGAGCAACCCCCCCCCCCCCCCCCCCCCCCCGGTTCAATGTCTTCGCCCAGGTTAAAGCGGGGAACAAAAGTGCCGTTATCGGCAAAGAACATTTGAATAATTGGGGGAGGGGTTACAAGGTCCTTGAGTTGAGTACAAGTAAGGGTCTTCCTAGCTTCACGGGCTAGGATATCAGCAGCTTGAACCCACGTCCTCGGAATGTATTGAGTCGTCTTCACGATACCATCTCTTATGAATACCCATGCAGCTTTAGTTGAGAAGCTGCTTTTGTGTGTTTTTCATGGCCGGAGACAATGAATGTTCTTTTCTATGGAACTTGAGATATTGAATGTTGAATTGCTGAATAAATGATTCCCTTACAGCGCGCTTTTGTGAACTTTTTCTGGCAGACATTCTTGCCTTTTTCGAGTTGAATATCGAACAGATGCTCCCCTCCCTGTTGTCAACCGAGTCAGATAACCATGTCGATTTTCTTTTTTTCGGGGAGTGTTCATTGCCATACCGTTTTTTGGTAGAGCTTTCATAGGTCATACCCCCAACCAGGAGGTGTGGTCGGGGGTAAAACCTTGAGGGAATTGTTGTCTAGCCGCGTATTGAGACGTAGCTTGATCTTCCATGTGGGTTGTATTCCCCTTGTGGTCCTGTGAAGTTTCTATAGAGAGAATCTATGATCCGCGGGCGACATTTTCACCATAAGTACATCTTGAATAGTGTCAGACCGCGATCGTTCATGGACTGCCTGATCGAACACCTGTTGCAGTTTAAGAGCAGCTGCTAATATCTTAGAATATCAACCATCTCAGTCGTAAAAGCGCATCAAAAGGTTGGGGGGTCAAACTTTGGACAAATGATAAAGAAACCTGAAATAATAAAGAAATCTGCAATTGATATAGTACTACTATTTGATCAGCAATCATAGATCAACACATTTCTTCCTGTTTTAGTGTGTGCCTTAAGCTGTGACGTTTCCAGTAGCGGAGGAGCCGCATATAGATCAGTATGTGGCCTTCACAGTTTACGGCTCAAACTGCTACATTTGTTGAGACTTTTTGTCTTGTCAAGTGGCGTATCGTATGCAGTTTACCAGCTCTGCACCTAAAAATTGAAATGCATACCGAGTGCTGTTTGCCGAGAATATCACAAACTTTTTCTCGTTTCGACCTCTCGTTGGACATCATCCCTTTTGAGTTCGAGGCTGGTGTGTTGGTGTGTATAGGGTCATAACTCATCCCCTTAGACGTAACTAAACACTAAGCCAAACGAGATCATTTACTAGTCAGTTGAAACAAGGGTGCATCCACTCAGATAGTTTGATGTTATTCGACATCCCTCAAAGCGGCACACCCAAGTGTTAAGTCCTAAAATGATTAATCACGTTGATCCTTCCTAAAATCCCACCAAATGATAAATGTGACTATTGCAACACTTGTAGTTGCAATTTTATCGCGAGACTTCTCGACTCTATCCATCTATGATGCTCGGACTCGCCCCTGTACCCCAGCGTACCCCAATGACAATTTGTCTTAATCAAACCCCAAATTAATTTGATACTATATTAATCCACCCCAAATCCCCAATGATCATTGACATATTAATTAAGTTTAAACAACATTAATAAATAAAACATTTCTTAAACCTCCAAAAAGTTAACTAACCTTTCCACTCTTGATACAAGCCTAGAACCAAGTCTAGCATAGCACGTAGTTGTACAACAACTTGTTGAATACGCCTTTGTTTAAGTCAGTAGACGAGAGAGGGTCACTGTCCTTTCACTCCCTCGACGAGTCCGTCCACCCCTATATCATCTCCCTCCTTTTTTTTCCTCTCTCTCCTCACCAAACCCCCCCCAAACCCCCCACCAACTCCACTCCTACTCTCTCTCCTCCACGTCATCAGCCACCAACACAACCACCCTACCATGGCGGCAGCTGTCACACCGGCCCAGATCGGGCTAGCGGGCCTAGCAGTAATGGGCCAAAACCTGGCCCTAAACATCGCCGAAAAAGGCTTCCCTATCTCCGTCTACAACCGGACCACCACCAAGGTTGACGAAACCGTCGAGCGCGCGAAAAACGAGGGTGGACTTCCGATGTACGGTCAGTATTCCGCACGTGACTTTGTCCTATCAATCCAACGGCCCAGATCCATTATCATCCTGGTCAAAGCTGGTAACCCCGTTGACCAGACTATCGCCGCCTTGTCGGAGCACATGGAAGCCGGCGACACTATCATCGACGGCGGAAATGAGTGGTACGAAAACACCGACCGCCGCCTTGTCGAGGCTCACTCTCGCGGCCTTCTTTACCTCGGTATGGGCGTCTCCGGCGGCGAAGATGGCGCTCGCAACGGTCCTTCTCTTATGCCTGGTTCGTATTCTACACGCTTTTACTTCAAAATATCTGCATTTTGTTTTCCTGGAAATATCTTTGTTGTGTTTTTCCTGTAAATATCTTCTTATGTTTTTTTTTTGTTTTTTATTTTTTATTTTTTATATATTAACGAAATGAATGTTGATAATAATTGTGTCGAATTATTATTGTTGAATTGATTAGGATTGTCTTACCCGAGTTTTGGCGAATGTGGTAGCTAAATGGTTGCGTAAAACCGTCTTCCTCTGTTGATTAGGATCGTCTTACCAAAGTTTTGGCGATTGTTGTAGCTTAGTGATTGCATAAGTCCGTACCTCTGAAATGTTTGCCTATTATAATTATGATGATAAGTCAAATGTAGTATTCTGATGTAAATTTGATCACTCATTAGAATTAAGTGATACCATGCGCAGCCTCTCTATGTTTCAATAGGGGTAAGGCTTGCGTGCATCCAACCCCCCCTTACCCCGCCTTATGGCAGGAGCCTTTTAAGGCACTGGAGTTAAAGATGTTGTTGTTGTTATTAGAATTAAGTGATAATAATAATAATAATAGTTATAGTAATAGTTGTTGTAGTAGTAGTACTAAATTGTTGATTCAAATAGGTGAGTTGTGTGCTCTTCATATGAGTGGTAGATTGAGAAATGAAGTAACTTTATCTGTCAAGGAACTAAATGGAGAACAATACGAATCACAGTTAGAAACTATTGATTTGGAGAGGTTATCAATTTATCGAATTCTAACGTAGATATATAGACTAGTGATTGGGGGCAAAAACATGTCCTAGGAAGGTTATTGATTTATTGGTGACTCGTGTATGCTAATTGGCAAAAGGATATATCTAGAAAGGTTTCACTAGTCTCCCGTGTACATTGGTAATTTGATCGAGTGCATTGGGTTTTCGCAGAGTAGAGATTGTGGTATCTATATGATGATGTTTTGGATTGATGGTATTCTATCATATTGGCGAGGATTATAACAAGGTCGTGTGTCTGTCATGTCATTTATCAGGTGGTGACTTCCAAGCTTATTCGAATGTTGAAAATGTGCTGAAGAAGATTGCTGCCCAAGTCGATGATGGTCCATGTGTGACTTACATTGGGGAAGGTGGTGCTGGGAATTTTGTGAAGATGGTGCATAATGGGATTGAGTATGGGGATATGCAGCTGATTTCTGAGGCGTATGATGTGTTGAAGAATGTGGGTGGGTTGAGTAATGAGGAGTTGGCGAGCATTTTTGACGAGTGGAATCGGGGTGAGTTGGAGAGCTTCTTGGTTGAGATTACTGCCGACATATTTAAGGTAAAGGATCAGTTAGCGGATGGTGAGTTGGTTGATAAGATTTTAGATAAGACTGGAATGAAGGGAACTGGGAAATGGACTGTTCAGCAAGCTGCTGAGCTCTCTGTAGCTGCTCCCACCATTGCAGCATCTTTGGACTGCAGGTAATTGGTCTTCTGTTTTTGCTTTCGAGTTTGCAGCTTTAGTCCTTATATGTTGATTGGTTGTATTATCTCAGGCATTTTTTTGAAGGAAACTATGTCTTTGTCAATGTATCAAAAACAAATGACAACCAATGAGTAAACAGAAAACTTCGAAATTCACTAATATATGAAAATGGAAATGTGGGCTATTGTTCTGCTATGTGTCACACTTTTTCATGTAGGAAAGAAATTTTATGTGAGTATATGTTTGATGTGGACTTGTGAATTTGATGTCAATGTTAAATTTTTAAGAGATGAGAGAGTGGAACTAAATCTGTTCAAGATGGTGACAGCCTGATGCGTTCTGCATTTTGAGATCTTGTTATGAAACTTCAATAATTTTATCATTGATTCAGTACCTTTTTGCATGAAGGTATCTAAGCGGATTGAAAGATGAGAGAGAAAGTGCAGCCAAGGCGTTGCTCGATGCAGGCATGCAGGAGGGAGTGAGTGCTGTTCGAGCTGGCATTGACAAGAAGCGGTTGATTGATGATGTTAGACAAGCTCTGTACGCTTCCAAAATCTGTAGCTATGCTCAAGGAATGAATTTGTTGAGGGCAAAGAGTACCGAGAAGGGTTGGAATTTAAACTTGGGAGAATTGGCAAGGATCTGGAAAGGTGGTTGTATTATAAGGGCTGTTTTCCTGGACAGAATTAAACAGGCATATCAGAGAAACTCCAACTTATCTAGCTTGGTTGTTGACCCTGAATTTGCCAAAGAGATGGTGCAGAGGCAGGCAGCCTGGAGAAGGGTTGTGGGGCTGGCGGTTTCTGCCGGGATTAGTACTCCCGGAATGTGTGCTAGCCTTGCTTATTTTGACACCTACAGGCGAGCCAGGCTACCTGCTAACCTTGTGCAAGCTCAGAGAGATTACTTTGGGGCGCATACCTATGAGAGAATTGATCGCCCTGGTTCCTACCACACAGAGTGGTCAAAACTTGCTCGCAAGTAAACCTTAGTGTCACCTCACTACACTGAGCTGTGCGTTTTCCTGTCTTTTTGGTCTTGTATTTGTTATTGTTTCTATTTGAAATATCCAGTGTCTTTGCCTCCATCGACGACCAGGAGTGTTTTAAGCATAGGAGTCACACAATTGTCTTTGCTCCATTAGAAATGGTAGTTGGAGCTGAGGATAATAAGAGCATTTCTGTTGAAATGAATACAAACATCTTCGAAATTTGATTGAGTTTCCCCCCTCTCAGTTTCGTGTTCATGTATCTTGATCATACAAAAAGTTTGTGTTTCATGTGTATCTTTCCTGGATTGTACTGCGGTTTCAAAAGCCGTCTTCTTTTTTTTTCGGAAACAAAAGCGGTATGTCAGCTCCTTCTGAGTGCATATTGAACATCTTAATTGATAGCTACCTATTCTCGTGAGTTGGCTCATGACACAGGCCGTCACAGGGGTATGTTCTGCTACCTATTCTCGTGAGTTGCAAACTTGGTGTTGTGCCTTAACGACACCAAACGAGTCTAGCGAAAATTCGGCAGCAATTCGACGCAAATTGACTAAACCAAATCAAAACGAAATTCAACAAAGACAAACAACCAACACCAAGAATTAAGTGGAAAACCCTCCAATTCGAAGGGAAAAACCACTGGGCACCAATAAACGATTTCACTAATCAATTTAGCAAAGTTACAAGGTTCAAAGTTTCAAGCTATGCCCCTAACTCGAAACAACAAAATCCCAGCTACAAATTGTATCAATCGAATCACTACTACTTGATTATCCTAATCAATTGTAGTACCAAAGAATCCAAAGGAATGATACGAAATACCTGTGGCCGTGATACGAATAGAGAATACACCTTCAAACAACCCCACCTTAGCCAAGCTAATGACGAACGAAAGACAGGAACTCTCTACGTGTTTCTCTGAGTGAATCCAGAAGAAGCCCTCTCCCTCACTCTCTCTGATTTTCTGATTTTTGTGTGTTGTGTTTGTATGTCTTTTTTTTTTCTTTTTGTTTCTTGCTTCTGTCGAAAAACTCCCAAAAATGACCAAGACATACCCCAAGTTGGTCAAAGCAAATGACCACCACACATAAAAAAAAAAAACACACGCACACTTTTCTTTTCTTTCTTTTTTTTTTTTTTTTTTTTTTTTTTTTTTCTGTTTTCTGCCTTTTTCATTTTCTTTCTTTTTTTTTCTTCTATTTTTTTTTGAAAATGAAAAACAAATACATAAACAAATAAAAAATAAGTGGGTTGGACCCCACCTAACAATCTCCCCCTCCAACCCAATTCGGAGGAGATACGTCTCCTACAACTCACTTGGAGACAATCCCGGCCAACTTGCAAAAACTTGCGAACTTGTGGCCGGGTAAGACCTTAGTCAACATATCAGCAAGGTTCTTGTCGGTGTGGATCTTTAACAACTTCAAAAGCTCATCCTCGATGACCTCTCTCAACCAATGGTAACGGACATCAATGTGTTTTGTTCGAGCATGATACATGTTATTCTTGCTCAAATCAATAGTACTTTGGCTATCACAATGTACAGTGTACACCTCTTGTTCCAAACCTAACTCTAGGAGAAACCGTTTAAGCCACAACATCTCCTTACTAGCTTCAACGGCGGCAATATATTCAGCCTCAGTGGTAGACAAAGCTACACACTTTTGAAGCTTAGATTGCCAAGATATGGCTCCCCCCGCAAACATGAACAAGTAAGCCGAGGTGGATTTTCTACCATCAATATCACCCGCCATATCTGCATCAGTGTATCCTAAAAGTATAGGATCAGATTTTCCAAAACATAAACACATTTTCGATGTACCCCTCAAATATTTAAGAATCCACTTCACCGCCTCCCAATGAGTTTTTCCGGGATTAGACAAGAACCGACTCACCACTCCAACTGCATGTGCAATATCGGGTCGTGTACAGACCATTGCATACATCAAAGAACCAACGGCAGAGGAGTATGGTATGGAAGACATACCTTCTTTCTCTTCATCACTAGTCGGGCAATCTTCTTTTGTCAACCTAAAATGACCCGCTAGTGGCGTACTCACTGGCTTAGTGCTCTTCATATTGAATCTTTCAAGTACACGTTCAATATAGCGTTCTTGTGAAACCCACAACTTACCAGCTTTCCGATCTCGTATGATTTGCATGCCTAAAATCTGTTTGGCAGGGCCTAAATTCTTCATATCAAAAGACTTAGACAAGTCTTCTTTAAGGCTGCTAATCATATCACCATTCTTCCCCACAATAAGCATATCATCAACATAAAGGAGGAGGATAATAAAGTTACCATCAGGGAACAGTCTAAAATACACACAAGGATCAGCCTCTGTCCGCGTATAATTATGACTCGTCATAAATGCATCGAACTTCTTATACCACTGCCTTGGTGCTTGTTTAAGCCCGTAAAGGCTCTTCTTCAATTTGCACACTAAGTGCTCTTTCCCTTTCACTTCAAATCCCTCCGCCTGCTCCATATAAATCTCCTCGTGCAAGTCACCTTGTAAGAAAGCGGTCTTCACATCAAGTTGTTCGATTTCAAGATTCAAGCTAGCGGCTAAGCCTAACACGACTCGTATCGAAGTCATCTTCACAACCGGTGAGAAAATCTCATTGAAATCGATACCCTTCTTTTGATTACAACCTTTCACCACCAATCTCGCCTTATGCCTCACTTGATTATCACCGTCTTTCTTCAACTTGAATAACCACTTGTTTCTCAACACTTTTCTGCCTTTTGGAAGCTTCACCAACTCATATGTATCATTTTTCATCAAAGAGTTCATCTCGTCTTCCATTGCGACAATCCAATTACTTTTATCGGATAAAGATTGCACTTCTTGGAAAGTTTCAGGCTCCCCCTCTTCAGTAAGGAGGATGTACTCATCACTTGAGTACCAAGTTGATTGTCTACGCTCACGGGTTGATCGCCTAAGCTCCTGATCAGCCCCTGTGGGATGAATAACGGGCTGCTCCCCCTGCTCTACAGCCTCTTCTTCTTCATCCTCTTGTGTCACGTCATTGTTATCTGACACATGTGGATTTTCTTCTTCAAAGATAGCATATCCACCTTCATTTTCACCATCACCTGCAATATGATCAACAATAGGGATAGGAATAGGTGTTAAGTCGGAAGTAGTATATGTGTCGACATACTTTTCAACTAGCATGTCAGAGCCCATCTCTTGCTCACGAAAGACCACATCTCTACTTCTGACCACTTTTCTCCTCTCCTGATCCCAAAGCCTATATCCGTACTCCTCATCACCATAACCCATAAAAATGCAAGGAGTAGCTTTGCTATCAAGCTTTAACCGCTTCTCCTTCGGAACTAGCATAAATGCCTTGCATCCGAACACTCTCAAGTGAGTGTAAGAGGCATCACGTCCCGACCAAACCTTCTCCGGAATGTCCAAACCAAGCGGAACCGAAGGCGAACGGTTGATCAAATACACCGCACTATTGACAGCTTCACCCCAAAACTTCTTTGGAAGATTTGCCATCCTCAACATGCATCTCACTTTCTCGACAATGGTCCGATTCATCCTCTCCGCCACACCATTGTGTTGTGGAGTGCCCGGCTCAGTCTTCTCATGTCGAATCCCATGCTTGGAGCAGTAACTTTTGAATTCATTTGAGGTATACTCACCTCCATTGTCACTACGGAGACACTTCAATTTCTTCTCTGTCTCTCTCTCCACCATAGCATGAAATTTCTGAAAAATGTCGAAGACTTCACCTTTATGCTTCATTAGATGAACCCATGTCTTACGTGTATGGTCATCAATGAAAGTCACAAAATATAAATGACCCCCTGCCGATTCCACTTCAATTGGACCACACACATCAGTGTGCACTAGAGCTAGCTTGCTTTCTTTCCGTTTCGATCGTTTTCGAAAAGAAACACGGTGATGCTTACCTAGTACACAATGATCACAAGGATTAAGAGATATACTCTTATCCGTCGGAATAAGAGATCTCTCTGCCAAGATCTTTATTCCCTTTTCACTCATATGCCCGAGTCGCCTATGCCACAAATTTGGTGAGGAGACTTCTTCAACGGCATTAATTTCACCACCACACACTCTCATGTGTGTCTTGTAAAGAGTGCAACACAACTCTCCACGAGCTACAAGCATCGACCCTTTGGTCATTTTCCACTTCCGAAAGTGTGATGAAAACCCTCTTGATCAAGGACAGTGGCGGATAGCAAGTTAAGACGTAAATCGGGTATATGACGCACATTCTTCAAAATAATCGTGCATCCGACATTTGTCTCTACCCGAACATCACCAATACCAACTATGCTCGCCGAAGAATTATTTCCCATTTTCACACTACCAAAATCACCCGTTCGATAGTTTGAGAAATATTCATTCTCCGGAGCACAATGAAAAGAGACCCCCGTATCAATAAGCCACTCACTGTTGGAATTAGTGATATGAGAACAGTCACTTGTAGCACAAATCAAAGTGACTGGCTCATCACTTGCAATTGCGGCCGTACCCGCATTATCCGCCTTTTTCATCTGCTTGCCATTCTTTAGATCCTTTTTCCGAACCCAACAAAAATTCTGAACATGTCCCGGCTTATCACAATAATGACAAATAATATTGTCCTTGTGATCCCGAGACTTAGAACGGCCCTTGGACTTGCCACGGTTCTTTGGACCCTTACTTTTGCCCCTGCCCCTACTCTCCGTAACAAGGGCCTGAGCATTATCCGAACCCATCTCCTTCCTCCTCATCTCTTCGTTGAACATACTATCTTTGATCATATCCATCGTTAGCTTTCCACTAGGAGCGGAATTGCTAATAGACACCACCATGGTTTCCCATGTATCCGGAACGGAACTCAAGAGGAAAAGTGCTTGTAACTCATCATCAAACACAATATTCATGGACGTCAGTTTATTAATAACATCTTGAAAATCACCAAGATGTTCCGAAACTGACTTCCCCACTTTCAACTTCAAATTAACAAGTCTCTTAATCAAAGAGGCTTTGTTATGAGCCGATTTCCTCTCATAAAGGTTTTGCAACTTCTTCCACATTGCAAAAGCATCGGTGTCTCGTGAAATATGACTATAGATAGTTCTATCAACCCACTGCCTAATGGTAGCCAAAGTCTTCCGTTTCATATTTCCCCACTCTTTCTCACTCATAGAGTCGGGCTTAGGAGGGGGGTTATCGGGGGTTCCGGGATTTGCGTCAATAGGCTCAAAAAGGTCTTTACACACTAACAAGTCCTCCATCATACACTTCCACATGGAATAATTTGTGGAGGTCAATTTAATCATTGAACCCGAACTGCTAGACTCCATTATAACCTAGCTTACAACCTAAGCTCTGATACCACTGTTGTGCCTTAACGACACCAAACGAGTCTAGCGAAAATTCGGCAGCAATTCGACGCAAATTGACTAAACCAAATCAAAACGAAATTCAACAAAGACAAACAACCAACACCAAGAATTAAGTGGAAAACCCTCCAATTCGAAGGGAAAAACCACTGGGCACCAATAAACGATTTCACTAATCAATTTAGCAAAGTTACAAGGTTCAAAGTTTCAAGCTATGCCCCTAACTCGAAACAACAAAATCCCAGCTACAAATTGTATCAATCGAATCACTACTACTTGATTATCCTAATCAATTGTAGTACCAAAGAATCCAAAGGAATGATACGAAATACCTGTGGCCGTGATACGAATAGAGAATACACCTTCAAACAACCCCACCTTAGCCAAGCTAATGACGAACGAAAGACAGGAACTCTCTACGTGTTTCTCTGAGTGAATCCAGAAGAAGCCCTCTCCCTCACTCTCTCTGATTTTCTGATTTTTGTGTGTTGTGTTTGTATGTCTTTTTTTTTTCTTTTTGTTTCTTGCTTCTGTCGAAAAACTCCCAAAAATGACCAAGACATACCCCAAGTTGGTCAAAGCAAATGACCACCACACATAAAAAAAAAACACACGCACACTTTTCTTTTCTTTCTTTTCTTTTTTTTCTGTTTTCTGCCTTTTTCATTTTCTTTCTTTTTTTTTCTTCTATTTTTTTTTTTGAAAATGAAAAACAAATACATAAACAAATAAAAAATAAGTGGGTTGGACCCCACCTAACACTTGGAGCCTCTTTAATTTTCCGGTCAATTCTCCACCGGAACTACCTAGGTACCCGATCTTACAGCTTCAGCATCACGCCATCACCTTGGGGGCAATTCCTCCAACCCCATATACTCAAGTTATCTGTTTCAGTTCATTTCAAAAATTTCGACCTTTCCTGAACTATTGAACATATCTGTTTTGTAGGCATGTAACTCTGTATCCTCGAATTCCAGCCTTTTGTCACTTGTGTTTGGTTTTCTGAACACATCTTTTATATTTTCTTTTTCAAAGCCTCTCGTCTTTTTTTTTTTTTTTTCTACGGAGGTCGGGCAAATGCGGTGCTGCACTTGAATGTTGACGCGTTCGAGTCCGATCTGATTTCCTTCCATATTTGTGTCCAGTCACTTGGTCGATGTTAAATGCTCGGAATTCATCATTTTAGGGTTTTCGTGAATAATTCTCGCCCCTAAATATTGAAACCAAACTTAATTAGCACCCCCTAATTAATCTGGTTACAGAGAAGAGGAGAAAAATGTCATCACAGAGAAGACCACAGAAGCGATCATTAGAGCAGCGTCGTTGTTGTGCGTCAACAAGAAGATTTGTAAAGAAGAGAGAGGCGGTCAGAGTGCGGATAGTCCAATCATTTGAAGAAAAGGGCGAGAATTCGAGGAATTGGGATGAGTTGGAGCACGGCATATTAGTGATTATTATGAAGTACTTGGTGCAGCGACACAGACCAATACATCGGTCTCGGATGTGGCCAATTCTTCGCCGGCCCTTCTTGGTGTGCAAGCCGTGGATGATGGCAGTATTCGGTTTCATTTTTCCGGGGAATGTGTTAAACCTTGGTAAATTTCGTGACATTTCACCGGGTTCTTACGAGTGGCCCGATTTATGGTTCTTTCTCAAAGGAGCTCTCAATCACCCTCACATGTACACCAAACTACACATTCCTGATGAGATGATTATCGCCTTCCAGGATTATCGCTATATTGCACAAAGGTACCATACATGACCACCATCATCTCTAAGCATTTTGGTGAGATGTTTCAACCGTTATTTAATTTTCATTTGTTAACGTTTGGTTTGAATATGCGAGATGACTTAATTTCAAAATGTTAAAAGATAGTACGGAGTATATGTTAGATTTTATAGTAATGAGACAACTAGATATGAATATAATACAATGAATATAGTCATTTGTATTGATATCACTTGGTGATGGTTATTTGGAAGTTACACTGTTGGCGTTTTTTTTGGAAGTTACCTTTGGTGATTATTTGGAAGTTATTTCCTACATATGAACCAAGGTTATGTGTCTTTATTAGAGGCATGACATTCCAAGTATGACATGTGTTATTCTCCAAGTATGACGTGTTGTTTTCCGAGTAAGACATGTGTTGTTCTCCAAGTGAGACACGTGTTGTTCTCAAGTGACATGTGTCTCACTAAGGGGGTAGATCTTTTTTCTATAAATAGGACTTTCTCCTATCATGGATGACATGAAAAACAAGATGAAAAATGAGAATTTTCATATAGGAAACACATTCTATCGACAAATTAAAATCTTGCAAACTTTTGTCTATAGGGAAACACCAAAAGAAAAATCACAATTTGTTTCTATTGATTATTATACTCAGAGCAAGTATAGTAATTGTTGAATCTTCTTTGTATCTCAAAAGTAGATTTCGTGATACCCGCTGATCTTGTAAGGGTCGAAATACTACTTTTAGGAAAGTGAAACACGCCTAGAAGATTGTATCTCCAATTCACCAAATCGTTGTTGCGATTCAATTTGCTTGTAACCCTTACACTTAAACTATTTTCAAGAAATATTTCTAACAGTATATTGTTTGCCTTTGTTTTGTCTTCCCTATGTGTGTATTGTTTTATTGGCTGATTGGTGGTATGTGAGTAAATTTCAAGTAAAACAAGTACTGTTTGTTTTAATGGTAGGGTGATGGTGAATATTTTCCGGAAGGCCTTTGTTTTATACGGAGTACATTGATTAGTGTTAAGGCATAAAACCATCTTTGAAGCTCAACACTTTAAAGTTAAAACTTTTGGATGAGATGATTTTTCAAAAACGTGTGTGTTTCAGGTTGCCAGGGTTGAAGTCACTGGTACATAAAACTCGTATGCTGCCTTACATCCTTGCGGAGATGATACAATATTGGCCGGAGTTGGAGGAGGTGCATTGTCATGCTGCATTGATTCAGCTGCTTAGCAAACGACACAAGGATATATGGAAATTGGAGCTGTGTGGGCGTCTTGGAGATTATAGCGCAGGATTGCTAGTAACTCACTTCCCTCGGCTCACACACCTTAGTGTTAACTCTTGTGTTCTTTCACCAAATGCTTTGTCCATCATCTTGGAAGGCCGTCCCAATCTTACTTATCTTGATACTCGACACGCTTTTCGTCTTAAGGGACGCTTTCCCAAAAGCCCGGTAATGCCAGAGAATGTGATGGAGTGGAATGAGGATGAGATTCGGCAAAAGGCAGCTGGTATCACAACTTATTTGCATTGTGCTAGGAAGCTTTGCTCTTACTGTGAGGTGCTCTACTCGTCCCATAGTAGTCCTGCCAACAGTGCCAAGTTAATTCGATTTTCTAGCTTGTAGATTTTGGCTCAGTATGTACTCAGTAGTAGGGAAGCAAATCCAATTTGGCATGGAGCTTCAACTCTTTCTGTTGAAATGATCAAATACAAATATCATTTTCGATATTTGATTAGAGTTTTCCCCCTCTCAATTTCGTATTTTTTATTGTATTTCGTGTGTATCATTCCGACTTTCCTAGATTGTACTGAATAATGCGGTTCTAAATTAAAAGCATTCCTTTTTTGTATGTTTCATATTCCCACTCCCGCTTTATTATCTGAATGATCCTATACTCGTAAGCTCACTGTGACATGTTGTGCTACTTATATATCCAGGTGTATTGCTAAGCTTCTCTTCTTGTAAATTGTATGTTTCATGTCCCCACCCCCGCTTTACGAAAATTCTATGGTCATTACCGTCAGTGGTAATTACCATAAAAAAACAATATTTTAATAAGATTTGTTATTTTCCTATATTAATTTATATAGAGAGCATCTAATATTATATTATAGAAAAAATATAAAATCAAGTGCATGTTTGGTATCGCTTAAATTCCTTACATACACCAGAATTAGGTTAATTTGATTATCAAGATCACAAATAGCAAAGAAGGTATTGCATACACGTTGATAATGATAACCTCCCCATGGCTGCCACTCTTTTAGCTTTCCGATCCTCATCGCCCACCGCCCACCGCTAATTCATCAAATTAATTGCCACATTACCCCCTCCCCACGGCTGATTCAACAATGTCTTGCCTAGTTGGCTACCCCTTTTTAATAATTCGACAATTTAGTTGATACATTTATTAGTTACGGAGAACTTGTTTACTTATCTATCGAATGATCTTACAACTAGATCGACCTGATTACCTTTGTTGCCGTGTGAAACTCAATCTCTGAACTTTTTGTCGAACATTTATAGATGAAGAAAAATAAGAACACCAAAAAGACGCTATGGAAACTATAGGAGTAGAATCCTCCCATTTTTTTTTTTTTTTTTGATAAAGGAATAGAATCCTCCATGGTACAACATTGAAGGCGTTGATAATGCTGGGAAAGAAGTTTGTATGTAGCCATGTATGTCAATGGAAACTAATACCCGCAACGCAAAGGTAGATTTAAGGCAAGTAATGGTATTAGAGAAAGTGAAACTATCATTTTCTAATCCCAAACAGCACATAGAAAAAATGAATATTTAAGTATTTTTTTCATTACTCAAAACGATTTTAACTTAAAAAAATTAACTACAATATATTAGTTTAGTAATTAAAATATTATTTTCTTATGGTGATTACCACTAGTGGTAATGACCATTTATTATCCGCTCCTTTGTACAAAAAAAATAAAAAATAAATATGGTAAAACTCTTAATTGAGGCCATTGTATAGTCATCCTTATTATGTAAACTCCGACCCTCTTAATTTAGTTTTCCTGTCAATTCTTCACCAGAACCACTCAGGCACCTGATCCTTCAGCTTCAGTCGTTCAGCGTCACCCTGGGCCATTATGGTAAAACTAATCACTACGGTCTCGTTTATTTCAAAAGTTTTGACCTCATAGGTTACTTGTGTCATCATATTATGAGTTACGTAAAAGTAGTAGTATTACGGCTAAGACCTATGTTATGCTCTCCAAAACAGTGAAAAACATATTTGCACGACATGACACGAGATACAAAGAAGCTTAAAAAACCAAATAAAGATACCGCCCCTTAAGTTCATCAAAGCCGGTCCTAAGATCTACACGGTAAAGCTTCAGGAGTTTTAAGACACTTTGGAAAAAGTGACCGCAATGGCCAAAATTGAGCAAAATCGAAGGTTATAAATTTATAATCCACTTTTTTTTTGCCAAAATGGAATTGATGGAGAAAAAATTACTAAACTTTTGTAGTAACCCATAGGGGTCATATTATGATTTATGGAATAGTTTTAAGTCATAAAACCTACTCTATGTTAATATGTTATATTCTCCTAAATCAACGAAAAACACACGATGTGACACGAGACACAAAGGTGCTTAAAACACCAATAAACGAAAGAAATACCCCCCAAATTCATCAAAGGTGGTCCTAAGATGTATAAGATAATTTTTATGGGTTTTAAGACACTTTGGAAAAAGTGACCAATATGGCCAAAATTGAACAAAACCAAAGGCGATAATTCACGTTTTTTTTTTGGCCAAAAAGATCATTGGACCAAAATGACAAAATTTTTTGAAGTAGCTCATAGGGGCCAGATTATGAGTTATGGAAAATTATTAGGGCTTAAGACCTACGGAGTATGTTATGTTCTCCAAATAAGCGAAAAACAAACGATTTGCTCGACGTGATACGAGACACAAAGAAGCTTAATTAAAACACAAATAAACAAAAGTAACTAACCGCCCCCTAAACTGATTTAAGGCGGTCATAAGATGTATAGAGTAATGTTTTATAAGTTTTAAGACACTTTTGAAAAAGTGACCGAAAGGTCAAAATTGAAAAAAACGAAGGTTACAATCCACGTTTTTTGACCAAAAATGACACTAGAGCAAAAATGACTAATTTTTTTGTAGTAGCTCATAGGGGTCACATTATGAGTCATGGAAAAGTATTTGGGCCTAAAACCTATGTTCTGATCTCTAAATAAGCGAAAAACATACTATATGATGGACGTTATACAAGACACAAAGGTGATTTCCGATTTTCCTCCCAATTTTGTATTCATTTTTGCCTTGTTAAGTCAATATATGGTGCATACTAAATTACTATCCAAATTTCGAAATTCTATATTCATCTTATTACATTCGAAATATTCAACAGCAAATAAACTCCACTATTACGACGAAGTTCATTGGATATCAACCGAATTAATTGATATTATTTTTCATTGGATTTCAATCATGTTAGGGTTTTCTTCATTAATTTTCCTCCCCTAAATATTGAAACCAAGTTTAAAATCCGTAATTAAACTGGTTACAGATCGAAGAGGAAAAGGATGTCATCACGTGGAAGATCTCTTCAGCAGCGATCACTAGAGCTACGTCTTTGTTGTGCGTCAACAACAAGATTTCAAAGGAAGAGAAAGACGGCCACTGTGCCGATGATAGAATGTGAGAATTCTGAAAGCACGAGGAATTGGGACGAGTTGGAGCAAGGCATATTAGTGATTATCATGAAGTTTTTGATGCAGCAATACAGTAGACCAATGTACCAATCTCGGTGTTGGTGTGCAAGTCGTGGATGATGGCAGTGATGGGTTCAATTTTTCCGGGGAATGTGTTACACCTTCGTATTTTCGATGACATCCCCAAGGATTCTGACGAGTGGCGCGATTACTTGTTTTTTCTTAGAGGAGGTCTCAATCACCCTCACCCGTACACCAAACTGCACCTTCCTGATAACACTAATCTCACGTTGCAGAGATATCTCTATATTGCCCAAAGGTGACTATCTACCATCCTCTATTAAAACTCTATTTTAGCATTTTGGTGACATCGATCGATATCGTTTGCCTTTGTTTTGCCTTTCGATCCTTGTGATTAGTTTAGGAGTAAATCTCGAGTTTTGGTTGAGATGGTTCCTTAACAGGTAGAAATTAAAAATCTAAGTGTGTGGAATTGTTACAATTGTATTACTACATTTCCACTTGAATTTGGTTTTTTCCTTTGCCCAAAATAATCATGGATTATTATTGAGAAAAGTAAGAGGATGAACAATAATTCTAAGTTGACGATTGTTCACTAAATAATTCTAAGTTCACGATTGTTCACTATTACAATATTAGGACATTATTAGGAATATGTGTTGTACTAAGATTTAAATGTGTTTGGTAAATTCTAGTTATGGTAGAACTCTGTGTCATATAGATTTTTATGTACTAAGACTACTCTAACAATTTTCGAGGAAAGGGAGTGACTACTCTGACTAGTGATCGAGAGAGGATGATCGAACATTGATTTTATGTACATGGAATAATTAATCAAGGTTAATCCGTCTTATATAAACCGATAAAGCATATATACATACTCTCTGAACCCATTTGCTTTACCGTGACGCTACATGGACCGTATGTATTCAAATGTGTATGTTTCAGGTTGCCGGGTTTAAAGTCAGTAGTAGAGATGATGCCAGTGGTAAAGAGGAGAATAACTCGTATGCTACCTTTCACCCTCGAGAAGTTAATACCGTATTGGCCAGAGTTGGAGGAGGTGCATTGTCATGCTGCCTTGATTCCGCAGCTTAGCTTCCGCTGCAAAGACATACGGAAAATGGAGCTGTGGGAGCGCATTGGAGATGGTAGAGCAAAAAGGCTAGTCACTCATTTCCCTCGACTCGTGCACCTGAGTGTTGAGTCTAGTATTCTTTCACCAAATGCTCTATCCATCATCTTGGATGGCCGTTCCAATCTTTCTTATCTTGATACTCGACACGCTTTCCGTATCAAGGGACACATACTCAAGAGCCGCGTAATAGCAGAGAATGTGATGGAGTGGAATGAGGATGAGATTCGGCAAAAGGCAGCTGCTATCACAACTTATTTGCATTGTGCTAGGAAGCTTTGCTCTTTCTGTGGTCTGCTCTACTCGTCCCATAGTACTCCTGCCGACTTGTATCGTTTTTCTACTTTGTAGATTTTTTAATTTTTGCTGCATTATTGGAGCAGGGAGGTTGGGGCCATTGTATAGTCATCCTTATTATGTAAACTCCGACCCTCTTAATTTAGTTTTCCGGTTAATTATTCACCGGAACCACCCAGGCAACTGATCCTTCAGCTTCAACGTCACCCTTGGGGCCATTATGGTAAAACTAATCAGTACGGTCTCCTTTATTTCAAAACTTTTGACCTCATAGGTTACTTGTGTCGTATGATTGACGTTCTATGAACACAATTCTTTGAGACATTAATAATCATCATGTTTTCCTATTTTTGTGTTATCTTTATAGATTTGATTTCCTACCAAATTTGTGTTCATTTTTGCCTTGTTAAGCCAATATTTGGTAAATATACTATATTACTAATATACTATTCAAATTTCGAAATTCTAGATTCATCGTATTAATATGGAGTACATAGTTTGAGAAATGCTTGTCGTATTCCTTACTCATCAGCAAAATAAACTCCAATATTATTAGGACGAAGTTCAATTCATTGGATTTCAACTGAATTTTTTTTTTTTTTTTCATTGGATTTCAATCATGCAATGTTAGGGTTTTCTTCCTCCCCTAATTAAATATTGAAACCAAGTTTAAAGCCCCTAATTAATCTGATTACAGAATAAACAGAGAAGAGGAAAAGGATGACATCACATGGGAGATCACAGAAGCGATCACTAGAGCAGCGTGGTTGTTGTGCGTCAACAACAAGATATCAAAACAAGAGAAAGACAGCCCAATCATTCAAAGAAGGTGAGAATTCCGAAAGCATGAGGAATTGGGACGAGTTGGAGCAAGGCATATTAGTGATTATTATGAAGTTTTTGGTGCAGCGACACGGACTATACGGACGACCAATGTACCGGTCTTGGTTTCAGACGGTTCTTCGCCGACCCTTATTGGTGTGTAAGTCATGGATGATGGCAGTCTTGGGTTCGATTTTTCCAGGGAATGTGTTAGACCTTCGTATTTTCGATGACATCTCAACACCGGATTCCGGCGAGTGGCGAGATTACTTGTTTTTTCTTAAAGGAGGTCTCAATCAACCTCACCCGTACACTAAACTATACTTCCCTGACAAGATTCATCTCATCACATTGCAGCAATATCTCTATATTGCACAAAGGTACATACCAGCCATACATACATATATTTCTATGTTTTACTTTATTTTATTTTCGCCCATGAATAGTATCATCTATTCTAACTTTTGGTTGAAATAGTTTTTTTACCGCTAGAAATTCATTGGTCGATTGTGTTAAGATATAACCAATTATTAGGGCTAACCATTAGTCTAGACTTTTGGTTGAGTTGGCTCGTTAACAGATTGTATGGATACATTTCCCACGATTTTTCTAGAGAATTCACTCGAGAAAGGATGAACATTGATTATATGTTGATGGTCGTCCATGAAATAAATTATGGTTATTAATCAGTCTTATAATTAAAAAAAAAAAGTGTGTGTTTCACTTTCAGGTTGCCGGGGTTGAAGTCAGTGGTACAAATAAGACCAGTGGAACAAAAAGTAAGTCATACGCTGCCGGTCACCCTCAACAAGTTGGTACAATATTGGCCAGAATTGGAGGAGGTGCATTGTCATGCTGCCATGATTCCGCAGCTTAGCTTGCGATGCAAAGACATACGGAAAATGGAGCTGTGGGGGCGAATTGGAGATGATAGAGCACAAGGGCTAGTCAGTCATTTCCCTCGACTCGTGCACTTGAGTGTTGAGTCTAGTATTCTTTCACCAAATGCTCTATCCATCATCTTGGATGGCCGTCCCAATCTTGCTTATCTCGATACTCGACACGCTTTTCGTATCAAGGGACCTATACTCAAGAGCCGCGTAATAGTAGAGAATGTGATGGAGTGGAATGAGGATGAGATTCGGCAAAAGGCAGCTGCTATCACAACTTATTTGCATTGTGCTAGGAAGGCTTGCTCTTACTGTGGTCTGCTCTACTCGTCTGATACTAGGCCTATCGAGTTACGTCGATTTTCTACCAAGTAGATCGCCAGAGCCAATAGACCGATAGTTAGGGCATCCACATTGGTTTTATACGTTCAACACGCTACTCACATAAAGGCTCACTTGGGCTTGAAACGTGGGTACCGGCCCACAAACAACCACTTAAAGCTAAGTGGGCTCTTTTTATTGAGACTCCAACATACGGAATATATAATAAAGGTGGAGGTTACCAAGATTCTGACTTGAAATCTAAGGATCGTTGAAACACTGATACCATGTGTGAGTTTAGACTAATAATTAGGGCAGCAATTATATACATTCAACATAGATCTTGAGTTCTCCATCGACTCAGTAGGGAAGTAGTTCTTATTTGGTTTGAAGCTTCAACTCTTTTTTGTTCCGACTTGCCGAGCTACAACTCTTATTAGTCGCGACTTGTCTTTAGGAATTTTGGTTTCATATGTGTTATGCACGATTACATATGGTGCACTTTTTATTCGATTGTTATACATGACTGGTTTGCATGCTCAGCCCGCACCCGAGCTGTATATCTATATTGTTATATTCATTTTATGAAATTGTCAATTTATCTTTCTTATAATATTAGTAGCAACACATTATTGTCCATAAATTAACTTACCACCATAATCACCATAAATTGTATTATTTTGCATAAATTAGCTAATAATTTTCATATTATATAATTACTTAATGTTATCCAATTAATGAATGTCAAGTGTAACAGAGCAGGTGAGGCCACACTTAAATCTACTCCTTTATTATGAGAAGGACCACCATGCTCCTTGTGCTCCCGGGAGCATGGTATAAGCATTGTAATATTAGATTTCATGCGTTTCAAAGCTCGTCATTTTGTATGGATTTATAACCATTTAAGCCGTTTTAGTTAACTTCACTTACGTTTTTTGCCCTAATATTTTTGAAATCCTCATTATATCATACTTAAACACTACTACCAAAATTTGAGCCGAATTCGCACCGGATTCATATTATCGAAAAACCGTGGATTATGTACTGTGATTCTGGTCAAATTTGATTGATTTTTCGAAAAAAAATCAAATGTCCTCCAAACATTACTATAGATACCCTATGACTATACTTGTTGGATTTGAGTGTTGGTTCCTCATTTTGAGAAATATTTCATCCGTTTCGACGCTCGTCACTTTGTATGGATTTATAACCATTATGTCCGTTTCCCTTATCTTCTCTTAGTTTTTTCACTCTAATAGTTTGAAAATCCTCATTATATCATACTTTGACACTACCACCAAAATTTTTGCATTCTTGCTCTGGAGGTCGTTTTATCGAAAAATCGTGGATTATTATGTTCTACGATTCTGGTCAAATTTAATCAATTTTTCGAAAAATGCCAAATGTCCTCCAGATAATGTTGAAGATAGGCTAGGACTATGCTTGTTGGATTTGAGTGTTGGTTCCTCAAATCATGAAGTATTTCATCTGTTTCGACGCTCGTCACTTTGTATGGATTTATGATTGTTCGGGCCGTTTTCCTTATCTACTCTTAGGTTTTTTACTCTAATATTTTGCAAATCCTCATTATATCATACTTAGAAACTATCACTAAAATTTGAGCAGTTTTTGCTCTGAACCGTTTTATCGAAATATCGTGGATTATGTACTACGATTCTAGTCAAATTTGATCAATTTTTCGAAAAAAGCCAAATGACCTCCAAACATTACTGTAGATACCCTCGGACTATATTTGTTGAATTTGAGTGTTGGTTCCTCAATTTATGAAGTATTTTATGCGTTTCGACGCTAGTCACTTTATATGAATCTATGACTGTTTTGGCTGTTTGACTTAACTTCTCTTAGGTTTTTTACTCTAATATTTTCCAAATCCTCATTATATCATACTTAGACACTACCACTAAAATTTGAGTTGTTTTTACTCTGGAGCCGTTTTATCGAAAAATCGTGGATTATGTACTACGATTCTGGTCAAATTTGATTAATTTTTCGAAAAAAGCCAAATGTCCTTCAAACATTATTATAGATACCCTATGACTATACTTGTTGGATTTGTGTGTTGGTTCCTCATTTTATGAATTATTACTTTGCATGCCCGACTCGCGCTCTGGTTGTTATATCTATATTGTTATATTCATTTTATGAAATTGTCAATTTACCTTTGTTATAATATTAGTAGCAACACTATTATTTTCCATAAATTAGCTTACCACCATAATCATCATAAATTATATTATTTTGAATAAATTAGCTAATAATTTTCATATTATGTAATTACTTAATGTTATCCAATTAATGAATGTCAAGTGTCGTGTTAGAAAAGAATTGGTTTCAGGTTTTAATATATAGTATTAGATTACCAAGCGCATGGTGGTCCGAGACACGTGTTGCAACGTTATTGGCTGGACGACAAAAAAAATCAAACGTATTTCTTTCTCCTAGAGTCCGGGTACATTCAAAGGCCACCTTCTCATTAGGGGTGAGCAAAACCGGGTACCCTGTTATTCGGGTACCCGAAAACAGGGTACCCGCTTTGAAAATTGCTAAAAGTTGATACCCGTACCCGATGTAACACCCCCAAATTTCCTTTCCTTTTTAAAAACACATTTTATCGCGAATCAAAATCCAAATTAAGGAAATTCAGAGGTGTCACTCCGCACTCAAGTCAAGGACCCGAATGCAAGGAGATTTCAAAAGCCAGAATAAAGATGTCTAATGGTCTAAAATAGTCTATTACAATCCATTAATTAAATTACAACAATTCGAAATACGAAATATGAAATTGTCTAAGTATAATAAATGGTCTAATAACTTAGAGTCCACCTAATATCTAATGAGTTGTCGTTCCCGCATGCATCAATCACTGCAAACCTGTGGTGGATTTAAAACACAAAAACCACAGTTGAAAAAGTCAGTGAAATTGAGTAAGCCAACACCTCAACGTGTAGAAAACCAAAACCCTTACCTGGATTTTGAAAACATTTTAATTTTATTTTTGAAAACCACACATAGCACATTATCACATAAACCAATCATCAAGACAATTTACATCACCAGTATAGAAATATCACAGTAGCTTCAACAAGTATATAACATATCATTAATATAATCCAAATTATTCTTTTATATCTTTAATGAGGAATCCATACCAAATATTATAAGTGGGATGAGCCGAATTTGTTTCCAACTCATCCAAACCATACCAAACATATATTTATAAATGGGTGAGCCGGTTTTTACCGAATCACCAAACCATACAATTACATACGTGGGTGAGCCGAATGTTTGCCGACTCACCAAACCATTATATACGTGGGTGAGTCAGTTCTTTGCCGACCCACCAAACCATACAAGACTACTAGACCTTAAGTGTGCACACCCCCTATTAAGTATTGCTAACCCAATAGAGTAGTACTAGAGCCAAGCCCACTTAATGACCGATGCGGTAGGGCAATAAAGTGGAGTCGATGTGACTCAAACCAAATAAAGTGGAGTCGATGCGACTCAAACCAATAATCATCGTGTATCCTCATACTTTATTTATTTATTTTGTTTACAATATCGATTCTTTAACAAATTTGTATTCAAACAACCATACAATCCTTCACAATTCCACGACAACGATATCAAATATCCAATAAACCATAATTCCAAAAATACATTCTTTGAATCATAACCCAAACAATATATCAATTCAATAATCCAAACCAATCCAATCAAAATATGATAATCAAAACGATAAATCATTCTCCACCTAGCATGATACTAAGTTTTCATCCAACACACCAATCACTTAGCATATAGTTTTGAAAGGTTTCTACAAGTTTAGGAAAGGTTGAGCATGCTAGCTTACCTTTTAAGCAAACGGAAAATCAATAGCATAACAATCACTAGTACTCCTCGTCTACGAACTCGGGTTCTACAATTACACAAACGACATTCCCAAATCAACACTCAATCTTACTCAACCAATATATATTAGTATTATCCTATATACAATGTATGAACATAGCAATACCCATATCCAAACCAACAATTATCAATTTTCCAATAAAACTCATGTAACACCCAAATTATTATAAAAATTCCTAAAGCGCTAAAAGTAGTTTTAAAACAGAATACTCATAAAAATTAACCCTTAAATATTATAACTTAATTAGAAATTAATCTAACAATTTAGATTATGTTTTATCAATTAAAAAACAATGTTTTATGCCATAAAATCCCCAAAATTCGAATTAACTTATTTAAATCACGAAAACCAGTTTATAAATTTATAATTCACCTAATTTTCGAAAATCCTAATTACTATTATAATTTGCCCTAATTAAATTAATTTACAACACTAATCTCATAATTAAACCAAAATCAATTTCTACAAAACATGAACAAATTACAATCTAATTAGCCAACTAAATTTATAAGACCTAATTAACAGAACTAATCACCAACAACCTATTTTAATCAAAAATCAACAAAAACGAATTTATAAGATTAGCTTATTAACTCTTAATCAAAAATTAACCCCAAAATCAAAACAACCCAAAACTAATCAAAAGATCAAAACTTTAATCAACAAACTAGCCAAAATCGATATGCACAGCACCATTAATGCCCAATAACATCAATTAAACACAAAATCAAGCAAATTAAATCGACTAAATTTCGTTTATCAAAAGAACGAAAAACAGAGGGAGAGAATAGATGAAGACATTTACCCACGTCGGAGAAGGGGAGAGGCGACGGTGGTACGGTGGTGGTGAGGCAGAATAAGGCGACTTGGCCGTGGCTGGGCAGGCGTCGTGGGAAGATGTCAGGGCGGCGTGTGCGTGCGTCGTTTAAGTGAAGAAACAGAAGAAGAAATAAGGGAAGTGTTCTTAACTTCTTATATAGAAGAAAGGGGGGCTGGGGTGGTTTGTCGTGGGTTATGAGAAAGAGAAAAAGAGTGTTTTTATTTTTATTTTTATCTCTCTTTTATTTTTTTCCCTTTTTTTTCTGAATTCCATTATTGGTTTGGTTTGGGTTGGATATGGTTTGTGTATTTGGGCCAAGTTGTGTAATGGCTATAGGTAGGTTTGACCCGATTTTAGAAATAAACCCAAATAGAAATTCCGATTTTAGAAATCGTTTACGAACCCAAACCCATCTTGAAAACGACTCACAAAATAATATCTAAAAATCATTTCCCACTAGAGTAATATAATTAATCATTAATATAAAATACTTTGAAATTTCGAGATATTACATCCTTCCCCCCTTAAGAGAACGCTTCGTCCCCGAAGCGTTAAGGTAAATAGATCAACTCATCAGACATCTATAAAACACGTACCAAGCCATAAACAAATCATAAGATGAAAGGTATGAATGTATTAATGCAATACATGATTCTAAGTTTAATGCAAAGTTGATATTACAATTCACCCTCCTTAAAACAAGAGTTCGTCCGCGAACTCACGAGTTACACAATCCTATATGTAAGTAAATAATCCTAACGCCTTGATGTATGAGTCACTCGTAAAGGAACACCATTGAAATATAGAATCTCCTCATCAATTTTGCGATATCAAACCACTTTAGAAGGTTCACCATTATATCAATCTTATAGTAACCCAAAAATTATAGCATCTCCAAGATCATTAAATTTCCTCTATAACAAATTTCCAACTGTAACAAAGGCCCTTAATAGAGTCGAAACCAATAAGACCGTCAACCTCAAATAGTCTATTAACCTGTTGGGTAAATAACAAATATACTTTTAAATATCCGGAACCACATACCCAAGAAAACTTGCTCATTAATACTCGAGTTGCAAATTCAGATAATCTCTTTGTGTTAAAATTCAACCTCTCTTCTCTCCATGTCAACATATATACCCAAATAATCCACCATATATGAATAATATAAATCCACATAAGATACAACACCAAACTATGACCTCCAACAATAATTCGAGCTTCCCCAATATTAATTCTATTTCAAAATAACATACTTAATACTCATATAAATCAAGAAACCTTATCGCCCACTCCATTCATTTAAATCAACAAATGCTCAACATTATTTGATACACATCCCAAAATTCTCAATTCCTCTGAACGATTTGAGTATAGCCATTGTCAAACACTCACACCTTAACTTACCAAAATCATTTCTCAATATTAGTATATGAAAATATAAATTAAAACCCAAAACATATCCAAGATTCATTATCACCGGTTGAAATTCAATTACTTCGAGCATCACAACTCATATATATTAAAACCAAACAAAACCATTATATCTAAAATAAAATCTTTTCAGCCTCAATCATTTAATAAAGACCATATTCTCTGCATTATACAAAACTCATAAAATCACCTTTAAGAATTATTGCTCAATTCTAGTAGCCCAAAATGAAATTTGAAGTAACCGAATTCACTAAAGTCACTTTGTCAATAAACTCAACTCTTTAAATCATAATGCAATAATTATATCATAATAACAGTGATAGGGATTTTAAACCCCAAAGATAAATTCTGACCCAAGTATATCTCCAATCTAACCTGATCCTCGTTAAAATACAACCTTCATACATTATATATAAACCCCAAAAATCCCAAATTGATATACCCAACTATTCCTTAAGATAGATACACATAAGGAAAAATTAAGATCATGGATCCGAAATCATATTATCTCAAAATAGTTGTAACCTTCCATGACGATATTAATTATAACATACTCAAACCCATTAAACAATACAGTCATATATCTCGAAATAAACCAGTCAATAAATTTCAAATCCAACATTCCAAATTTCACCACACAAGAACAATTTTAATCTCTAGAAACCAACCAAACTCCAAATTCAATATCATATGCCACACTCAAATTTCTTATTCACATCTCACAATAACAGTGTCCTTTCAATACTCAAGAAAATCACCTTGTAACAATACCACTCAATAATGCTACAAACCTCCATATAATGTAAAATCTATAATTAGTATAGCATAGTGCCGGCATAGTGCCGAAATTTTAAATTTTAAAATGCTACAAACACTCTAGAGATTATAATTTTAAAATTTCGGCACGGCACGAGCCCGGCCCGAAGGCACGAAGTCCGTGCCCGTGCCGGGCCTCCGGGGTGATTGGGCACGACGGGCCGGCACGAAGCCCGACACGGCCCGGCCCGCTGCCAGCTCTACCCACGACAAACCACCCCAGCCCCCCTTTCTTCTATATAAGAAGTTAAGAACACTTCCCTTATTTCTTCTTCTGTTTCTTCACTTAAACGACGCACGCACACGCCGCCCTGACATCTTCCCACGACGCCTGCCCAGCCACGGCCAAGTCGCCTTATTCTGCCTCACCACCACCGTACCACCGTCGCCTCTCCCCTTCTCCGACGTGGGTAAATGTCTTCATCTATTCTCTCCCTCTGTTTTTCGTTCTTTTGATAAACGAAATTTAGTCGATTTAATTTGCTTGATTTTGTGTTTAATTGATGTTATTGGGCATTAATGGTGCTGTGCATATCGATTTTGGCTAGTTTGTTGATTAAAGTTTTGATCTTTTGATTAGTTTTGGGTTGTTTTGATTTTGGGGTTAATTTTTGATTAAGAGTTAATAAGCTAATCTTATAAATTCGTTTTTGTTGATTTTTGATTAAAATAGGTTGTTGGTGATTAGTTCTGTTAATTAGGTCTTATAAATTTAGTTGGCTAATTAGATTGTAATTTGTTCATGTTTTGTAGAAATTGATTTTGGTTTAATTATGAGATTAGTGTTGTAAATTAATTTAATTAGGGCAAATTATAATAGTAATTAGGATTTTCGAAAATTAGGTGAATTATAAATTTATAAACTGGTTTTCGTGATTTAAATAAGTTAATTCGAATTTTGGGGATTTTATGGCATAAAACATTGTTTTTTAATTGATAAAACATAATCTAAATTGTTAGATTAATTTCTAATTAAGTTATAATATTTAAGGGTTAATTTTTATGAGTATTCTGTTTTAAAACTAATTTTAGCGCTTTAGGAATTTTTATAATAATTTGGGTGTTACATGAGTTTTATTGGAAAATTGATAATTGTTGGTTTGGATATGGGTATTGCTATGTTCATACATTGTATATAGGATAATACTAATATATATTGGTTGAGTAAGATTGAGTGTTGATTTGGGAATGTCGTTTGTGTAATTGTAGAACCCGAGTTCGTAGACGAGGAGTACTAGTGATTGTTATGCTATTGATTTTCCGTTTGCTTAAAAGGTAAGCTAGCATGCTCAACCTTTCCTAAACTTGTAGAAACCTTTCAAAACTATATGCTAAGTGATTGGTGTGTTGGATGAAAACTTAGTATCATGCTAGGTGGAGAATGATTTATCGTTTTGATTATCATATTTTGATTGGATTGGTTTGGATTATTGAATTGATATATTGTTTGGGTTATGATTCAAAGAATGTATTTTTGGAATTATGGTTTATTGGATATTTGATATCGTTGTCGTGGAATTGTGAAGGATTGTATGGTTGTTTGAATACAAATTTGTTAAAGAATCGATATTGTAAACAAAATAAATAAATAAAGTATGAGGATACACGATGATTATTGGTTTGAGTCGCATCGACTCCACTTTATTTGGTTTGAGTCACATCGACTCCACTTTATTGCCCCACCGCATCGGTCATTAAGTGGGCTTGGCTCTAGTACTACTCTATTGGGTTAGCAATACTTAATAGGGGGTGTGCACACTTAAGGTCTAGTAGTCTTGTATGGTTTGGTGGGTCGGCAAAGAACTGACTCACCCACGTATATAATGGTTTGGTGAGTCGGCAAACATTCGGCTCACCCACGTATGTAATTGTATGGTTTGGTGATTCGGTAAAAACCGGCTCACCCATTTATAAATATATGTTTGGTATGGTTTGGATGAGTTGGAAACAAATTCGGCTCATCCCACTTATAATATTTGGTATGGATTCCTCATTAAAGATATAAAAGAATAATTTGGATTATATTAATGATATGTTATATACTTGTTGAAGCTACTGTGATATTTCTATACTGGTGATGTAAATTGTCTTGATGATTGGTTTATGTGATAATGTGCTAAGTGTGGTTTTCAAAAATAAAATTAAAATGTTTTCAAAATCCAGGTAAGGGTTTTGGTTTTCTACACGTTGAGGTGTTGGCTTACTCAATTTCACTGACTTTTTCAACTGTGGTTTTTGTGTTTTAAATCCACCACAGGTTTGCAGTGATTGATGCATGCGGGAACGACAACTCATTAGATATTAGGTGGACTCTAAGTTATTAGACCATTTATTATACTTAGACAATTTCATATTTCGTATTTCGAATTGTTGTAATTTAATTAATGGATTGTAATAGACTATTTTAGACCATTAGACATCTTTATTCTGGCTTTTGAAATCTCCTTGCATTCGGGTCCTTGACTTGAGTGCGGAGTGACACCTCTGAATTTCCTTAATTTGGATTTTGATTCGCGATAAAATGTGTTTTTAAAAAGGAAAGGAAATTTGGGGGGTTACACCCGACCCGAAATAAACCGGATACCCGATTTTCGGGTACCCGAAAAACAGGGTACCCTAATTTTGGGTACCCATACCCGGAATTTCTTAGTTTGCAACTTTAAATTGTCAACACTCAAGGACACGCATCTTGAAAGTGATACAAATGAAATCGAATGCTTGTCCTCTTATGGGTCGTATGATGGATTTTTACCAAATGTACGAGTGTGTCGACTTTTTTAGCTTCAAACATTAGGTTTAGTAGGATTTTTATACACAATATAAAGAGATCCGGGTACAAACCGGGTACCCGATTTACTAATTTCAATACCCGTACCCGACCCTAATTTATGTAAAATAAAGCGGGTCGGGTACCCGACCCGGTTAATACCCGAAAAAACCAGGTATTAAAATTCGGGTACCGGGTCGGGACCGGGTACTTAAACCGGGACGGGTATTTTTGCTCACCCCTACTTCTCATCCCTTGCAATCCCGACACGACGACCCTTCCAACCCCAACAACAACATCGACCGTCGCAAACACCACCAAAACTCGTTATGATATTAATAGGCAAACTTCATGGATTTTATGCTTCTTATCCATGGATCTCACCTCTATAATCCATAAATCTTACCATATAAATTCTTGGATATGAAATTTCTAAAAAATTTAAAAACTTTGTGAACTCAAAAAGAAAGAAAAAAAAAAAAAAAAACTGTAAAACGAGATCCATGTACCATTTTTTCTTCCAAAATTCGTTAATGACAAAAATGAAAAACTTTCAAGTGTTCTTTTCAAAAATCCAAAAAGATTTTACCACTAAAGCCCATGGATATGAAGTTTAAAATTACGGCAAATTCATGTGGTGCCCTCGAATTATGTCAAAGTGCGCATGGTGCCCTACTTTTGAAAATTGTATAATTCGGTGCCTCCGAACTTTACACCAACAAGCACTTGGTGCCTTTATCACCCATAATCTTCTAATGCTGTCAAACTTTGGATGTTAAACGCTGATGTGATATAAAATTAGTAAATCTTTTGTATTAATAACTAATAATTAAAAAAAAAACATGAAAAAAAAACCAATTTTTTTCACTCACCTCAACCATACCCATCGCCCCACCCTCCCCACAACCATTGCCACCCACTCTGACCACCCCCCTCTCCCCAAATTCACCACCACTGGGCCGCACATGGCGGCGGGAGCCCAGTAAGGTGGGTCGTGGCTCGTAGAGGCCGACAAGAGGTGCAAAATGGTATATATTGTAGTGAACAGATTTGGGCTCGACAACCATTTTGGGCCTCCTTACGCTGGTCGTGAGGCGGTTGGTATGGCTTATGAGATGACGTCACCTGAGACTTCGTCAAGATCATTATCGATACTACTATAAGCACAAACTACCTATATTGCCAATTTGCTTATAGTAGTATCGATAATGATCCCATATAGGTTGTATCCGATCAGGGCCGGCCTTTAGCAAAGGCGAGCTAGGCGGCTGCCTAGGGCCCCCAAATTCTGGGGCTCAATAGCTGATGATTTGATTTATATAAAATTAGATGCAGTCTAGTTAACAGATGTGGGAGCAGCATAGCTGTAAGTAGTTTTGTTTATCATCCGTGGTTTGAGAGTTCAAAAACTTCCGGCCTCTAGATTTGGGTCCTTTTTTAGTTAAAATCTATTTACTCATTTTCTTCTTATTTTTCTTTTCTTTTACAGCAGGGTTTTGTGTCTTTGTATTTATTTTGTTGTAGTGAAGGGTTTCCTGTTTTTCTATACTATCTCAGGCTCTCAGCCCTCATTTTCTTTGTATTTCAATTTTTTTTTTAAATTTCAAAGAACAATAAGGATAAACTTTCTACTATTTAAAAATGCACTTCTTTACTATGAAAAGCAAAATTTATCTTTCGGAAGTTTAGGGCCCCCAATTGAATTCTCGCCTAGGGCCCCCGAAATCTCAGAGACGCCCTATATTCGATATTCCGATGAACCTGTTGCTATACCTTCTATCCTTTAAAAACAATGGAAAACAGAAACAGACAAAAAAAAAATGCAAATTGTTAGAGGTCTATAATGTAGACACAATTAATTTGTCTACAAAGTAAAATTGAGTTAGTAGTAGTAAAATTAAGATCAGAGTAGTAAAATTAATTGTAATGAAAAATTCAGGTAGTAAAATTAATTGTGCGAGTAGTAAAATTTTGATAATGTAGTAAATTTATTTCTGATTGTAGACATTTTTGGGTGTCTACACTGTAGACCTCTAGCATTGTCCAAAAAAAAAATACTGGTTCCATGCCAATTTACAGCTTGAACTATACGGAGTACTCCGTATTTAATAAATAAATACTCCCTCCTAAAAATATACAGTATGTTTTTCTCACATTTTGAGGTACATCTTTGACCTTTAATATCTCTTAATATATAAGGGTAAAAATTATGAAATTATAATGTTGTGAAAATATATTTCACAACAACTCCAATGGTATGATTTTTTATAATTTTGACAAAAAAAAAAATTATAAAATTAAAAGTCAAAACTTAACTCGTAACTTGTAAACGTTATATAGGTTGAAATGGAGGGAGTACTGTTTTCCGAATACCGTGGAGTGACTTATTTTTTCCGGTGAAAATAGGGTGCTTAAGGCAAACGTTTTCTGTTAAAACTCAAAACACACGCACTGATTTTCAAAGGAACGACGTACAGCTTTATTTTTCCCCGCCATATACTCGTACTAGTATATCATTAAGGAAAGTAGTATGAATCAAGAAATTTTGAAAGTAAAAACAAATTTGTTAATTTGCCATATATATATTATATATAAACATGTCTTCTTTACTATATATTATAGATAAATTTATCTGCTGAGCATCATAGTGAAACTATAGTCGTCTTTAGTATCAAGAATATATCTGAAAAAACCAAGAAAGAAGAGAAGACATGGACGTTGACATGGGAGTAACTGATGGAATCGCTGATTATTGTTGTATCGGAGCCGGAAGATTAGGTGTTTTCAGCACTATCGCACTTGCTCGTCAACATCCAGACAAGAACTTTCATGTGGTTGACGAGGACCAAGAGTTGATCGAAAAATGGCAAGAAGGTGACAACGACGATACTCTGCCCTTCCGTGAACCACAATTGGCCGCCGAAATAACCGCGCTTCGAGACGAAAACTTGTTTTTCTCCGACGATGTTGTTGGTACTATACAAGAATGTGAGGTGATTTTCTTAGCCATCGAAACATGGTCAAAGCCGTATGGTACAGGAGAGAAAGGAAGTCGTATGGTACTGGATAAGTGGAGAAAGATGGTGTTGTTGATTAAGGAACACGCATCAGAGGACAAATATATAATCGACAAATCTACCGTGCCTGTTGACGATAGGAATTTGATAGTCGATCTATTAGCACCACACCCTAATGTACCTAATGGTATCAACCATGCTATCTTCTCAAACCCTGAATTTTTTAGCCAGGGAACCTCTTTTGCTACTCTCCTGGACCCACCAAGGGTGGTTGTGTATGGACCAAAGTCTAACCAAGCTGATCCAGTAATTCTTGATGAACTTTACGCGCATATTCCGGCCGCGAATAGGATTGTAATCGGAAGGAATGACTTTAGAGCAGGAGAATTCGCCAAGATTTTCAACAACGCACTCTTGGGATGTATGGCTATACTAGCTAACACCGGATCGTCTTTAGCAGATAGGTTGGACCTTGATATACATGATTCGTTGGACGTAATTCGTCGTGATAATAGACTCGGGGCTGATTTCCTAAGCCCCGATGTCGCGGTTGGAGGACCTTCACTGCAGAGGGACATATCATATTTGGCATACATTGCCGATGAGTTTAATATGAAAGAAGTCGCGTTGTTATTTAAAACGTTTATGGAAGTAAACAAAAAACGAAAAGAATTGTTTGTCAAGAAGATGTTAGACATTATGGCTTCCTTGAAAGATCAAAACATTGTAATTCTCGGGTTCGCTTTCAAAGCAGGGACCGAAGATGTATCAAACTCTCCAGCACTGCACATGTGTGAAATGTTGCTCAAAAAAGAACGAGCCAATCTTCGCATCTACGATGAGTTTGTGAGCGAAGAGACGGTCCGAGACTGTCTCAAAGCCAATGGCGGAATGTGGGCAAACCAAAATAGGCTACGGATAGCAGATGGTTTGAATGATGAGCTTTGGGAAGGCGCACATGCTATATGTGTCCTCACTAGAGATGCAGCTTTCGAGAATATCGATTTCAATCATATTCTACCATTGATGAATGAACCTGCTTACTTCTTTGATTTTACGGGCAACCCGAATTTCGATCTTCAACAAATCAATGATGAGGGTTTCAAAGCAGCATACAGCATTGGTCGCCCAATCGTCAAAGCTTAGAACACAAGCAACTATACTGCAGGTTTCTGTAGTGTGTGGTCTTGCAGTTGCGGCTGATGCATATATTCATACAATCATACATGTTTATTATTCTTTAAGTTACTATAGTATATTTGTTCATTTCTCTAGTCATCTTGACTTCTTGTACTCAACACCGTGTGTTCTAAAGTCGTAAGACTACTTTATTGTAAGGTGCCTAATGGATTTACTCTATAGTGCGAAAATTGCCTTCATAGTTCAATTTAATTATTTGTGTGTTTTTTTTTTTTATTACAAGAGACTACCATTCTTAAATGTCTTAAATTAACGGCGATAGTTTACCACGAGAGTAAGTACTACTGTCAAGGTATTAAAACAAAACGTAATCACTACTTGACCACTTCGTCATACTACAAAGATGAAAATGAGAAAATCTGGTATCTTATGGTTGCAAAAATACGTCTTTTACCACTAGACCATGTCAGACTTGGTAGATCTGCATCGGAAATTTACGCTCATCCAATCAATCATTAACGAAATTTCGCCAAGAAACAGCAGCGCAGCATTAGCTTGTCCAAGGAAAAAAAAAAACAATGGAGTTTTTAAAGCCAATTCTTCTACGTATATCATTGCGTGAATCAAAGCCAAAGCTCCCCTACTTTGGGGAGCTGCCGTGCTGCAGAGTAAGAAACCAAGGAGCCCTTTACTAAACACAAGGCAGGCTCGAAACAGAAATATGAGTCACTATTTCTCATTCTCGAAAAATGCCAGAATGCTCTATGCTCAGAACTGATGAATGCTGTGAGGTAACAGCCTCTCCTTGCTAGAATGTGCTCCAGCAGCTGGCAGAGGGACCTTACACCTGAATTGGATCAACTATGCGTATATAAGACAGTACGACAAGCTGACCTCAAAAAAAAAACAAAAAAAAAAAAAAAAAAAACAGTATGACAAGCGAAGAAATGCTACATTTTTTTTTTTTGGTTACATGAGAATGTTCTTTATATACACCAGATTCCCAGCTTGTGTTCTAATCCACGGATTAGCAAAAGGCTACACATGGTGAAAAACTTTTCCGAGAACTGAGAGCTTTAACACCTATAAATTAGTTAACTAGTGGCCAAGAAACAAGCCTGGCGTCAAAGAGAAGAAACTACTGCCTAATAGTGAGCTCAGCCCTCAGATGCAATACACCATTTACGAAAAAAGGGCTATCTTCCGCCATGAATGAGCTCCAAGTCACGCCAAACAGGTTTCTGTACCCAACAGCTTTTCCTCCCATGAAAGTATAGTTCCCTCGATACCTGCTGGCATACTCGTCAGTCGTTTTCTGCCTCGCAGCAAATTCATATTCCACAGCGAAAGTCACAGATCCCTTCTCCTGCATTCCCAAGAAAAGCCCAAAGCAATTGAAGGAACTCTGCTGATCCATATTGCAGTGGGCTGACAGGAAAAAACCCTGTCCACCAAGATGGAAAGCCTGAGAGTATAAACGCCCTGACGGGTACAGATTCTGACATTCTTCTTTCTTCAGATCGAGGTAAACTATGCACTGCTGGCGTGGCAGTTCAAACTCAATCACCTTCACTGGACGGTACTTGTAAGCCCGCTCAGTATAACGATGGAAGTTGGCATTAGCATCATCAGCAAGCATGGCTCGCTGACGATAAGGCGGCTCAGCTTTAAAGAAAAGTGCCTCCATCACTAACCTGGAGGAAAGATCAGATTCTATATCATTGCAAGTCAGGACTTTCCTCAACTTCCTACATGTCATGTAAGGGAAACGGATAAGTCTACACAGTCGAGTCCCAAGAACTTCTCGTCGTGCCTCCAAATTTGGGTAGTGACTTCTAGCCCACTTCACCGCAATATCATAAACTGCATCTTCTGAAGCAACCTGGAGCTGATCATTACACAATACCGCCTCAATACCAGCAAGAGGAAGATTCATCACCTCTTCATGAAACCTGAAAAAGAAGCACCCTAAGATCAGCTATTCTTCTTTTTGAAGGACACCAGAACCAGCAAGGATATACTAGAAAATGTGCAAATCATGCACTTTGCAGGTGCCTAGAAAAGAAACCGTTCACAAATGTGCAAAAAGCTGAGGATCATAGTGCAAGAGGATCAAGGTTGGCCTAGTGGTTAGAAAATTAACCTACGCGGGGTTTGTTCCGGTTCGAATCCTCATATCCCAACCCCCGCAGCATGACGCTGCCAAAAAAAAAAAAAAGAGCTTATCGGTCATTGAACTGATCACCACAAAAAATGACTCCACAACATCTCGTGTGATGCAGATATGCACCATCTGGCATCTCTCCTTTTTGCAGATTTATGTAACAAGGGCAATAGACAGATTTGGAACGCAATCTCTATTTATTACCACTAGATGTCCAGATCTATGTAAAGAAGACGTTGAAAGTGGTGAAGCTAGCTCTCATACAAAAATGAGTCCTCTTGTACAGTGTTAATAAATCTAGTATCTTTCCTTTGGAGACTGAGATTTCTGGTGAACTTACTTAGTTATATCCTTAAACCTTAGAGCAAGAAACTCCTTGGCTGCCTCCGTCAATGGCTTTACTGCTTCAGCCATTAAGACACTTGAAGGGAGATCCAAGTACAACAACGCCGATTCAGAAGTCATGGTAAAGTCTCTTAACATATGGCTGCAATATCTCATGCATGAGGCAACCTCAAATTTGTCAGCAGCCATAAGCACATCTAATAGACCAGTGGGTGTGTTAGTTTGCAATGTACCGCTGTAAATAAAATTAAGAAGATCCATGACTGCAGCTTCCTCTGCTCAAAAACAAATTGCAGAAGATGAGTTAGTACTGCCACACAATCCACGTTCCACAGAAGAAAGTTTAGGAGTATTCAAGAATTGAAGGAATAAATACAATGAGACATAACAAGCAAGTCTCTCATTTCAAACCCAACTCAAAAAGTTACTATAGGTTGGTAGTCCTTTGATTATCTGCAGAGGCTCAAGAAAGACAATGGATAAAAAAATTCCACACAAATCCTGTTTTGCACTTACCAGAGGCATGGATACGCAAAGTCACGTGTCGTTGTTCAGACTCTCGCATCCCATTTGAAAAAAGCTGCATCAGAAAGTGAGGAAAGGATGAGCCAAATGGTAACAAACCAGGTAAAATGGAATCACAATTGAGTTAGCTACATCAGGTGGAACAGATGGGTACAATCAAAAGGAACCTAGGGCATCCTTTTACAATTAGCTATATTTGAAGGGGCGATTAGTGATGACTAAATAAAAGGGTTGAACCTCATCCTGAGACAAAAATTACCTTGTAGAAAAAAGGGCTCTTAGCAGCTAGTATAGGAGAGCTTATATGTACAGTCCTGACTCTTAGAACATCAGAAGAACTCATGCTCGAGGGAGAACCATCATGCTCCACAGCCTCATCACCTGCAACAATCAAGAGATCAATATCATGACGCAGAGGTTGAAACCTATATGACGCCTTGTAAATACAAAATATTTGTGAAACAAAAGACTTCAATTACAAAATTTGCCCTTCTCAATAAATTTTGTACTTCTCACTCGTGGAACCGTAAAATCAAGAAAGGTGGGGACATTTAATCTAATAATTTACAGAGAGGATGAAACATAACATACAATACGTGAGAAAATATAACAGCAACGACAACAAGCAAGTGAAGCAGTTGAAGGGCACATGGAACAAAGAGTGCCAAGTCTCTTACCATCCATCAAAGGTGACTCTTCAATCATCGCAACTGCTTCCCCATCTAGAGTTTCATAGGCAACATCATCTGAGTCCGGCAAGGAACAGTTCAAATGTTGGTCATCGGTCTGTACAAGGACATCAGCACCTGTATGGTTATCGCAATTCCACGCTTTTAGTCAAGCACATACTGACATACATTGATACATATCAAAGATTTACCAACAAAGAAAATAAAAATGTGAGGGAAGTGGATATGTGCCATTCTCCCCACCCCAGACTTCTCAGCATCTGTTAAAACTCAGTAATTCACACATTACTTTATGCAATAGACGCTTACAAGACTCATAAAATGATTTTGAGTCGGCTAGCATGAATCTTTCTATTGAACTCGAACCGTAGAAGTTAGGCCTCGGAAAATGCAGTAGGCAACAGGAAAAAAAAAAAAAAAAAAAAAAGGAAAAAACAAAAAACAGAAACTCAATCACATACTTTGGGCCTAGAAAAATGGAAAGGATATTGTCCAGATAATATGTATACACCCACATTTGAAAAACAGGCATTTGATCCAGACGGCCTACACTGAATACTCCATGGGATATCACGAACACGGTACCTTCAACACTTTGATTCTTTTTGACAGATCATCTAATACGTTCTTTGGATGACAAGTTGTCCATCCCCTACGAATAAATTTCGAAGTGACTAAGTGCAATCACTCTTCTAAAGTCCTAACTTATTCCGTTAGACGTCCTAAAAACGCGGATACAAGGGCTACAAGCTAATGAGTGCTCAAGTAAAACTGAGCTCTACAGCAAGACAGTTAAAACTTCAATTGCACCACTTTAACTCCTCAAAATGGGCCAAATATCTGCGCAAATCGATCCTGGAATTACCGCCTTACCACTCTATTGCAGAAAATCGGCGCAATGTACAATCTTCTAAAGACATCATTATTGTGATCCAACCAAAGAACACACTATTATCACTCATTTCACCATCATACTTGTAAATTCCCCCGTCCACGCCTCAAAACAATTCGCTAAACATCCTAAAGTTCCGAATTCGGCTTCGAGTCCTCCTACACTTTAACTCTTAACTCCGACTAAACAGAATTGACCTCATCTCAATTCTAAATTACCAAACAATTCACAATTAAGTCGAAAAGGCTCGTAAAATCGACACCAATTAGTAACACTAATATCAACAAATTTCAATCAAACACAAACATAATCCAATAACAGGTATAATTGACTAAATTGAGTGAAAATGTTCAAACCAACAAACCATTCTCTTTTCTGAAATCTTCTCGCCGACGCTTCCGATTCCTAGCCCAATCAGCAATTGAACTACAATCCTGGCCGTCGGATTTAATGTCAGGCATATCAGGAACGATCTCGACCCTCAAAACCCGGTCGGAGAAATTCCTATCGTCGAAAGCGAAAGCGAAGTTTGGTTCGGAGCTCGACGGTTGATCATCTTCATTTTTTGCGACGTTATCTGATTTCGATTTTACTCTCTCCATATTCAATTGCTTCATCGGAAAATTTTAATTTCGAAAATTTTGATCTCACAAACCCTAACCCCCAATTCGAATTTTTTTCTCTTCTCTTAAGGTTAGTTGGTGTGTGTTGAGTGAAACTTCACAGAGAAGCACAGTAGAGTTACGAAGTGCGAATAGAAGAAGAAATGGGGGGTATTTTCGGAAACGTACTGTATTTTTTTTAAATTAGTGTCGGAAGAAAAATGTACTGCGCAAATTCTTGACGGTAATTTTTGGGCTGTGGTGATTTAAATAATTGGGCCGTAAGAAATATCGACGGCCCCTCATCCATGGACTACATTTGGGCTTTATCTGGGCCAACTAGATATCTTATTATCGGCCCTTGTTCGTTTGTCTACGTTTTATTTGAAAATTGTAAGCGAGATTCAACAATTCTTATATCGTATAGTTCTTATTTCGTATCCCCGGAGGTATATTGCGTTTTTGTACCCCCTCTAATACAATTGATGAGCAAACAATGTAGAATTGATGAGTAATGATTTTTGTTGTTGAGCATTAACGTATGACTTGATGAACATATTTTTTTCAATACTACTAAATGACTCTTAGAGAGTGTTTGGAAATAAGGATTTGATTCTCAAATCCAAATTTGACACAAATCCCATGTTTGGGAACTCAAGAATTTGAGAATTTGGATTTGTGTCAAATCCTTTAGAATTTGTATCAAATCCAATTAGGTCAAAAACAAATGACACCTCAAAATGTGTCATTTTGAAATCTCACCCTCCCTAAACATTTGATTTATATTTGAATTTCACATTTTCAAATTATGGATATGAAATGATTACAAATTCTCAAATTCTTGTTTTCAAACGCTACCTTAATGTATTTTAACTTATACTACTCCTTCCATTTCATTAGGTTATTTGCATTTGGTTTGAATTCCTCTCACATATTCAACTCAAATGCAAAGAAACTAATAAAATGGAGGGAGTACAAATGTTTAGTATACTTTGTGTATGCTCATCAAAACATTAGGGGTTGCTCATCAAAATGCCATGGGGCTCTGGGGGGGTACAAAAACTGTATATCATAATTTCACCTTGTTTTTTTTTTTTCCTCCCATTTTTCATAATAAAGGATTGCATAAGTTTAGAATCTCCAAATAAGCTGAAAATAGCTAATGACAATTTCGAAAAATTCCGAAACAACAAAAAACTTGTATATATCTAATTAAGTTCAGATAATTATAGATTTATTACAAATGAATCAATGTATAGAGAACAACTTTGATAGAAAAAATATCATCCCACGGGAGCTATGTCTATACGATGTCTTGTAAAATTTTGAAATTTGATCAAAGAGTATAATTTTTGGGTTTGATGTTCTAAAACCTTTCAAAAGTACAACAATGATGTTGGCCATTTTCATACCAAGAGAAAATAAAATTACATTTCCCTTAAATTGTATTGGTTAAAAAGTTTGACTTATTCAATTTAGTTCCTCAACTTTGGGTTAACGACAACCTAGGATAACGGCACACTCTCTGCGACTTATCTGTTAAAACACAATACTTATTTCAATTTAGAACTATTCATGTAGATATGAATATTACATTTCAAACATATTGTAAGTGTAATATATACACAAACATTTAGAGACATGAACACATGAGAAAACATGGAGGATAACATTTACGTTTACATTTGGATTTCCCACACTTATTATAAGGACAAGCACACAACCCACCATAATTTGTTCAAACAAGTTGTGAATTACAAATTAATTCAGGCCTGATAAGGACAAATTGCACAACTTATCATGTGAAGTGTAAGGGAGTTTGTCTTCTTAACTTTGCTAATTGTGGTAATTAACTACGTAATCCAGTTTAGCGTCATACTTAATAAGGAAAATTTGAATTCGAGAGAGTGACTTGGTGTTAAGGACCCTAACATGGTATGTTTGCCTTGAGAGTTGGAACTTGAAAGTACAACTAAGATATTCTGATGACAGCTTTATTAGCATGGATATGCATATCCTAATGGGAATGCTAAATCTGGTCCTTTAATTTGCTTTTTTTTTTTTTTTTTTTTTTTTTGAGATCCTTAATTTGCTTTGTTAAGAATAAACTTGATGTTCCTAGCTACTTGAAGAGAGAGTACTGAGAGTTGCTTGACAACTTATTACGGTATGTACTGATTTGACAAACTCATGTAAATTTTAGTCAGATTATCATGAGCATAAAATGGATAGTAGAAGGTATCAAGAAATATTCAGTCATCGATCCGAGTGCAACTATTAAGAGCATTAGATTGAGATTTAACCAGAAATACTTCCGTCATATTTCTTTCAATAACACATAAAACGTTACTCCGTATCTGATAATACTCCTAATACTAAATACATCAATTTATGCCCATACTATTCCAAAAATCCACTAAAGATGACAAGAGTTACAAAGATGAGATCAGATCTCATAAGCATTTATGAATATTTTTGTGATGTATGATTTTGTTTTTTATATTCACAAAGAAAGACGTCTAAGTAATACATGATCCTCAATTCTTCTTAAATTAAAAAATTAATAGATTACATTTACGCCTTTACCCCTTATTAGATTCTCGTAAATAATTATTTGGAGTATAAGTTTCTATTGCATTTTATTTTAGATAATCATTTGTTCCCATTCCACCTCTATAAAAGCGATCAGATTCTGAAGTAGAGTAGATGATTTGACGAGTACATGAGCCTCACTAATTCTCTGATCTTTTGTTGCTGCCCATGTTTTCCAGGGATTCAACGGCCGAAAAAGACTAAAATTCGCTAATTACCAATAGCTATTCAATTATTATAATAAACTACCAGGCCACATAAAAAAAAAAAAAAAAATTAAACTAGCAAAGGAAGTACAGTAAAAGAATCATGAACAAAAAAACATAAAGATGCTTTAAGTACGTGAATATGTGGATATATAAGTACATGATCAATATGTCATCCCCTACTCCTCCCCTAGGGTCTTTTTCTATAAAGATAAAGCTCACATTGCAAATTATTATTTCGATTATCGAATATTATTACTTCGTTGTGCTTGAACGACTTCAGAAATTCGTCTCTAGGGAAACCTTCATTCGTTTTTTTTTTTTTTTTAAAATTAAAACGTAATTCTTTACTAACTTTGTTCTAGTAAGAATGTAAGTTTACGGGTATATAAAATTGAAGTTTTTTTTATTCACTTTAGATGACAACTTAAAATTACTTATCACAGTCATCACAAGTGGCACATTTCTATAAAATGATAACTAACTGATCCAAAAGTAGTCAAGAGACTCAAGACTAATAATTAACGCACACGACAATAATTTTGTACCTTCAACGGTTTATGCACGATCCACGCACTACTAGCCCCCTACTCAAATATACAGTAACTTTACCATTGCATTTTGATTTTCCTCGAGAACTCGATGCATTTTCTTGAAATTGTTTTGACTTAGCTTCTGATTTTGAGCTTAATATGATTTCTTCCAAAACAAGGGCAAAAAAGAAGCGGAGAAAAAAAAGGTAAAGGGAACCCTAAAGTAGGGAGAAGATACTGAAAGAAGCAAAAACTAAAGAAATAAAGAGCACTCATGTGTGTGACCTAGGGACTGGGTTTTCTGTTTTCCTGATGCATCTGCCAACAATGGTGGCAGAAATAAAAAGATCGATAGGCTGTAAAAATCTGGCAGAATGACATTGAAGAAAACAGAATTCCACTGCTAGTTGATTATTAGTTGGTTCTGAACATGTTAAGAATCGATTCACTGGCGGACTGACTCGGAGTTCAAATTTATTTAATTACTCGGCTAACGCTAAAAAAGGAGGGTCGAATGTCTGTAACTTTTTCTATGTATCGGCTATTGAGAACGATTTTGATTTTCTCATTGGTAATTTGGTATACTTAAAAGGGGATAAATATACGGAACTTCTTACAAAGAGTAATGGTACAACGTCTTCCATTTGTCTACTCGCAATTTTAAGGGAATCGAATATACGAAACCTAACCTCTTTTTTAAGGAGCGGAGTTATGAGTACATAAATATTGTTATCTTCCCATTTTACCTTAATTAAAAGAAAAATCTTGTCAAAGACCTTAATTAATTTACAGATAGATCTTCTGAGGCCAAGTCCAATATTTTAGAATTACGCTACATCGGTACTTGATACATTGGTGATACACTGATATTGATACTTGTACTGTCTAAATTTCTGAAATGTTGTGACCTCTGAAGCTGATGCTAAGGCAATTTCCGCTATATTTCATCACCCATCTTTCCCCACTACCCCCGCGTACATGAGGGCAAAAGGTTTTGTGCGATGTACGGTACATATTAACAAACCAAAAGTCTCCTCTTAAGTTTACAAGGTTTGGTTTCAACATACATGCATAAGACCCTTAGAGTTTTCTAATTCCGGAGTATATGCTAACTTTTTTGAACAACGAGGGAAACTGTAGTTTTCTTTTTTCGAGGGCCAACACAAAAGGGGGAATGTATTAAGTTAAATCAAGGTCCACCAAATCCTAAATGTTTCGGTGAAAGTTTGCATACTCCCTCTTGACGAATTTTTTTTATAAGAAATAAGATGTGGTGGAAAATGAAAGTTGGTGGGTCACAAACCATTACGACTACAAAAAACATTACAAATAAGAAAAGTAGAAGATCATTTAGAACTGACTTAAAATGGAAACAAGAACATCATTCAAAACTAAATGGAGTATAAAGAATGACATAAGCGCGGTGGATGGGATCATGAATTCGTGGGAGGGTTTAGAACTTAGGCCAAAACTACTCAACGCTTTATCAATTTTTCCAGCACGCAGCTCATCAAATTCTGTTATTTGAATTACATTTTCAGAGTTGCAAGGTTCATGCCTAATTAAATACGGTTTTCAATTCTGTTATCCGAGTTTGGGTCAATTTTACCAGGTTTAGCCTTCGAGGAAGAATATGAGTAATACATACTCAAAGAGAAGAAGAGATGGTACATTGTTACATTTTGATGGGACAAATGGAAATGAAATGGTAATGAAAATAGGAAGTTTAGGGGCAATTGTAGGGAATGGTACCTTTTAGTAGGCAGCCCTTTTTTGCTGATTAGACCCTGATTTACATAGTGACTGCGAATCTGATGTGATCTTTCTCCACAAACCCCAACCATTTTCATCTTCTTTTCTGTTTATGTGTATAAATAGGACTATATTTCTACATTTGACATTTCATGTAAAAAAAATTGCGATAATTGCTTGGCTCCTTTATAATTGTCCCACCTCTTCTTGTCTACTACCTTTCTGTTTTAAACTAATTTATTTAACATTTAGGTAGATGCATTGAGAATCAAAATCAGGTGATTTAAGGCTTATCTAATGACTAAAGAATGCTTAAGCATATGCTTAGTGTCGTTTGGTTTTATTAAGATGCCAAACTTAATTACACTCCGAGCATTTTGTTTCAATACACGTACACTTTTGAACAAAACGAATGAATTGAAAGTTTTACGATTATCATTCTATCTATCTATCTATATCTTTTAATAAAGTCGTGTCAATAAGCTGATGTGACACGACTTTGTTAAACGATTGACATGTCAGCACCATGTCAGCAATCATTTAACACGTCAGTATGCTCACTGTAGTTCAACCAAAAATGTGTCTATCAGGATTTGAACCTTTGACCTCTCACTTACTTATTCATCACATTACCAGTGTGCTATCCATTACTTCATGCATATTTTTATGTACCATACTATAAAAAAAGAAAATAACCAGTGCAAATGAATGTCAATGATGACATTTAACAATTAAATAATCCGTCATCTAGCATAATTACGGGAAATTTTGGTCGAAAATTTTGGCAAGAGATATAGCCGAATTTATATTAGTTCCTAATATAAATCATCGAATCTTTTTATTCTAGATAATATATCAAATAATCTCATGATCAGTATTAATTAAGGTAAAAGAAAGCTAGCCGAAATTTTGGCATAATATAGGGCTGGATTTTTAAAAACAGAATAAAATCTTCTACTTCTTTCTTATGAAAAACGACATTTTTCATTATTCGAAAACTATAAAAAAGAAAATGACATGTACACCGTATACGATTGTGTAGAAAGAAATTTAAAAAAATTATAACTGATAGGAAATAAGATAAAATTAGAAAAAAGTTTCATTTTGCACAGAGACCCTTTTTGGCGGCAAATAAGAAAAAACAAATAAAAAAATTATAACGTACAGGTAGTGGAAAGAATTAGAGAAAAGTAGAATACCGAATATGAGGATTAACAAAAAAGTAGGAGTGAGAAAATAGGAAGTGATAAAGATTAACAAAAAGCAAGAGTGATGTCCCAAAATATAAATGGTAGTCGACATAACATTCGAGACAATGACATTGATAGATACAAATCTCTTCTCACGCACATAATCTCCTGCAAAATGAAAAATAATGAAGCAATATCAACTTCACAACTCATATTGAAGCACCACCAGTTGAAGTACAATAAAAAAATGCGGGGCTTTAGACAGTGGACAGAAGATCGTCAAGACGAAATATACGACTACAATCGGGATCTTCAAGTTCAGAGGTCGAGGAATTAAGGAAGTTCTCGGAATGGATACTCAAGGTGGGGAACGGCGAGGTGGCACAACCTAATGACGGTGAGGAGACCCTAAAGATTTCAGATGACACGGTTTCATAAGCCTAATGTAAGACTACCTATTTTGTGAGTTTCATACCTTATCATTTGTAATTTTCTTTCTATATTTCTTAAATGCGAACTTTTATCAATCTAATAACTTTATTTTGCCCCTATGAATCCAATTAGTTTTTTGTTAAATAAAAAATAAAACTCACCTAAAAATAGAAAATGTCACATATTCCTAGAATGAGGGAATTACATAGCACTATTAGAACTACTTCACGTAAACATTTAAGAACCCCGTGCATGGCATGGGTTCATAAACTAGTTGGATAATATTAGAGGTGTCACTTGAACATGTGTATTTTTAGCAATAATTTAATTACACTATTAAAATTTTACTACTCAATAAATAATTTTACTAACAATGCAATTAATTTTACAACCTGATTTTTTCATTACAAATTAATTTTACTACACCAATCTCAATTTTACTACTGCTAACTCAATTTTACAATATAGACAAATTAACTATGTTTACACTGTAGACCTCTAACAACTTGTCATTATACTTTCTTAATTTCTTTAACTATGACTAGCGATTGGAGTACATAAAGTCATTTTTGTTGTGACATATAGTTACAAGTACTCACCAAGAGGATGGTTCACGAGTAGATCATCAATCACATTTTCAATATTTTTTTTTGTATCGTTACTTTAGAGTCATTCCATTTCCAATGGAGGTAAAGACTAATTATTCTTTGGGTTTGAGATATAATGAAATAAAACAAAATGACTCATAAAACTGTTGTACTTCTAATTTTGTGAAGTAGTAGTCAGTCAATGCGATTCTCGAAGCAATTTTCATTTTTGGTTATTCGTGCGCGGTCTCTCTATGTTTCAATATGGGTAAGTCTTGCGTGCATCCGACCCCCCTACCCTGCCTTATGACGGGAGTTTTTAAGGCAGTGGGGTAAACATGTTGTTATTGTTATTTCAGAGCACATAACTCTTTCCTATGGATTAAAAATATCAACCTCTATGAAGCCTTTAGGTTTAACTTTCGAGTTTTCACGAGAGAATTCCGAAAATATAAGCCTGTTCAATTCTCTAAAAGATTTTTTCATAGCTTATGAGTGAAATGATTATCGTAATATATAAAGATTCTGTATTATCCCAACGACAATGTCCGCAAACGGGGAATACGGGCTAAAATTTCGAACTGAATGATAACCAGCTAAATACTCCATTGCGCGGAAAGAAAAAGTACATCTCAACACATCTAAAGGAGTATAGTATGTCAAGTCCTGAATATTCACCAATCACTCGTTAATCAGCTTGCAGCCTGTCCATAAAATTCTACTCCATCTTTTACTTTTAGCAGGCAGTTTTCTATTCCTACCTGCAATAATTCTGATGCTGTGGTGTACTGGTGTGACCCAGCATCATAACTTGGAGAATCCTATCACATACCATTGCAAAAATGTAAACGTGTAGCAAATCTTAGCCTGTTTTAAAGTGCCAACAGTTACTCTCCGAGTTTAATACCGGTCCACTTGTTAATTAGACATACGAAAAAGAATGTTTTCGTGTCACTTAATGGTTCTTTTTATTTGAAATCCAATAACCTTTGAATCTTATTATACCGATATCAGTATTACTCGATTTTACATGCCACTCTTTTTAGAAGCTAGTGATTAAAGGTACCACTATTCATGATATCCCAGAAAATCAGATACCCTAGGACTAACCTTACGGGAATACGGTATAATGAGTTAGGAACTTCGTAGGACTTTGCGGAGTATTTTATACACTTAACACCTAACCTAGGATATGATTAGTGTACTTGATACAGTACAGTTTGTTTAATCGACAAAAGCAAATTAACCAGAGATTAATGTGCTTGAAATAAGCCCTGCCTTTTAAACACGTGTGCTTAATTTAGGGGCATAATAACATAACAGTGACCAAGTTAAATGTTACTGAAATTAAACTGCACGTATTAAGGCTAAAAGGTAGTGAAAGTACGATTAGTACAGTATAATCCAGCTCAAATCAAGTATTATTTGAATTTAATTAGGTTGGTCGAAAAGGCTACTCCCCTAAATATGATTAGGGCTTGTCAAACTAGGCTTAGGCTGTACTAAGTAATTTGTAGCTTTACAACAGCCAAAAAAAAAAAAAAAAAAAAACTTTAGATTTTATAAGGGCATAACCGTATAAGCGCGGAATTAGTGAATTTCAGACGTGGAGTTATGGCCTACCCTTTTAAAAGGATTTCAGCTTCACTTTGACAATTTGACATCATTTCTAGGATTTTTGTTTCCGGAAAAGAGTACTTCGATCGGGACTCCATCTATTGTTGATATACGAACATTTTGAGTTCGTAACTTCGAACCTTTAATTTGTAAGTGTTAACCAACTCTAGGTGACTTGCTTGCTTTCTAACCTCTGGTATATGTAATTAACAAGATTTAAAATCACTTTCTCTTATCAATTACATAGTTGAGATTTTCATTATTACACAGATGATCTTTTCAACTTAACCAAATTACACCTTGTGTTTGCAATGTGATACCAATCCTCTAGTATCGTTTTGCGAATTCTAAGAACTAGAGTACCTAGTAGGGCATTTCCTCTTTTTTTTTTTTTTTTTTTTTTTTTTTTTTTTTGACGTCATAGTAGGACATTTCCTCGTACTATTACAATTATCTTGAATTTTTGCTGTTCGGCGAAACACTACTCTCTTTCTTGTCGTTTTTTATCAAAAGACAATTAACTGCTTTTTAATATTAACAAAGCTAATGAAACTGTAGAAGTAATGTGCAATTTAAAATTCGTAAAAGATTGTGAATCGAATTAGCATAGTTTGTAGGCCATTGATCCTTTTCCTAAAATATTTATGCCTCACTCCATTTTTGCAAAAGATGGTATGGTTGTGTTACCCTAATAATATAACAACTAAAGTGGTTAGGTCCACTACTTAGATGTCTCTAAAACAAGCCAAATCAAAGAAAAATAGTGCCTTTCTTGGTCAAGTAATATAGAAACCCCGTTGTCTTGTCGCTAAATTTAGCGAGAGATTAGACCCCATGATCACTAGCTTGTTATAGACGTGTAAAGCTCAAGTGATAACATATGAAAATGGAGAGTTATAAACCATGTAAGCAAAAAAAAAAAAAAAAAAAAAAAAAAGAGAGAGAGAGCACGCACTAGACGTCGTCTTTTGGGTAGTCATTTGAGAGGGTAATTTGACACGAAACTATGTCAATAGACTCTATATATACTTTGCCGTTGATCGATCAAGTGCTTGTTTCGTTCAAAGTTAGAATTTGCAACTTCGAGTTATTAGTATATTGTAGTATATCCAAGCACATTTGATTTGTTGTATACAGAAAGAAAAATTTGCGAGATCGCACCTTATAAAACCAGATTTTTGCGAAACCGCACCTTTTATGTTTAATTTTGCGAAACCGCACCTTTTAAGTCTATTTCTTTGCGAAGGTGCACCTTTTCTCATTTTCATCCAATTTTGACCACTATCCAGCATTGACCCGACCTTACTCTTCTCCTCCAATTTTCCCTCCAATTTTCCCCCCTTCCCCTCCCCCCCAAAAAACCCCTAAATTGTTAGGTCAAGTCAACGTCGGAGAGTGGTAAAAGGTGGTCGGAAATGAGAAAAGGTGCAGTTTCGCAAAAAAATAAACTTAAAAGGTGCAGTTTCGCAAAATTAAACTTAAAATGTGCGGTCTCGCAAAAAAAATGATTTTATAGGGTGCGGTTTCGCAAATTTTCCATACGGAAACTAGGAAGTGAATTGAACTAAGCAATTTCCATTATTTTGTGGGTGACACTTCAAATTTATGACGAATTCTGAAACCTATGTTTCGTGATAACCAAACATCCAATTAAATTTGTTGATATGAGGTTTGTTGACAATCGATTTAGTAACTACAAAAAATATTGCCATGGACTCTTGATCATGCGAGTGTTAAAACTACGCTAAGAAGTCCAACTCTTAGTATGCACGGTTTTTTTGTTTGCTTTTGATTTTACCATCGGTAATGTGTTTCGATAGTTATTGTCTTTATTGATTACTTAACACCTTTAAAATAGTTCGTATATCAAAACAATTTTATTTTCTAATAATCTCAACCAAAAATAGCAGACTTAAAATAGGAAATTCTATGAATTTATTCGGGAAATGATATAAGATGTGATTGTGCCTCTACTCTTATTTGTGGGTATAATAATTTTTAACGCTCCTCAACTATTTCCTTTCTTTTATTTCCAATATATCCAATATATATATATAATTTTTTTTATTTTTTTAGAAAGCTGAGGTGATGCCTGATTCGACCTCTCAGTTGGCCTATATAAACACAGTTCCATCCCATGCCTATACATCAACCATTGGGAATTTCTCTCTCATATAAACTCCTCCGCCCTTTAGCTTATTGTTCACTCTATCTTTCTTCTGATTCACCGTTCCACTCTCATAACATATCATTCCCCAACCCCTCCTCCCATCTCTGAAATTAAATATGTGAAAAACCTTGATAATTCTTACATAGAATCTGTATTACATATCTTGAGTTATTACCAATTTGTGCATGTTTGATCTAATTATCATTTTTCTTTTTTCTTTTTCTGTGTTCGAATGTATTGATAAGTATTCGTCTGGATGTTGTAGTGAAGAGAGCTTTCTTCAGTCCACTCATGGGAAGTGTTAGGATTTAACTTGCTGCCGACTCATTCATCCACCCACTCTGCGTGTGCATTTACATACCCTAATTATCCAAAGCAGCGAGCGTGCGAGCGAAGTTAGCCACTCACAGTGAATGAGTGAATGATGCGGGAGTCAAGATGAATCCTGCGCTTTCTGTACTTGGACTGAAGGGAGCTCCCTTAGCCTTTTCACCTCATATCTCTCTCTCTCTACTATTCTTGCATAATTATTATTTTAAATAGCAGTATGGCAAGTTGCATATGGATTATTATTACTTGCATAGTATATATATGCCCTACTTAGGGTTAGTGAGTTCCAGATGTTGACACTCCGTTTAACCTTCCTTCCTTTTACTAATACTGTTAATTACTGTGCCTTTTCACTGGTCTATACATGCATACATCTTGAATTAAATTATAGAACCCCTTTATACTCCGTATTATTTTGGATCTTTATACCAGATACTCGTATCTTTAATTAATCTCGTAATAAACTGATGACATTTTGGTAATTTTTTCAGGTCGATGAATAATGAGTTGATCGAGCAGGACATTTACATTAATTCTTTGAGGCCGAGATATACAATGAGGAGAAGGAGATTCGAAACTGAAACTCGCTAATTAATTTTATGCCAAAAACAATCCTTGGATTATTGCTGCTTATCGATTTTGTAAGCAGTTTTCACATCGAACTGGGAAAAAACCCTAGTAATAACCTGCATTATATACGTACGTACTTGAAAAGGCTGTGAGAACTTTTACAAAATGTGTATCATAGCTGAATGGTGGATTTTTTTTCTTTTCTTTTCTTTGTAGCTAGATGCTAGAGGTATACTATTAACATCAATAATTTTTACTATGTACTCTCTTCAATTCTAAGAGATTTTCTGTTTTTTTTTTTTTCCCCAGTATTGAGGCGATATATTGGGAGCAATTTTTAGACGAAATGAATCATTTATTTGTTATAAAAAGTAGTATATATATCATTTTGCATTGTAATTTACGTACCAAACAGGAAAGTCTTCTTGAATTAGAGGGAGGGGGATGCTATGGTCACTCTCCAAGGAGAGTGATAATAAACACTCCACATTTGATTGTCTATTGGGCAAAAAAATAATCATCTACTTATAGTATTAATTGCGATAAACATAAATCACAACCAATAAGAGGTGGAGTGTTTATTATCACTCTCCCAAAGAGAGTGACTATAGCATCCCCTAGAGGGAGTATACAACTCGATTTTATTCCTACTAACTCAAATTTAGCCAAACTCTACGTATGTAATAGACCTAGAATTTGTCATGTTTTGTATGAAATGGTAATACTCTAAAAAGTGAAAACAAAGATGGTGAGACCGTTGAGGTAAAATTTGATTGGTAAATGGGGAATTGCAATAAATGGAGTATGAAGGAAACCAAGGCGAGGGGGGGGGGGGGGGGGGTAAAAACAAAGTAAATGACGCAGAAAACAGCTTTCATGTTTCATAGTGTTTCCCTCCGAATTACCCAATGATTGACAGGTGCCCAAACTGGCTTCCAACAATGAATAGTATTCCCAATGCGAATCTCTCAACAGAGAACAAACAAATTAAAAGCGTGGCTCGTTTTGCCTCAAGTACCAATTTACTGTTGTTTTTCTTGCTTCTTACTTGTTGTTTCTTTCCTCTCATTTTTATTCATCCTATGCTCCGTCAACTCTATACCATTTCAGGTTATGTAAATGTATGTCCTCTTCTATTGTTTCTCTTGGTTGGCTATTAGATCCGAACCAAGTCGAATGCGCACGCACCAGATAATGGCGGGTGAATCTCTTTACAAAGATCTTTGCATAGACGAGACTACTCGAATCTATGCGTCCTCTTATATCGTTGTATATATCGTGTTGTGCATGTAACTTTGTAGTTGCACACAAACTTGCTCTAATAAAATTGTATTGAGTGAAAAGACCATTATTATAACCCGAGTTTAGAGGGCTAATTAGAGCATGATATATACCTCATCGTCATTGCCATTCTAATAGTCAGGGTGTTTTTTTAGCTTAACTTTAGATTGTGGAAGGAGCGAGTAAACGTTATGGTCAGAATAAGAATTTCAACTTGGAATATGGACGATTTTTTTAAGTACTAATGTAAACTAGAAGTAACACCGTTTGCATTCAACTTTCTCGAAACGAGGGATTGGAATTTACAGACGTCCTCGTGCAACTCATGAGGCGCAAAACAAAAGGGGATTGTGCAAATTTAGTGCCCACCTGACATAATTCGATTTCCATGTGGAAATTTTGTGGTTAATTAAGTGCTAAATTGTGCGACTAAATCCAGTAATTGATCTTTCCTTGATTCTCAGGGTCCATATGTTCCAGTCCATTTGGAAAAGTTTATAATTAGTGTTAATCCACTATGTACTTCCATTTGTTGTCAACATGTTTTGTCTACCATTCCTAGTGATTCAGATGGTTAAGATAATTTGATCTTTTGCTTATCAATTAATTTGTCAATGGTTGCTTAGTCTAAAAAATACGAAAGTCAACTTAAGCTATGTGTGATCAATAGATTTGCTGCTTACTAAATGATGCCAAATCTAAAGACCAATTTCATATCCAATAAGGCAACAACAAGTTCACAACAATGGTTTTGTTGGTGCAAATATGCCACTAAAGTTGAGCTTACTGGAAGTTCAACTTTTGGCAAATATAGTTGAGATGCCACTAAATGCAGTTCTTTGGTATACGATTTGTAAATTCAATTTCAAAATATCGCTAAATTTATAATTCAAACTGAATCGAGAATATGCGATCGTTCCCCCGTTGACCTAAACTATCCATCCCTACTAAAACTAAAGAAAGATTATTCTTCAAAAATCTATCTAAATAACTCATTAAGAATCTCAAGAGTTGTAACCTAATAATTGGAGCTAACAGGCAAGAGCATACTATTATACAAATCATATGTTTAGCTCACATATTAATCAATCACAATGTTCCTTCGTTTGATCATACTTTAACGCTTTCTACATCGGAGCATCCCATTCTTGGCTCTTCATCATAGTGGACTCTTAGGTCAGTTGTTTCATAATAAGCTCCCACGAAGCTATAGCCTATAAGTCAAACATTAGTGATTACAACAGTCCACAAAACATCAATTTTGCACGTCATATGATCAATTTTCTTTTTAATAATTGGAGGCACCCTTGTCATCAAGCGCGCTTAGTCTAATCTAGGCTTCATAACGAGTCTGATTCTTACACAGTTACACACTACCGTCCTAATGAGTTGTCATAAATTTAATGTAACGTCAAAACTCAAAAAGGAGAGCTATGCCGAGATTATCGACTTATATGATCCTATCCAATTTGAATCCAAACTAAACGGAATGGTACCAGTGGAAAAGACTTGCCTTTGTCACAAAACAATTAGTACTCCGCAAAAGATGATGGGTGAGGAAGGGTGAGGTGTACTTGAGTGGGGTTGAGAGAAGGTTGAAGTAAAATGCGAAAGCTGCAAGAAAATAACGTAGGCACAAAACCGATAGATGAAAAGTGAGTAGAGTATAATTTTGTGGGGTTTTGAAATCTCTTGACGAATTGTCACTCGGATTTGTACTAAAAAAATTTATCACCCAAATTTACTGTTCCAAAGATTCCGCGCAAGTAATTTGTCTCAGGTCCGTTTCTTCTTGTACAATCAGTCCTTTTCCTCTACATAGACACACCACCTCCAAATCGTGTTTCACACTATTCCACTGATAAATCGCGTTTAGTTTAAAGAGCCAGTTTATGCCCCATAAGCAACTCGCATTGCAGAATTCCCAGATATCATTAGATTTGATACTCGAACTATAGAATTTCTAAATGTTGAAAAAAAATGTACGATTAACGTTGTTTAGGATGTGAGAATAGTCGTTCGCGTAATGTAGATCTGTAATCAAGGGTGTAATTATCTAATAAGGGATTTAGTATTCCTTTGGGCCCAAAGATACCAAAAAGCTCGTGCACTTGGGACTCAAACTACACCCCTGGATATCGGTCATGACTGGAGCTAAAAAAAATTACCACAGTAGAAAAGAGGAGCAACCAGGCCAGCTTGATAATGGACGAAAACTACGACAAAAGCAAGATAAGGGTGATGCAGGTAAATCAATGCCTGATGTGAATATACAAGCCAAGTCATGAAATATGTTGAAACAAACCTGCACAAAACCCAGAAGCAAAAAATAGGGCGGAGATATAAGCAAAGCCGTTTTCTGAGTCGCTACAGCAATTGGCGAAGCTGTGCATTTTCTTTCCTTAGAGCCTGAACTTCTTCTGTAAGTGCATCTAGGCTATCGAGAACCGAGTTCATAAAATTTGAGAGTTCCACCTGCAGATGTTGTGAGCAGTCAGGTAACTAAAACAGTAGGGGAGCGTAAGCATTGCTAAGGTGTAAGGGGCAGGTCGAGAATATTGACTTTACAGTACAGAAAACATAAACAAAACAATCGATGCAATTTGAGCCTGTTATATACCTCTTGCATATGAGATTGCCTCAGAATTTCGATATGAAGGTTTCTCACATCTTCATGGATTGATTTTTGAAAGGATGAAAGTGTTTCTGAAAGTGCATGTTGAAACAGCTGAACAGTGAAGGATGACATTCCTTGCTGAGGGTCAGTTGGAGATGTCCTGTGGTGCAAAAGAGATGCTCCCTGTGGAAGTAAACAGACTTCCGCATGTTAAAAAGACTACCAAAATTGCTGTTAATATCGTACTTAGAAAACTTAGTAAAAAAGCTCGAGTAAGGAGGTGACTGAAGTCTAAGTTCATACATATTCAGATGTAGACAACCCAGGTTCAGTAGTAGATGATGTATCTGATCCGGATAACAAAGTGTTACGCAGTTCTTCCCGGGTTTCAGCTCCCGTTTTCTTTATTTTAGATGAGCCTGATGAAGCAGAAATACCATCCATATGTGATACAAAAGAGCTTATTCTCTCTGCATAGGTGGACAACCTTCGAGAGAGATTCAAAGATGAAGGTCCAGTAGAATCAAAATTTGGTTGGCCAGCAACAAGCTTTGATCCAACATTCAGAGAAAGAGAGCTAAAAGGAACATGGCCTGGAATCCCAGGTGATAATTCTTCACCAGACATATCTTTTGCCCGCAAGTTTGCCGAGATCATAGTTGGACTAGTAGAGTAACTCGCAGATTGGAGTGTAGACAATGGATCTTGCAATTCACTGTATATTGATGTTGGAGGACTGCTTGATGCCAACATAGCAGAACGTGATTGCTCAGAAACTGTCTGACGGTAGAGAGCAAGCTTCTCTGACAACCGCTCACTACCCCAAGCCTCTGGAGGTATAACAGATGAGGAACTATCACTTTTAGAAGTCCCAGGAAGTGGAAAGTGAAAGTCGTCCTGAGAAAAAGCACATGCGGCAACATTATGGTCTATATAATCAGGGACCGTAGTTTACAGCAATTATGAATATATGTTCAGATATCCCTGATAGCTGGGACAATATACATGATCATCTGGATCTAGTTATGAACCAGGGCAGTCGCCAAGCTAAGAAGTTCACAACATTCAACAGAAAGCTTATTGCAGGATGCATACAGAAACAATTTACTTTACTATATATGGGCAAAACACAACTGAAAGTAGTTGTAGAACAGTATACTTAGGAAGGGCTAAACTAAGAATCTTTGTACGAACACAGATGCTTGGGATATAAGCACCCCCATTGAAGCAGTCTACACCACAATACCACATCATAAATAGATTATTTCATTTCAATCTCATTGAATTCAAGAAATCATGTCAACACAGGATGTTTTAATCTTTAAAAGGCACACACTGTTAAAAGTTAAAGGACAAAGAATATCAAAGGAATTGATGAGACGAATATCATGCGCAGATGCCAAATATTAGACTCCCCCATGCACACCAGAGGATTTGCTTGCCCAGAGCCTAATGAAGAGGCAATCCACACAAGATGACTTGCTAAAGATGCTGTGGCTTCAACACTTAATGCAATCTAAACTCTACAAGGTCAGTCACGGACCTACTCCCAGAGAATGGTGCTTAGTAATATAATAAAAAAGCATGCACAAATCAATGAAGTCAAAGGAAATGAGAGGAAAATAGAACCTGTTTAGAAGCAGCACTAGGTTTCCAGTCAAAAATTGGATGCGGATCACTCCCACCTTCTGGGAGTGTGAATTTTCGATTGGGGAAAAGAAAAGATGTCTTACTTTCACCAGTTTGATCTTTCTTGAATCCATCAGGATCATTCCACGGCTTATCAAGTGAAAGCGTAATAGGCTGAACATCAACAAGTGGCGAGAACAAATCCATGTCATCCTTAGAGTTATCATTACGAGTAGCATGTAATCGTGCCAACATTCCTCCAGTGCGTAATGAGCCTCTTTGAGGAGTTTCATCCACAGACAAACCACTGTTTGTAAATGATCCACCAGTAGTTGCAGCAAAAGATGAAAAATCTACAGAATTTGTGAGATGAGGACGTGAAATATTAGATAGTGTCACAGACGGAAGTGGATCAGGCATCAAAACTGAATCTTCGACCGATCCTCCTAGAAGGGCAACCTCAGCTGTACAATTTGTCTCATTCACAAGGGCTGGCTTTGACATTTGCCATGACAAACTCGTAACAGCCTGAGAATTACGAAAAATGATGTCAGAAAATCAACAAATGAGAATAAGGGAAACATACAAACCATGACTCGAATGATTTGCACCGGATAGCCCAAGGTTCCAGACATACATAACTCACATAAGTACATAACAATAGTAAGTCTAATCATTGTTTCGCTCAAAAGTCAAAACTTTCCAAAATACACAACCTTTCACAATATCAGTACTTTTTCAATGCTTCTAAACAGGGCGACGTTTAGACAAGATAACAACAGGGTTTTCAAATTTTAGCTGCGACAAGTATGTTATTAAGAGATTGCCTGTACCGTGATCGCAACCCAAAATCGAGATCTAATATCACGATGAATTGTGAAATTTTAAAACCTTGAACCATTACATTTAGTATTTACCTCTGAATTTACGAAAACACGAAGAACTCTTAAAGGCAGTGGTCTTCCACGAACATCATAAAACACCACTCGCCCGTTAGTTGTTCCAGCAGCCAATGTCCAACCATCATCTTTAAATACCAAAGAAGTAAATGGAGATTCATAGGAAACGCAAAATGTGGATTTCTTTGCACTTGCGTCATAAGTATATAGCTTTTTATCCAGACCAACAGAAGCAATGATCTGTAATGGAAGTCATATAATGATGGATCATTAGCACGTTCGTAGAGCTCTAGAGATTAATATTTATAAATAGCATAGGAAACCAAAGGGAACAGCAGACCTTGTCATCTGAAGGACAGAAGCTAAGACCAGTAGCAGGAGCAGAATGCTGCTTCAACCAAGAGACCTATGGAAAACAAAGTTACCCATCAATGACAAATTAATTATTTGAAATAAACTAGATAGTTTATGGATGATGATAAAATGAGATATCATATTCTGTTGTTCCTTTTCATCTTCTCCAGCTATAATTCCATTCCCAAATGTACTATCCCCATAAACAGAACAAGAACTACCACCCAGTATGAAACCCAAATTTGGCAGGATTAAGAAGGCCCAGGAATCAATTGGTTCCTAAGGTCACTACTCACCAACCTAAACCACTAGGATCATAATGTTAGACAAAGGGACAATGATCAAATGATCAAAACTTAAGAAGATGATTGCAGAATACACACTCTTGGAAAAAGAATGATAGATTATTGACGCTTTTTTATACAAGACAAAGTCGGATATTTTCTGTCTGAAGTCCTGAATGAATTACTCATGCTATTAGGAGATGAATGGAGTGGATGGATGCCTGCCCAATATAACTTTTCTAACCAGTAGTAGCATTCAAAATCAAAGAAATCGAATAGAGTTTTCAGTCCAATCAAGATCCATATTAACAGTGTTGACCAACCACTAAAGGTAAGGTGTCTTCTCTGAGCCCCTAGGCTTGTATAAAACCAACTAGTTTCCAACAAAAATTTGTAGACAGTAAATCAGAGCTAAAAAGACTCAATAAAGAGGTTAAGACTTAAGATGCAATGTTTGCGTATAGAAATATGACTATTGAAAATTAAAACTCACCTTCACAGTTTATTCTACCTCAAAGTTTTAACAGAGAAAATCAAAGAAATTGCGAGTCACATAACACGCTCCAAAGAAAACTGAAAAAAATCATGAATACGGAAATTCAAAAAAAAAAAAAAAAAAAAAGACTCAAGAAATGAGCAGAAGTTTATCATATGCATGAATTATTGATAAAGTCTAGCAACAAACCTTGGGAATTCTAACAGTTGAATCCCATATATGCACTGAGCCATCATCCCCAGCTGTTGTCAACAGATGCCGGCTAACTCGAGAATAGTCAAGTACTCTCAACACCTGGTCTTAAAATCCCATAGATAAGCATTTAGCATGGAGAATTAGAAGGATAAAACAATGTGAGAAGTTGCAGAAAACCGAGAATAAACCTGTTCATGAGGATCCTTCAAATCAGCAGCTCTTCCACCAGAAACAAGGTTATGCACGATAAGATTCCCATTCACACTAATGGACGCCAGGTGCTCGTCTTTGCAATTATAGGTTGTTCCTGATATTTCCCCACTGTGACCTTTCAACCATTTGATACAGCGCTTCCTCTGCAGATCCCAAATTTTTACAACTTGGCCACTACCCCCAGAACAGATATATCTGGAGGTCTTGTTGCTAAAGCTGATTGACATGATTGACTCCTGAGACATGAGCATAATTCCTAATGTATCGATTTTCAAATCAACCCTAATGTAGTGTTTGGAAATTTGTAATTCAACAGAAAATCATGAAAGAAATTGACAGTGTTCGAAAAGAATTCTAAAGAGAAACACAAGACAAAACAACCGTCTTTCTAACGTCTTAATTACGCTAATCAGAACAATTGCTGCAACAAAAGCACAAACTTCCTCTACACACGCCAGATAAACGCTTCACCCCGATCATGATAAATTGATAAGTCTATTCTCTTTATCTTCCCTCTTACACATACTATAACACTTCCAAAATATAAAACATATAATTCAACCGAAATTGCACAAAAACACTTATCCTGATAATCCCATTTCCCCGTAAACCCACCATAACACTTCATTAATCAACCCATAGATTCATACAAATTTTAACTAAAATTGCACAAAAACATTTCAAATGATAATCCCAATTCCCCTTAAACCCTAACAGTACATTAATCACCCAAAGATTCATACAAATTTCATAAGAAATTGCAGAATTCACTTCCAATTTCTATCAATTGGAAAAATCTAAGAACAACCCATTTCTCCAAATACAAAATTATCCCTAAAAAACACCAGAATCACGCCAACTAAGTTCCAAATTCCATCAAAATTGATAACAATCAATTTTTTTTATTGAAACCCAATTAAAAAAAATTACCTCATTATAGTCACCAGAATCAGCAAGAGCGCCCAAACTCTGCCCATTTTTATGCCAAAGGTTAATCTTTTTATCATCTCCTGCACTCGCAACCACCAAATCTACCCACCACAACACAGTAAAAAAAAAAAAAAAAGAGAATTACTTTTTACTGAAACATGAAATTAGAGGAGAGAGAGAGAAAGTTTACTGACTGGTGTGATTCCACTTGACCGAGTTAACCTGGTAACCGGGTGACGGGGTGTAACTCAGTCTAAGTGCGCCGAGTTCGCCTGACTCGACCGGCACGTCGTATAATTTCACCGTGTCACCACCGGCCGCCGCCAGTAATTCCGCCATTTTTGCTCTAGTTGGGGTGGGAAGATCAATGACTAAACCTTTGATTTGTTGCGTAAGTGAGGTTTAAATTTGAACTTAGTATTTATATTAACGCCAAAAAAGAGGAGTTACGTATAAGTTACATAGACTATTGGCTTGAGCCGTGAACCCTATGGTGATGGCGTGACTTAGTTCGGAACTAATGGTTTTGTGGGTCTGTTTTGGTGAGTATACAATCATAAGTGTTAGGTGAGACGTTATTAATGGGGAGGTATAAATCCATGGTTATGTGCAAGACAGGCAGACACAGAGGAGCGTGGATTAGTTGATTCATGTCGTGGCGAACTTATTTGAAAAATAATTGAGCACACTCTACTGAAGAGTCGTAGAGGGAGAAAGTCCATTTGAAATAGAAAATATCCATGAAAAACTCACGTAGACAAAGTCATATATGTGATGTAACATTTAAATGTGTCAAAATTCTTCAACATACGATGTGACAAAAATGCACACACGGAAACCCGTATTACATTAACAACAACAAGATCACTGATGTTGCGGCCGTGGATTTCGTAAACGCATCTACGTAGTGAACGTTTGATGTGTTCAACCTTAAAACAACAAAAAACATGATCACTAGACAAAAGAAGGCAAGTATCCCCGCAAGGCGCCACCGAATTGATACAAGGAAGAGAACAACGAAGAGCTAGACTCGTTAACCTTATAAAACTCGTCATCCGTTTCATCGTCTGTTTCTTCTTCTGTTATAACCTGAAGAGTCTTCACTTCTTCCTTCCCCACCTCGATGGAAGCCTGAACTTCCTTCGCCTTCTCGAGAGCAGCCCGATCTTCCTTTGCCTTCTTGAGAGCAGCCTGAACTACCTTTGCCTTCTCGATAGCCTGAACTTCCTTGGCTTTCTCCTCGAGGGCTTGATCTTGGTAGGCCTTCTCGAAAGCCTCAAGCGCTCTCTCCAAGCCCCTTTCGGGGTCTTCATCAAGACGTTTTGGTAACAAGTTCTCAGCAACATCGCATGGCCGAATCTTGACTAGACTTAACAGCTCCTCAATCCTTACAAACAGAGGGTGAGACTCAATGTTTAGGTAGTTCCTAGCAAAAACTTTGAATGCTTCAAAAGTACAGTACGACATCTCGATATGAACATCCATCCTCCCTGTCCTAAGAAGAGCAGGATCAAGCTTTTCAATGTGATTAGTAGTAAACACAATGATTCTCTCCTCCGAACAAGGAGACCACAGGCCATCCATTGTGTTCAATAACCCGGAAAGCGTAACCTCGCTTTTGCTTTTTTTTTTACTAGAAGACTTCTTTCCACCTCGCTTACTACTCTGAGAATCAGCATCAGTTTCGTCATCTGAATCATTGTCGTTGCTGTCATTATCTCCATGCCTCTCGTCCCTCTTGGCCGTGACAGGGAGAGTACAATCAATATCTTCAATCACAATAATAGATTTCCCGCCAATGCTGGTCAACAGATTCCTAAGATCACTGTTATTGCCTATAGCAGTAAGCTCAATGTCATAAACATCATAGCCCAGGAAATTCGCCATACAAGCAATCATAGTTGATTTTCCGGTTCCTGGAGGGCCGTATAAAAGGTAGCCGCGCTTCCAAGCCTTACCTATGGTGGTGTAGAAATCCTTAGATTGACTGAAGGCTAACAAGTCTTGCATGATTTCCTCTTTTTTGGCCGGATCAATTGCCAAGTTATTGAATTTTGCAGGGTGCTGAAACACGACTTTGTGCCAGAAACCACTCTTATCACCTCTCCAGTACGAGCTGTTCCTGTTGGTGTACATCATTCTAGTCCTTCTCTTCTTTTGGAGGGCTTCCCCCTTCTCCATAACGTACGTCAAATACTTTTCGATAGCAGAATACCCGTAGTTTCTACTGCAAGTCAGGGTGAAGTATCTGTTTTCGTCACTCCCTGGGTACTCTGAGATTATCGTCTTATTACCAGTTTCAACGACTTTACCGGAGCTCCAGTTGAACTTACATCCCTCAAACTCATCGTCGACTTCCTCAAAATCGTCAAGGACACAAACAAAGGACTTGGTAGAGGATCTCTTGTCGGGCGTATACCCTCTGAGTCGCTTGGCATTGATAGCAGAAGTCGAAGTCGTGACTGTTATTGAAGCCAAGTATGACTCTATAACATTGAAGTTTTCACTTGCTCGCCCTTTGTTGAACTCATAGAAAGTTATCTGAGCCTCAGGCCAGATGTAATCCTTGACACGGTACACCCCGTTTTCAATGCTAGAACGAACAAATTTCGGCGAAAACTGTTGGAAGGTTGCAATGGTGATCGCCATTGCGGCGACGCCGGACCCTAACTCACGTACTGAATCCCGCAACATGATGCTAAAAATCTTGGTGGGACTGTTCTCTCTTTGATCTCTCTTTGTCCTCAACAAAGCCCACCGTATGCTCTGTTTCTACCCAACTTTATCAGAAACAATTTCCAATATGAAAACATATTAGGAAACAAATTTTTATAATCGTTTAGGAAATACTCCCTAAACTTCAAATTAGGAAGGCAACTCAAATTAAAAAAAATAAAAAAAAATTAGTATGTTATGTTCGTCCGTGTGTACTTGCTCCGCAAGTATTGTGGGGCAAGAAGTAGTAACACAGGTTCTCATAGTCCTGACTACCATAGTATAGTTTGCTCTTATAGACCCTAAATCAAAAAGTATATGCAAAATATATTCTCAAGGGAACAACCTTAATTATTTTTAAACTATGACTATGATTAGGAAAATTACCTGGAACTTAGGTAAACTTTCCAAGAACAGAATGCCCCCATCGTTTACAAGGGAAAACAACATTGGATTCGACTAGCATAAATCGTCATACGAAACCGTCCGATGTATGCTGTACGGAGTATATAAAAAAAAAAAAAAAAATTGAAAGTAGTGAGATAGAAAAGAAAAATCTCACCAAATATGAAAAAGAAATGATGGGCTTTCTACGGATGCGAAACTTTGGGCTTCCAGATGAAAGATCCAGTAGGCCACTATCACTTAACAAATAGAACCAACACAAGCGGAGGTTCAGAAGATGAAGAAGATAAGGTCAGCACTGAGTACTTGAGTAGTGAGTAGAGTGAAGCTTAGAAGTGAAGATTGACAAAAAAAAATCCACAAATTTTTTCTTTTTGTGAGAAATAATTGTTTAGGAATTGGTCAATAAAATTTCAGAGGGTGAAAATCGAAGTGTTTTTTTTATCTTTATTTGATAAAATCACAGCAGTATGGAGATATTTGAAGTAGGGCCTTGTGAGAGTTCTAACAAAATGGGGTTTGAGATAGGCCGGAGATTTTCATCCTTGATAAAAAGCAGATTAGCAACAGACCTTATTCTTCAGAACCAGCTTCGCCCTTTCGCAGAAAGCGAGGTCGCTAACACACTGCTCAGTGCACTTTGCGACAACAATCGCAATACCTTTCCTAGCTACTGGGATGAGCTTGTTGGTATTGCGGAAGGGAGTGGCGTGCCTGTTCTCGATGTATGGAATATTTCTCTTCTTGTATTGCTCAAGCTGTTATCAGACAGAAATTTTTTTAATTTTGGGAATAAAAAGGAGTATTTCCGAATAGAATGCAGCAGAAATAGCATTGACGAGTTTGGTTTATGTGCAGATAATACTAATCAACTTTCGCAAAGAGATTTTACCATTTGTTCCTAAAGATGAAAGCGCGAACATACCTGAAGATACACCAGATGATTGCTCCGATATCCTGGTAGCAAGTGAAAACATGGCCATTGCAGCTCATAATGAAGATGCAAATGTTGCTCTAGTTGGTCACACGTAAGAACGATACTAGAAATGAAACAGATCATGTTATGCCAGGAAGTTTAACTGACATAGCTGAGAGCTGACTGTGCTCTGCTGAAATAAGTCGAGTATCACAGCAGCGTAATTAGTGATCAAAAATACATAAGACGCCATTGGCGTCTGACTTCTAAGTTCTAACCTTTTTTCTGTTATCTGCATTATAGGTACTTGATCAAAGCAACTCTAGGAGATGGACGGTCTTATACAGCATATACTTATGCAGGGGAGCTTCCGAGTTGTGCATTTGGCTTCAACAGTCATGGAGTGGTAAATACTAGATACTATCCCCTTGTATTCTTCCAAACGTCTGCCACAAAGACTCCCTACAAAAAGAACAACCTAGATTGAAAAAACATTCTAGTATAACAGATCACACTGGTGTCAGCAAAAACAGAAACAGCGTGGTTTAGCTCTAGATTCTAAAACAGCAAACTCAGAGCACCTCGCTTGTTCACATGACATTATTTGATTAACATATACCTTTAACTGTGTTTATGAAGGCATTCACTTTGAACTCAGTACCGCCTCTTGAGGATGAGATTGTAGCTGGAGGCATAGGCCGGAATTTCATTTCAAGGGACCTGCTAGAAGCAATAAGCATCAGTGATGCTCTCAAGGTTAGATGTTGTACCTGCCTATATACATCCTTTTTGATACTTGTCCAAAGCAAACAAAATTCAAGCAGTGTTTTCAAATGATCTGCAGAGAATTCAGTCATCAGCAGTATCTGTTGGTCATAGCTACAACCTCATTGACATACCAACACGTAAGATCATAAACGTTGAAACAGCATCAGAGAACAGGATATCAGTTCATGAAATTGGTTCCAAACCATATTTCCATGCAAACATGTATCTTCACCTTCAGGTTCCACAGGTAATTAGAAACTAACCGTGAAATGCATCAATACGCAATAAGAACTCTTCATTCATCCAAAAGAACAAACTTGACCATTTTATCATGGCTATAAAATGTTAAAAGGTACAAGATGAAAATTCGAAAAGCAGACAAGAAAGAGCAGCCTCACTGCCGAAAGAAACAAGAGATGACTTCCTTTCACTACTCGGGAACACAGGCGACAGTAAATACCCCATCTACATGATAGGTACTAAGCAGACTGCCTTATTCTTAATCTACCCTATACATTCCACTCATTCTGTCTTACTTTCAGGCCCAACATTGTACACATTGTGCACAGCTATATTCGATCTGGATGTACCATCATTATCTATCATGGAAGGCAACCCAAAGCACGGAAACACAACTCATGTACTCCATATATGAGTTAAAGAGGGCAGACATTCCTGACAAAGGCTTTGTAGCATCCAACACGGTCTGCTCAGAAGTTGAGGCTCGATACCTCACAAGGGTTGATAAAGGCCTATCATGTGACCATCCAAGCATCTCATAGCCGCAACCTGATAGGCAATCAACTCGACATTATACGCTTCTGAATTGTTTGTAGTGTGAACTATTTTTGTTTAGTAATACAAAAATCATCCTTTAGAAACGAGAATGTAACTAACCTTTCCGTGGAATTCATTCTTAATTGGACCATCCAGCTCTGCGCCTAAGGACATTAATTTTGTAACTGTACCCTGAAGGTCAGGAACAGTGAATGACAAGAGTGAAGAGTACCCCTTCTGCATATTAGCATCACTGAAATTCAAATTATAAAATCAGCTTCCTTTAGACTCGCTCCAAAAACCAAAAAACAATAAACGACTTTATACTACAACCAAAACTCCTTAGAACCGAACTACACCAACAATTGCATACTTATTGACATATTGTCTTATTTATCTCACTAGTTTGCATGCTCGGGCTGCGCCCCGTCTGTATATCTATATTGTTATACTCATTTTATGAAATTGTCAGATTATTTTTGTTATAACATTATTAATAACACTATTATTTCTCATAAATTAGCTTACCACCATATTATTTTCCATATATTAGGTAATAATTTCCATATTATATAATTACTTAGTTCTATCCAATCAATGAATGTCAAGTGTCTTTATGGGAAAGAATTGGTTTCAAAAATCAACTCTCCAACTTTCTTTTATTGTCATTACGAATACTCGACTTCATACATTGCAATTATATAGTTGTATACTAACCTAAGTAACCTGCAATAAAAGAAAGGACACTAGCTAGGCATTGGGACTGTTCTACTCTTCATCGCCTTTACGTTTCACACTTGAACACAACACGACACGAGTGGTGAGGATGATGGTCTTTTTCACAATATATCGCCGGCATAAAACGACCACGCAAATAATAAGGCCAATCAATTTAAAAAATGAGCTAACACAGTAGGGCCAATTGCGAAATTGAGCATTTGAGATTTAATTTCCGCAATGTGAATTTTTAAATTAGGTTCAATCTCCACAACAAATTAGTCAAAATTTTACACAACTAAAAAAATGGAGTTACACAATTCATCATAATAATGCACATTAGAAAGATCGCAGCTCATAAATCATGGAGTAATTAAGTTTGAATATATAATAATACCAGGAGGAAGGCTGGAGGAGGGCGAGGTTGAGAGGGCCGGATTGAAGGTGGGCCCAACGAAGAGAGCAGAGATGAAGCGTAAAGTCTAAGCCTTGTGAGTAAAATTCTGCCGCCTTCGGTACGTCCTTGTGTAGTTGTACTACCCACTTCAATCTTGCGCCCGCCATTTCTCCCCTCTCTTTTCCCAGCGATTGTTCTTTCTTTATGTTTTTTTTTTTTTGCCGGAGTTTAAGCTTACAATGGGCTTAAAGCCCAAAGTGATTCTTAGTATTTTGTGGTCCATTGATCGGAGTTCTCAATAGGTTAGTTTTGATGGTAGACGGACTTCGAACTTTGATTATGGATAATTGGATATCGTAAACGAGTTTACTAGACCACGTACTTAATAGCCTGTAGGGTGCCCGTTTCTCGGAAACCTCCGGTTCAATGGATAGGATTACCGGACAGATTTGGTAATGCCAAATTGGCAATAGCCTGTAGGGTACCCTGGCTTTCTGAGTTTTATCCCCCTAAAATTTCACACGGAGCCAATTTGCTGAACAAAACTAATCATTTTACGACGACAACGTTCGCTAACTAAATGGTCGCATTTAGGAAATAACAATTGATACAACATGTACAATTCTAGATACAAACATTACACAACGAAAACAGGCAACACAAGATTCGTACAAGGGAAACAACACCCCACCACTGTTACCCGGACTCTTCGTATTACCTCACATACCACCTGCACCCGACACTCGGACACAGGTATAACATTTGGATCCTTCGTTTTGGCCAAAAAATAAGAGGTTTTTTTTTTTTTTAAAATAGGCGAATCCGACACTTTGGACACGCACCCGAGTCGGATATTGGATCCGAGTCAGGGTAACATTGCACCCCACTTGTAAGCAGAGTCCAGAAACTCCACCTTAAAGGAAATCGGAGATGCCTAGAAACAAGTTAGCAAATTGACGAAAATCCAGTAAAGCTAAGCTACACAATCAGCAAAACCTGTGTCTATCATGACGAACCTTTCAAGATTTTCAATCGTGAGCGTGGCCCTTTGGACTTAGGTTCTTGTAACCGGGCTTTCAACGTGCTATCTCTCGCTCCATGCAGTTTTGAAGAAGCTTCAGAGATTCTGGGATCAGGGGACGCCATACTAGTCATCCACTGTCTTATAGGGCTTACGTTCCTCCTGATCGCAGGATTGTTTGAAGCAGCTTCCTTGTATTCGTACTCAGGGGGCAAGCTCCCGCCTTCAGCTTGCAGTAGTTCACTCATGAGTTTATCGACTGTTTTTGAGTTCGAGCCATGCCCTTCCTCATCATAAGCCTTCTTTCTTTGCTCTTTGACGGAATCATAAATGTCGGACTTTTGCAGCATATTTATTTCAGTTGGAGTTACTTCACCGGCTTTCATAACCCTGGAATCAATTTCTCGAGGAGTGTTTTGAAGATCAGACATCTGCATGCTAGGACTTTGACCTTTTCTCCTCACCCTCAAAGCCAGCTCTTCCTGTTCCTCGTAATTACTTCCAACCGCTTTATTCACCTCCACACCCAGTGAATCAGAAAAGGCCGAATCTTGAGGACCGGTTACTGCCTCTGGGATTGACTCCAGTGAACGGCGCCTTAAACGGCTCTCGTGAAGATCCAGAGGAGATGCAGTACCCTTTGTTTTCACATCAAATTGTTTTTGCGCTGCAAGGAAAGTCGTAATTTCATGTCTCAGTTTGTCAACAACAGGTTCTCTCTGTGCAGTAATACCCTGTGTTTCTATATCTTTCATTTGTGTCCGTTCATCTAGCCATGATTCAGACATATGTAGAATTAAGTTATCACGGTTGGTCATGCCAGTCCAATCCTTGTCCGATTTCTGTTTGGCAGTGTGCACCTGCTTTGCATAGTCTCTTATACCATTCGCGAACTCATCACAAAGATCTTCCAATACCTCAGTCGATTTCTTATCTTTTTCATGCTCTTTAACAGAAGTAGCTAAGGCAACCTTGACCTCAAATAGCTCCCTAGCAAGCTTCCTGTGCAGGCTTTCAGATCGTTTTCTTAACCTCCGCTCATCCTCCAATTCATCCCTCGCAGATTGAAGAGCAGCATCAATCCTGTCATGATCTTTGCCCTTCCTTAATAAGCTATCCTCTGAGATCTTTTTCATCAAATGGTCAATTTCATGACGGTTTGCTTGCTGATCTCTGAGCAATTCTTTGATCCTAATGCGAGCATGATCAAGCTCAGTTTTCAGACCTTTTACAAGAGACACATTGCATGCATGCTGCTCTTCCAGACTCCATATACGATTTAACACCTTCAACAGTTCAGTAGACGTTTTAAAGCTGTAACTAGACTCACCAATCCTTCCCCTCAATTCAATAGAACTGTCAGGAGTTGCTGCAGGGTTATATGGAGCCATCTGCGTGTATATAATCAACCCAATTTTACTTTCAAGACTAATTAAAACAATACAATATTACTACTTCTCCGAGAAAATAGCCAGTCTTAGAGAGATTGAAAGAGGAGTACCTCCAAGGAACTACCATAACTGGCAGGAGATAAAGGTTGCAAAGCATGCCTATTCCTTTCTGCTGATTGATGATGCCGCATCAGGGAGGCTGCAATATGTCTCCTCAGGCTGCCAGCGCTTGCAGGCTGCACAGATCCAATAAAAAAAATGCAAAATAAAGATCATGAGTTTCTACTTGACCCTGTATCTGAGTAAAGAAAACTTTTCTATTCCACACGTTGCTGTGGGCTATAAACTTTAGTGAAAGCATACAAGTACAATCAAGTTACATCCTTTTCAATGAATCCTTCATTTCCTAGGGTCTTTCACACATTACATAAGCCAATAAAAAGATAGGCAGGTATCCTTATCTAATTTTTCGCTTAGATCAGTAACCTATCCTTGCAGTTGTTACATCATATTAAATCAGTCTATATGCGGAACATCAAAGTCCTAAAAATCTAGTAGGTTATAACTCAGGGCGAAACAATGGAGACAGCTTTGAGCAGAGGTCTGGTTAAGAAGTTGGAACTCATCATCCAGACAAGTTTTCTGGAACCAACCAACAAGCACAACTCAGACAGACACGATAACAGCCAAAGGACCACTCCTCTGGTAACTTATTACGCCTTTGAGAAGTGAGATCATCAATTTCACCGAAAAAAAGTAGAAGACCATAATTCCACAAATAGTCAGTCCTAAGTAATTGGCTCATGAACCAAAACATATCCTAAATTTGAGTTATGCAGGATAATTCTAAGAATCCGCAACATCAGGCGATTGCAATACTCAGCAAATTGTATAGCAAATGAGTACAACAGCAGAAACTGAAATTACTCCCTCCATTTTATTAGGTTCTTTGCATTTGGTTTGAATATGTATAGCAAATTGTATAGCAAATGAGTACAACAACAAACTACAAGTCTACAACCCAAAGCAAGAAAAGCCGTTTGAGACCCCAAAGAGCCCCCTAGCCTACCCATCCAAAATCAAAATCATCAACTTGAGCATCAAGATGAACAAACTTATGCTCTGTGACATCAAGTAAAACATTTTCAGCAGACTCATTAGCAAAATTCCCCTAGAAATACTAATCAGACTCATCAATTAGCTCCTAAAAACAGACACTAAATCATTTCTCATAATCACATATTATAACGATTCACGTTAGTCGACCCCAAAATACCAGAATTTAAGTGAGACGAAATTACGCACCACCACAAAACAAAGCTCACAGAAACCCAGCAACAAAATGCACAAAAACACTATCATGGGCCATGGCTATGAAATTCACCAAATGTGGCTCAAAATCACAAACCCACATCACAATGCCAACCAAAATCATAAATTGCAATGTCAATACCAAACAAAAAAAATACACAAAGATCATGAATTGGCAAAGTAAAAGCAGAACAAAAACTTCAAAAAAGTAAAAAAATTGTTACATGATGATCAGGGGTAGCATGACTTTGAGGATCAAAACCCAATCTTGGATGATGATATTGCTGTTGTTGCTGATGTTGATGATGATCTTGCTCAAAGCTCTCATCTTTATTATCTCCCCTACGTCGGTGCCGACGAACCCTCTGATTATGATCGTGATTACTATGACTATGATTATGATTATTAACACCTAAGTACATAGTATTAGTAACACTATTAGGAGGAGATAGAAAATGCTGAAACTCCCAAATAGCAGCAGCAAGCTTCCTAGCAGAAAGGTGTGAAGAAGAAGCTAAAGAATGAGCAAGAAGAAAAGGGTTGCCTTTAATTATGGTGTTACCTCCACCAACCTCCATCCAAGAGCACACTGGGGTACAGCATGTGGGCCCACCAAAACCCTTATTTTGAATATTATTACATAATTTTAAGGCACCCAATAATGAAAAAGATGGATTTTTTGCTTCTCTTTTCTCCCCTTTTTCTGCTGAAAAAACCGTCTGTTTTACTCCTTTTCCCCCACTTTTTACTGTACTCATCTCCCCAAAATTCTCTACAAATTGGGATTTCACAGGTTTTTTCCTCCAAAGATGTCATCTTTCTTTCACCTCACCAGTTTCACTCTCTCACCTGTCTCACCCATAAGGGACTGTTTGGATTGAAATGATTTTTCGGGGGGTGTTTCTGTTTGCTGAGGTGAGCTTCAGATTCTGTAGTACACTGTTTGAGTCTGCCAAATGCTATTTTTGCCAACTTCTATCCCTTTCTCTCTTCTCTCTCTTCTCTGTGTGATTTTTGCTTCGTGTAGTTTTGGCAACCTGGCAAATCTGCGTGTCAAAGAAGTTTTGTTTCTTTCTTTACACTAGAGTTTGGGGAAATAGGTAGGGTACAGTAAGATTTTTTGAGTGTAACCGATTGTTGCTTACTGGCGTAGATTCGAGTTCGATGCTGCCTTCCTATGTGTAATCCTAAAACATACGGGGTGTGACCGTGTGACATTCAAATAATAAAAATAGGATGTTTATCGGGACGGAAGGAATTTTGAGTTTAACACTCTGACGCGAATAATAAAATAATAAAACGACGAATCAAGTTTCAATTAGCTTTGATAGGCAACAAACAATATTAAAGTACAAACTCTGGAAAATTGGTTAGGTGAAGATCAATCATTAACTTATAATGGTGGTGATTTAAATACTTCTAAACACTTTAGTAGACTTGGTTGATCACGCTATACAAAATAACAAACAAAAAAGAAACCGATAACTAGTTAACTAGTATCTTTCCTAGGTTTTTCATTAATATCTATTTGACCTCGTCAAGAAAAATATACTCACTCATTTGACCTAAGTTGAGATGCATTATTATTTATTAGTCTGACAAATGCAAAATGGTAACTAGAAAAAGACAGGAAAAAATGCCAAAAGGAACAAAGATTTTAGATTCATGGACAAGACCAGTTTGTCACCAACAAGGCAACAATACTTAAGACCAGTTTCTCGGCTTCTCAAATATTCTTTCTCAAGGAAAGAAACTGGTGTATTGCATAATCCAATTGATTCCTATTTCCGAAAGGAATGTCTCTTCACTTCTTGGTTACGTTTCATCCTGATGCTCAAGTCTTATCCTCCCGACTCAGTAGTCCAGTGTTCCTTGACCAGTCTAAAATTCATCTTGGCTACGCTATGAGAGTACGAGACTATGTCTGTCAATGCGAGTGATTATCTTTTAAAAGTTTTAACGTGAGTTTTCAACTCGAAACCTAGATTACTCCGGCCAATCATGCGATGATCTTACACTTACGGCTTACCGGAGTATACATTTGCATATTGCCCAACTCCTAAAAACTGAAAGAAAGCCTCGACTGAGAGGGTCTGCGATGCCATAACACAAAGGGCAGTTCAAATAGGTCCCCATTTTGTTTGGGACTCCGTCACCACAGTCCACAGGTGTGAGGTCCCAGAATAATCAGTTGTAAATGCTACAATTCTTTGGCCAAAAGGATATAAATTCCAGCTATTTGCCGAAAAGAACATACTCCCTCTGCCCATAATTACCCGTTATTCAAGACCTTAGGCTCGAAAACTACTTAATGACAGACGAACAGACACTACATTCCTAACCCCGGTATCTTGTGATGTAGTTTTGCCTGAAAACTCACTAAATACCATGCCCACATACACCTTTTTTTCCCGTTTCCCTACCGGGTGGGGTATAAAAGCTTTGTAGCTAATTCCAATCACTCGATTACGCTGATCAGAAGTTCAGAACCATGGTTCAAGCACAGAATGCTGGAAGAATGATAAATCTGAACACTAAAACGACAAATACAAACACATGAAAATATCGACAGAGACAAGGCGAGCATGCAAGTTTTAAGAGTTTACAATCGAATAAGGCAAGCACATGAGACATTGTAACCACGGAAAAGAGCAGAGTAACAAAGTAAAAACTTTACTTAAGACTGTCTCATCATCAAAATTCACATATCATGAGTTCATGACCCAGTAAAGATATTTTAGTAGCAGTCTTAATATCCATAAATTCTAAAACATGCTCCTCAATCCTCACTACTTCCACTAGAAAAGGGTCGCGTAAAAGGTCAGGAAATTTTACGCTATGCTTTTGTGGGTTGAGACTTGAATGACAGAAAAGTTGTCCTGCCAAGCTCTGTTTATGTAGGAGATGGGACTCATTTTATGATATTCCTAATCTTAATCTGAATCCAAATCTGAATTCCAATCAAGAGTCTAGTATGAACAAAATTATGGACAATTGTCATTATTCTTCAAGGGGGGGAAATTATGGTAGATGATACAAAAATCCAGGTGAACAGTTACCTTGTTATACCAAATTATGGCTGTCCAAGAGAAAACAAAGCAGCAACTACACAGTGCAGTGGCACAGAGCTGTGCCTTGAGCGACTAGGCAGAAAGAAGTGCGGAATCACTCTGTCTCGAGCTATTAGACGTGAAGACATCCAGTACTCCTAGAAAAGCCAACATTGCCACAGGCCCTACCATCATAGAAGCTTAGCCTGTATGCACCACGAGGCTTGAGCTTTCATTTCCTACATACCAGAGACATTTGACTGACGCAAAAACATTGCACAGTCGTGAAAACCAGCAAAGCAACTTGGAAGAGCCACCAGAATCTAACGGCAAAGATAAAATTACAACCAATCCCATAATCAGGGATCAATATCAAGCCGCGGCTCAAAGCAAATTCCAGAATAAAGCTGCAAGGGAGACTTCTTTGCAGCAGGACATTTCAAAGACCAGCTCCATTCTTTGGAGTCCATGTCAAACACAAGGAGAGCCGATGATCCGTAACTCTGGATGTATATGAGCTTCTCAAATCCACTACTCCCAAATACATCATCAAACTCACCAAATCCTTTGAAGAACTTGTTAGGCATGCGAGAGATCTCCTCCCAAACCCTCCCTTTAAGAACCCAGATGCCAATGCCTTTAATAATGCCAGGGCGACCTTGTTTCTCAATCCCACCCACCACTACAAGATCATCTTCCAAATTCATCAACCTCATGCAAGTAACAGCACAGGGGGCGACAATCACACACTCATCAACATCAGAGTCGAAGGACTGACTAGCAATATCATAAGCAAGCACACCATAACGGGGACGTACATATCCAAGTGTCCTCGTCAAGAAAACTGCAAAATACAGAACCCCACCACATATCACGCTGTCAGCTCCACTTCTCCAAGCTTGCAGGGTAGCATCCAAAGAACATGTCCAAGTACCCATTTCGGAACTATAAATATGAATTGAAAGATCCCAATCTATCTCCTCTCCCGGAGATTGTTTAGATCTTACAATAGACACTAGATAACTCCGGGATGATGTGTCAAGTGAGATAGCAAGAGCGCAATAGTCTGCACCAGCTTCACCAGGAGGCTGCTCAAGCCTTCTACAACACTTAGTGATTGGATTACAAACATATAATTTTCTACGACAGTCGTTGTCCATGTAACACAGTAAACCAGATGACGAAACAAGACTCCAACTGGGCGTCTCAACGTAGGGAATCTCAAATCTGTACCATTTTAGATGGGTGGGATCATAAACATGTCCCAGGGGATAAAACTCGCAAGTGAACATAAAATACCAAGGTTTTCGAGATGCAATGCTCGAAAAATTATGTATGAACCGCCCAGAGTGCACGACATCATTCCATTTTGTACAAACACAACCAGCTTTTATTATTGCGGAAATAGGAAGATGCTCAAAAATTCGTTCCAAGAGGTCATCAGGTAAGGAGGAATTAATACACACACCACCATGTTCTTCCTCATTGTCATAAGTTACAACAACTTCCGAATCACAATCAACTGTGTCATACTCACTTGTATGTCCATTGCAACTTACACTTGAATCCTCATCATCGACCCAATATAGCTGTGGCTCCATGAAGCTCCTTTGTCCAAAGTCAAAACCTAGTGGAACCACATAACACAAATTATTAATCAATGAATGGATCCCAAAAGACATACTTCGTGGACGGGGCAGGCCAACTCTACTGATTACTATCAGTAAAACGGAATCACAAGTAATCACCAGCTATTCGGCCAAGAAAATCACGATTAATTACATACAAAACACTTCAATCTAGCACTTCGGATTTGATCGGTGCCAGAATGTTCCTTACTAGGGAAACACTCTACTACACCATTTTGTTGTAATTAAATGATCTTTTATACATCTCTATCAATCATCTTGGTCTTACACCATCCCAATTGTAGAAAAACAGAAGACCAGCTTACAAGTCCGGCAAGGTCCCATCCTAAAACCAATCGGCGATAGGAAAAGTAATCCACAAGTCAACCACGTACCTATAAACTAAAGTTGTCTAATGGACTACTCCACAATATCCATACTTTTCATTTTCGTACTAAATTTGATTACAACAACATCTTTAACCTCAGTGCCTTATAGGCTCCCGCCATAAGGCAGGGTAAGGGGGGTCGGATGCCCGCAAGTCTTCCCCTATCGAAACCTAGAGAGTTTGCGTACGGATGACCCAAAATAAAAATTGATTCGGTGTGCTACTTCACAAAATAAAAAGCTACAGTTTTATGAGTCATTTTGCTATATTCCATTATAACCCAAAAACTAAAGAATAAGTAGTCTTTGGCTCCGTTGGAAAAATAATCGTAATCGTCCCTCGCCTTTACCAATTATTAAAATAAAAATCTACACCAAAATTTCAAATCGATTATTTCAAACATGCTGTCAATCCAATTTCTAAATTCTGCTTTTTCTTAAGGCTCCAAAATAAAATAAAAAATATAGAGACAGCAATCGAGAATATAAATTAACAGATAAACAATACAAAATAGGTGCAAAATTGCATTAAATAAAAAAATTGAAAATGACAATGGAAATTACCAGATAGTGAGAAACACGATTGGACTGGAGAGACAAGTTATCCGTCTCAGGGCCGTTGACAATAATTTGGAAATCCTGTTTTCCGCAAAAACGTTCAATTTTCCCCTAATTTAATTTAATTTAATTTTCTTAATTTAATGTTGTTAAATAACGTGCATATATAGTGCCACAAATTTCGTGTTTAACGTGTTGGGCAATAGAACGGGTTATTTATCCGTCGGCAACTTGGTCAGGTTGAAATAACGGGCCGTGCTTTTGGCCCATTAGACATGCAACATTAGCTCAAGCCCAAGTTCTTGTGGTTCTATTGTGAGACCAATCATGATATGGGACTAATCAATGAAGGTGTATTCTTACGTCTGTGTTTTTGTGTGTTTCCTACCTCTCTTGTTATTTCATCGTCTTGGTTAAGATATACTTCCTCCATTTCATTCATTTGTTTACGTCGGATCTAGTTTTGTGAGGTAAACTCAAATCCAACGTAAACAAATGAATGAAATGGAGGGAGTATCACCTCAATGTTATGTCATTGTTTCTAGAGGAACTTCAAATTTACAATATTTGGACTTGCTATCTGTGTCTTTTTTTTTTTTTTTTTTTTTTGCAGTTTTTGGAGATTTTGATATGCGAGAATAATAGAATCAACTTACGTGGAATAAAGTTTGCAAACTTAAGTAATTAACCTACATTACAAAAAGTAGAATAGAAAAATGGCTAACGAATATATTCCAAATTTCTAGTTAAGGGACGGTGTCACGTCTTCCCGTAATAAAATACAACTAGACTAAAACTCTATTTACTCCTACGAATATTACATTTGTAGTTGTAATCGAATTATTTCAAGTACTCGTTCTGTGGTTTGCTTTCAATAATTACCTACCTAGGTTGCTCCTAAGCCCTCCCACTATTGTTGGATAGAAATGGAGGAATCGGCTTTATGAAAATCATTCATTTCCTTCACTAGAAAGTGTTCAAACAAGAACTATGATGTGAAATACAATGTTCCTCCAATTTAAGATACATTGCAATTAATTTCATCGATGTCTAATAAACAACAACTTATTAAATTACAGATACATCATTCACACGTCATTGCCAAAATTATCTCAATAATAACAAAGTCAAGTATGAAATCGTCTCATAACAACATATAGTGAGTCTAACACTTAACATTAGAATGCATGACTGCATAGGATTACCTTTGAATAAAATAGTGGAATTAATGGCACCAATAAGAATGCATTTGTGCGAAATGATCAGATACTATGTTAATTGAAATAATTGGTGTAGTTATGTAAGAGTCTCCTCTATTAAAATCTCGTACTACTTTATAAAAATTCAACTCTACATCGTAAGTTGCTTATAAAAAATTCAACTCTACATTGTAAGGCTATGTTTATCGGGTAGTTTCATGGCATGGTGCCATGACCCCGTACGTGCGAAATATTATTAAGATAAGGAATCCCATGACATTCTTCATGACCTAGTGCCCCGCTTTGGGTTTCCAGAAAATTCATGGCGCTCTTCATTTGAGTAAGATAAGCCAATGACATTGAGCCATGTGGCATGCTTTATTTGTTGGAAAGTTGCTTTATTTTCTTCATTCGTTAGAATGCAAATAATTTATTGTATATATTTCATAAAAATTTAAAAATTATATGAGTAATTTTATTTTTTAATGCTTTATAAATAGAGACCAATCTTGATATATTTTGAGTAAAATAAGTTAAATGTTTTAGGAGTGTCATTGATAAATAAGCAAGAGTCTCATGAATTGATGTGGGCCAAAAACTAGAAAAAATATTGTTTTTATAATGGAGTGTTATGAGATTGAGTGCCATTGATAAATATAGCCTAAGTAGTAGTAGTAGTTGCACTAAGAATCCAAGCTGCCATTTTCGATCTGATATGAGATTGATGAGCTCAATAATTTAAGTATTTTATTGAGCTTTATGAAATCTGAGAAATAAATGGTATCTATTGGGGTAGTCGCTATCCAAAATCCAGACGATTGCGAAATTAGAAAAGTAAACTTTTGTCAATTTGTTCAAGTCAACGGACGTATTGTTTGTGCCATTATCGAGGAGATAGAAATTAACTTCGAAATAACGTTTTATAGTGTTGGATGCACAGTAAGATCTGAGGCTCTGACTGTGTATTACGATCCAACAATAATATGATTATATTATTATTGTTGTTATTTTATTCAATAATATACCTTTTTTTTTTATGAATTAAGGAATAATCTTCTTATGGACTGATATTTCTAAGGGAATCTCTTAATCTTTAATGGTAGAGAGTTGTGGCTTAGACTCTTAGAGTTGACAATTTCACATTTAGTGTGAGAGATGCAAAAAATTAAACAACTACACAACTTTATCGATGTTTATGGTGACAACTTGAAACAAGTAAATAAATCAGATAGTGCACGAATTTTGTTAGTAATCTCAATTTAGACCCCTGGAATCATCTCGATATGAAACAATTAGTTTGAATAATGTGTTGTGAACCAGAGACGAATTGAATTTGAAGGAAATATGAGAAATTTAGTCCACTAAGAAGGTTCAAACAATAATAATAGAGTAGATGTACAAAGTTAAATAATGGAACATGCATGTACATATACACTCATGCTGACTATAATAAGAGCAATGCATGAGTCTATATTCAAGCACTATCAATTATTTAGCTAATATTGTAATTCTTATACTGCCTCCAATTCTTACTTAATAACTAATTTTGATCCCATAAAACAAGGTGAGGAAAATGATGTAAATTTGGATAAATCAATTAATCATCTTAAGATTATGTTTGGTATGCATAATAAACTAGCTTATTTGGCCAAAATAGCTTATTTGACTAGTTTTTTAAGCTCTTTGACCAAATAAGTTGGTTTGGTAACACCACTAGCTTAAATAATAAGCTAACTTATTTAATAAGTTACCCCATGTAACTTATTTAAAATAAGCCAGCTTATCATAATTTTATTCCTGATTTACCCTCAATTAGTTGCTAAAATAAAATAAGATTAAAAATAATTAATGCATTTTTATAATTTTATATATATCAGCTCTATATCAGCTAATTCTGCTAAACACTCCTAATACTATCAGCTAAAAACTTTCAGCTATTATTTCAGCTTTCAGCTACCATTTCAGCATTCATCTACTATTTCAGCGTTCAGCTACGATTTCAGTTATTTTTACCAAACATAGCCTAAAGCTAGTAAAGAAATTTATCTATTGTTTAACCTAGTCAATTGTTAAGTATTCTATCAATAATTAACTAGCGAAATTGATTGTATTAAACACGGCCCGTCTTGATGGGGGTCAAGCCGGGCAATATGGGGGCCTAAAATCATCTGATATTATAAAGGTTTTTATATTACACAACTTAGTTTAAATTATTTGCTTAATTAGTAAATTATCTTTGATATTATAATTGTGTAATGAAGGTTCTGTATCTAAACACCCACAAAATGAAGGTTGTATTTGTATAATAATCTCTGTATACGTTACAAAAAATTTGAAAACCTCTCGTCACCTATCAGATAATAATTGACCAAAAATCTTACATATACGAAAAACAAATTAAAGTTTGTCAGAATTCAATTACACATTTATCTTTCGGGATCTTTCCCTCATCTTAGCCATTTGTTCATGTAGTTTGAGAGGTTACAAATCCATGTTACTTAATTAGTAAAATGCACTAAGTATTTCTTAACTAAAGTGTGTTACAAATTTACTTGCAATTTGTAAAGTTGTGCAAAACACAAGGAAAAAAAAGAGGGAAGTGGAAGTGTAGTGGCACAATTTTAATTATTTTTAAAACCTACTTAAAATAGAAACAAATAAGAGAGCTACATGCCAAAACCACAAAGGTTAACTACCAAAAATGGCTGATTACCATTGAGCAACCCAAAACCTCGGAGATTAGAGTGTGAGGGGCAATTTCGTCACTCTCCACTAAACAAAATTACACTAATCCTAAGATGATTAGAGTACTAAACAGGGGAAAATTACTTGTCACATAGTGGCAAAACCGTCATTTCCTCCTACGCGGTTCTATTTAAATGGAATTCTTCGTCACATACAGTGAATATCGCTCTTGATCGTTTAATTCTCTTTCTCTCCCTAACTTGTCTCTTCTTCTTCGAGAATTCAGAGAACTCGAGAAATTCTTTTGATTTTAATGGATGAAAATAGACGGAATTAATCGATAATCAATCAGATATTTAAAGGTTTGTTCTTTTATCATTTCTCTCTCGAAATTTTTTACATAGCACTCCGTCCCAATTTAAACTTCACGTGGAATTTGAAATCGTCTCACATAATACTATTCCACGAGAAGTTTAATTTTGGATAGAGTGGTAATTATTTTCACTTTTGTTTGAGGATGCTGATTCGTTTTTAAGTTATTTTGTTATGCAATTCGAGTTTTATTAGTTGATTTTATTCATTAATAATCTATTAATTGATTTTTGATGAATTCAAGTTTTTGTCCACGAGTAATTGTATATATTAGATAGTCGAGAAATTGGATTTTAGATTAGTTGTTATTTTGACAGAGTTGTTGGAGGTTGTTTTGGTCTTTTCACATTTCCGGCGAAATGGGAATGCAACTATATGCATGTTTGACAATTTTGTTGTATATGTATACTACACTTGTTACTTGCCCCCTCGTGCATAGGGCTACGATATCGGCTAATTCCCACGTAGGTTTGATATTTGAAGTCCCTATATAATGCGTCATTCCCTGTACAAGCCAAGTGATTTCACGAAAAACGCAATAACGTTATCGTTATGATAAATCTACATCTCTAACTTTAAAATCTCGTACTCCCTCTACTTCTTTTGATTCTTTATGTTGATTCAAACCAAACGTAAAGAACAAAAAAAAAAAAACGGAGGGAGTATAATCATATTCGGAATATCGTAATAGTAATTGGATAGCACCAGAGTCGGAATCGGTTTTTATGTAATAGAAATGTAGAATGGTGTTACCGTCACGTTAAGATTTTTCAACATTTTCAACATTTTGTATGTGACGTAACTTAGACAACTTGTTGGGTCTATAGAGTATGACGCATGATCGTGGCAACAAGTTAGATTACTCCTTTTTGCCTCATCATCAGCAAAATGTCAATTAAGAACAGAGCAACAAATTATGAAAGGTGTAGATAAGTGGAAAAATCAATTGAGAAATCAGGATCTTTTAATACCCAAAATGGTCAACTTAAAAAAATATGGATGGACACAATAACCTATTACTTTTGGGAGAAGATTATAATACTAGACTACTAGTAATTTGTGTTGGGCAAGTTTTTGAAGTAACATGTGAACCTGGACATTGTGCTGGCAAAGTTTTTAAGGAAACGAGATCCCATTTCTGTATTTATTATTTAAATTCAAAAGAATATTCCATTTTTCCAGAAATAGGGAAGACTTTCTAATTATTTGTGAATTAGTTTGGTGGCTTTTTTTTTTTTGTTCATAGCTAGAAATTATCAACATGATGCAACCATTTATGGGTATAAACATTTGACGATAGATGTGAAAACTTTTATGGATGATGCTTCAGCTACTGATCAAGGTATCTTACAAGTTACAACTAGTCAAGTAGCTAGTTGGTTTCTCAAAGACGTAGGTTTGCTTTAATTATTGGGCATTTACGACTGTGTATGTCCTAGATTCTCGGTGGTTAAGATGGAGGTAACGGATTTTTGAAGTTCATGGTCAATTCCCCCTCCCTATGTTTCAATAGGGGTAAGACTTGCGTGCATCCGACCCCTCCTTATTCCCCTTATAGCGGGAGCCTTTAAGGCACTGGAATTTAAGATGTTGTTGTATGGTCGATTCCCCCTCCCTCATTCATGGCAAGCTTTAATACGGAGTACAATTACGTTTAATCTAATGGTTAGTTGTATTCACATGATCTTGGCTTGTATTGAACATTTATGTATGACTGTAGAACTTTATAAAAGAAGTTGTTATCTGCCTTTACTTACACCAGCAACTACCTGCTTCTCGTGCATTATAATGCTTTATAATGTTGCTTTCCATATTTTGTGGAGTTCGTATATGTAGCATATGATTTTGGACTGTGAATGAATCAAGTTGGCTGACACCTTTTTGTATGTAACATATAAGCAGGGAAATTAAACTAAGTCAGACGTTGCTACTACTGTCCCTTGGTTCTGATATCTGATCATAATTTCGCGTCAAGCAAAATGGCTCACAATGCGACTGCCTGCCCGGCACCTATGAAGGCTACCTCTAATGGAGTATTCCAGAAAGAGAGCCCTCTTGATTTTGCTCTCCCTCTAGTTATTGTACAGATTGTCCTCGTGGTCGTCCTCACTCGTACTTTGGCCTTCCTTCTCAGACCTCTAAGACAGCCTCGTGTCATTGCAGAGATTATTGTAAGTGTCTAAGTCCCTGTTTGGCAATCCACTCTTGGCAGTTATTTATGCTTTACAAACAACAGGATTCCAATGTCTATAAATATGCTCCTACCTAGGCAGGATTGGAGGTCTGAGGGAGCATTTCTCAGTTATGTGTAAAACCTTAAAAAGAATGCATGCTAATCTGCACTTGGGATAATATTTGGTAATGAATTGACAACTGTAAGTTTTTAGTGGTTGCCCTTTTATTGTTCAAACCGCGTAGCAATGAATCTAGAGCGAGCTATTGTCAGTCTGATGGCTGATATGACTGTGTAGTCTGTGTTTTATTCTTTGATTCTAAGGCCAGACTGCTCTCTTTACCATGATTGATAAGATTTGTAAGTGTTGTGTTAGTGTGGTTTCTCCTTTCGATAATGACTTTCAGTGCAATCATACGCTTTAGGCTGTATGAGCGCATAAACTTGCTGAATTAGAAAGCAGAACCTTAACTAATCAAAAGTGACTCTGCTGTAACGTGCCATTACATACTGACTAACCAGTTACTCAACCTGTGGCAAATGTCTTCTGTCCGTAGAAACAATTAGAGCTGTATAGATCACGTAGCGAAGTCTCAGAGTGGTTCCAATGACTGATGATTATCATCTGAACATTCTGCTTTCTATGTATAAATAGATTATCCTTAAACAAGAAACCACAAAGTCTGAACCTGAACTTTTCACCAGACATGGCTAAACTGTATTTTCAAAGGGAGTGTAGTCTGTAATGGTAGCATAACTGTGAATAAACTAGACTAAGGCATTTTTCTTCAAGGAAGTATCGGTTTATAACGTGATGCTTAATGTCCATTTTTTCTGGATTAACAGGGAGGGGTGCTACTAGGACCATCTGCTTTTGGTCGAAGTGAAAAGTTCCTGCATACAATTTTCCCACCCAGAAGTCTGCCAGTATTAGACACACTTGCCAACCTTGGCCTCATCTTCTTTCTGTTTTTAGTAGGCTTGGAATTGGATCCCAAGGCATTGCGCCGAACAGGAAAGAAAGCTATGAGTATAGCTCTTGCTGGCATCAGTTTGCCCTTTGGTATGGGCATAGGTACATCCTTTGTCCTCCGGGCAACTATTTGTCCAGGTGTGAGCCGAGGCCCATTCATTGTATTCATGGGGGTGGCTCTTTCTATTACTGCGTTCCCTGTCTTAGCGCGTATATTGGCTGAACTCAAGCTTCTAACTACGGATGTGGGTCGTATGGCAATGTCAGCAGCTGCAGTCAATGATGTGGCAGCCTGGATTCTCCTTGCACTGGCTATTGCTCTTTCTGGCACCGACACATCTGCTCTTGTTCCTGTATGGGTCTTCTTGCTTGGGTCAGCCTTTGTCGGTTTGTGTATACTTATAGTCCCTCGGGTTTTTAAGTGGATGATGAGGCATTGCCCTGATGGTGAGCCAGTGGATGAGATTTTCATCTGTGCTACATTAGCCGCAGTTCTAGCAGCTGGTTTTGTGACGGATACTATTGGGATACATGCCCTTTTCGGGGCATTTGTCCTTGGGATTCTTGCTCCAAAGGAAGGACCTTTTGCCAGTGCCTTGGTGGAAAAGGTTGAGGATCTTGTGTCTGGCCTGCTCCTTCCACTATACTTTGCTTCGAGTGGTCTGAAGACGAATGTTGCCACAATTCAAGGGGCTCAATCGTGGGGACTTCTTGTTCTGGTCATAGTCACTGCCTGTTTTGGGAAGGTTGTAGGAACAGTGATTGTTTCTCGCCTCTGTAAAATGCCTATGTCTGAGGCTGTTGCTCTTGGTGTCTTGATGAACAGCAAAGGTTTGGTGGAGCTCATTGTGCTCAACATTGGCAAAGATAGAAAGGTATGTTAAAAGTATTCTGTTCTTTTCTTAAATGTTCAATTTGTTTTTCTTAATTGTATTTGTAGATGTTAAGGTTCAGAGGTGAATCATAATTGCGACCAAGTAGAAATGTTTTCAATAATAGACAAGTCGATTATTAGAATATTATGCAATCTTACATGACACATACAGTACTGCATATTCCCGAGGTTAAAATATAGAATGCTCAACATTCCAACAGTTTCGTTCATTGTTGAAGTTTGCAATTGTCACAGTCTTAACACTTTGTCTGACAACTACAGGTGCTGAATGATCAAACCTTTGCCATTATGGTTCTGATGGCCCTATTTACGACCTTCATAACAACTCCACTAGTGATGGCGGTGTATAAGCCAGCGAATAAAGGAGGTGGACGAGCATATAAGATAAGGACAATTCAAAGGAAAGATCCCAGCTCTCAACTTCGGATCATGGCTTGTTTCCACAGTGGAAGGAACATTCCGACAATGATCAATCTAATTGAAGCTTCCCGAGGAACAGAAAAGAAGCAAGGGCTCTCAGTTTACGCTATGCATCTAATGGAGCTCTCTGAGAGGTCCTCAGCAATCCGGATGGTCCACAAGGCCCGGAATAATGGAATGCCTTTCTGGAATAAGGGAATGCAGTCAGACTCAAACCAGGTTGTGGTAGCTTTTGAAGCATACGGACAGCTTAGCCGGGTACAAATCAGGCCCATGACTGCAATCTCTCATTTTTCAGACATGCATGAGGATATATGTGCTAGTGCTGAGAGCAAGAGGGCCGCATTCATCATCCTTCCTTTTCACAAGCATCAGAAGCTTGACGGATCTTTGGAGACTACAAGGCATGAATTCAGAGCAATCAATAAGAAGGTCCTTCTGAAAGCCCCATGCTCAGTAGGGATCTTAGTGGACCGTGGGCTTGGTGGATCTTCCCAAGTCGCGGCCAGAAATGTCTCATCAGTGATCACCATCCTGTTTTTTGGCGGCCCTGATGACCGAGAAGCCCTTGCCTTTGGCCAGCGGATGTCTGAGCATCCCGGGATTACCCTTGTTGTGGTACGCTTTGTTGCAGACCCTGATATGACAGGAGGAGACATGGTGGCTGTTGACTTGAGTGACAGCAGCAATGACAAAGACTCAAAAACTGCTGATGAAGATGCTATTGCTGCCATAAAGCAGAAACTGACACAGGACGGATCTGTTAAGTACGAAGAGAGGGTGGTGAAAGCGTATTCTGAAACCGTGGACACGGTCAAGGGTTTTATCAAGTGTAACATGGTACTAGTAGGACGCTCACCCGAAGGTATGGTGGCTACAAATCTATCTGCCAATTTTAAGAGTGATACCCCTGAATTAGGTCCAATTGGGGGCCTGTTGATATCTTCAGAAGTCTCCACAAACGCTTCTGTTTTAGTCATTCACCAATACAGTGGTGGCACAAGGCCGGTGACACTAGAAGAAGAGGAGGCGACTGACGGGACTGAAACAGACTGATAGAGAATTAGACACAACGGCGGGTTTATGTGGGAAGTAGATATATGATGTATAGTTTATCTGCAGAAGCCTCAGAAGATGATGTCTTTCTTCTTCCGAGTTTTCTGTGCCTTGCAGTCTTTCTGAGAGTGTGGTAAGAGGTTTGATTTCGCATCTACGTTGCAACGTTATCAGATTGGCTTATATACTATGTAATAACTATACATAACTGTACAAAGTGTTGTTGGATCTAAGCTTGGGTTTTTAAATCCAGCTTTGTTATTGGGAATGGAGGAGGTTATTTTTAAAGTTCAAGGCTTCAAGCATCTGAGTTCTGAATTTTGATTTTGGCCCTGTTTGGTACTATTCTTTGAATGTATGTCCACTTTACTCGATTTCGAGTTCATGCTCGGTGAATGTCTCTGAATGCGAAAATCAGGGAATTCAGATTGATGCTCAGCTGTGCAGCTTGAGATCACAGAACTAGGGGGCGCAGCTAGATGATTTATTTCTGAAACCAGAAATTACTTGTTGAGACGGTCTCATATGAGACTTTGTATGTGTATGAGCAATGACGTTCTATAATTTAGAGTCGCGAGTACCTACCTACCTACCATCTCTGCCCCTGCTTAAGTTCTCATCTTTTTGAGACATAAAAAAACAGAAAAGAAGAATAAAGACTAATACAATTATGTGTTTAATTTCATATTATAAAAGTATCCAAATTGGATAATATATTAATATTACACTTAGTTATGCCCAATTTTTGTGGCAATTTACGTTTGATCAAATAACAACATTCATACAACTCAATTTTTATTGCTAGATTATGGATTGAAATTACCAACATTCATAGAGGTTAATTTCGACACGAAGTCGAAAATAGACGTCTCCTTCATACGCATCAGTCATCAGGGTAGCAATGCCTCTAGCCATGAAGAAATCACCAGTACCACCAATGACGGAAATGTCCCTAGTTTTGTTCATCAATGGGTCAGCCCCAGCAAAGTTCAAGCTACCCTTGTGTTGTGTAGAGTTGAACACAAATGAAAACCCCAACCAAGATGTGAAAATCTCTTTCTTGTCGTATAAATAGAACCCCTGGGCCCGGCCCACAGGGGTGGAGTGAAAATCATTGGTCAGTGTAATTGGATCGTCGAAAATGACGAAATCCCCGAAATGGTTGTGGTTGGCAGCAATTGTGGTGTTAGCCCACGACGGTGCCCCTACAATGGCCGAAGTTGCGTTTTTCATGTTTCGGCCATTGTAGAGCACGTCGTGGAAATAGAATGTCATAGTTTTGCATGGCTTTCTAGGCATGTAGCCATGCTTTGGTAGTGGTTTATTGGTTACTGAGTGACTTGTTGAAGAATGAAGGAAGAGGAATAGTAAAGTAAGGGAGTAATAATTCATGTTATTGAATTTCATTGTTTGTAGTGGACTACTGAAGTGTAAATTTGTAAGGAGTGCATACTCAGGAATGACTTATTTATAGAAAGATTCTGGTATCTGCTACCAACCGTTTTCTTTTCCTTTAAACACGTTCTCCATGGGCTGACGGTAAAATTTTTATATTTACTTCTTATCGTAAATATTTTAAAAACGGGACCGGACATTAAACCGGTCATCTCGGGGGTTTGATGAGTCAAAGGGTTCGATCGGTTCAACCGCATGACGTCATAATTAAAAAAATATAAAATATTACTAAATATATAAAATATATATGAAAAAATGATTAAACCGGTCAAAATCGGGTTGAACCGGCCGACTCATCAGCGATTCTTGCACTTCCCTATGAGAATTTAGAAATTCGACGCTTTGATAGGATAAATTATCCTGAATGAAATGATTTTGACTTTGACCCGGTTCAACCTGATTTTGACCGGGTTTGAAGCACTGGCCGGTTCTCCGTTCAACCGACCGGTCCGGTCCGATTTTTAAAACATTGTTTATAGTAGTTGGCAATGGTAGTTGGTAACTACTCCGTAAGGCATTAGGTTTGTGTTTATAGTACGCCGAGTTTACCATTTTGTGTACATGGTATCCAAATGGTAATTTATGTCCAAAATTTCTACTAAGTTATTATGTGTTACATGTTTTGTGCACAAAGAGGTAACTTTGTGGATATTATGTGCACAAACTTGTCAATTTGAATAACAAATGCAAAACGGCAAATTTCAAAGATACCACGTGAATTTGTGGAGAAAAAATGGTACTTGTTCATCCGCAGTTTAGTTAATGGTAGAAATAAAAGTAACTTCTCCGAGGCAAAACTAATTTATCACGTCCACGATGCTTGCAATAAAATCGAAGAGTAAAACTTTTTGTTTTAGTAGCAATATTTTTTTTAATTATATTGTATGTTTTTTCCTTTTTAGGAAGTATTGAAGTAATACCTAAGTGGAATCGAAAAATTTATGGTAGACTGGTTCGCAGAGTAATATTTTTGTTTGATATTTCACGTACAGTTCTAGGCTAAGCCGAATTTTGCAAATAACATGACATGATGAAGTTTTAATTTACTAAGGATGAAGCATTTGAGGAGATGAATTGGTTACAATTGTTCAAATTACACAGTAAGTTTGAAGAAAGGTCGAGGGCCAGTTGTCAGACCCATGCATCCTTCCTTGAATTTGGCTTATTTTTGAAGGTAAATGTGTGCGGGGTATTGTGACTCGTGGAGTAAACTTCAAGCTAAGGTACCGGCCCGGACATGTCTTGGCTCGTAATACAACTTTATGAGTTTATCCTCGTTTTTTATGTACCAACGGGTCGTCCATTCTATTGTGATCCTTGGTCCGACTTGCTTATATCAGAATCATAATTATATTGCAAACTTGCAGTCATCCAATCTAATTTGGAGAAGAACTATTTTGTCAATGAAGCAATATCTATACACAACTCCTTTGTAATATTTTGACATCATAAGATTCATAACGATTCATCTCTAGTGGTAGTAGATCTTACATATTCATCCGAAAATACTAGTAATCTGTTTCGACCTACATTGCCTATGAATTATAAAGTGTAATGAAGTGTAATAATGTATACATCAACACACGAGATCTAGGAAGCACTAAGGAATGCACTCCATTACTGTTGTATTGAGGGAAAATGACCAAAATGTCCATAGTACTCTTTACTCTGGACAATTATGGTTAGCCGTGCACCAACACTACTGTTCTGGGGCACAAGTGCACATGCATACGATACGAGGGAACTTTAGTATGTAACACCCTCATTCCTCTCGTACTTTGTATATATTGTTACATCTCGACACGATGTTTGTGCTAGCGAACCTTGTTTGTTAGTGTGTAAAAGTATACAGATCAGAATACCGTAAGAATGAATCCTTCATCTCTCTCCTCAAAAGAGTACAGTCAAAACTAGTATTACAAGATTTTCGAAAACCAAAAAAGCCAAAATAAAATAGGAGTCAGGACTCATGAGACTAATCTCACCAACCAACAGTACGTACGGTTCGTAACTGAGTACAGTAGTAGTATTGACTTAGTGCAGATTTTGACAACCAATAATGCTGATTAAGAACAATAAAAGGGATTGAGTAGGTTATGAAAATATTTGGTTGGTTCACCGCAAATAGAGAACACAGAATACTAGTGGTTATAGTTTCTTGATTAATAACTTTGTAAACTTGACTTTTCGAAATATTTGACTTTAGTTCCAAGGAAAAGCTCATAAATTGCCAACGCAATGTTGAAACTTTTTACCAACCGATGTACGCTGTAGCATTCATTATTGGTTGTGTACTTGGATTGAGAATTTTAGACGTTTGACACTCACAACTCGCAAGCTCGATCAAATGCCTATGTGGATAAATGTTAGACACATGATAGGATAGCGAGGCGAAAACAATTCAAGGTCGATCATAATAAGTTCTTATGGCAAAGCACGATGAAATAATCTATCGTCATTCAGCTTCGAATCGTATAGTTGGTACTCATTACTTCAAGTAATTTGGTTGGTTTGAACTTAACATTCAAAACTCGTTTCCATATTTGTTCCAATGTAATGTTTCTTTTATTGTACATCTTAAAGCTACAAAACTTCAGTACCACCATACCCACATATAATAATATCACGATTTTTTCTAACCACATAGTCCATATTCAACCCATGGACTTAATGTCGCAATCAGTACCATCTGATGGTGCCTAGCGTCCCACATCTTCCCACCTCGAAACCTTTAAACAACGGGAAATTTTTTTTTTTTTTAAAAAAAACCAATTTTTTTTTTTTTTTAAACAACAAAATTAAATCTTTATGGTTACCGACTTCCCGCGGGTTATTCCCGCCCAAAAAACCAAGCCCAAAATACAATTAGGCCCGTAACATTCAGCCCATTCCTAAAATTTGAAAAAGTCCCATTTTTTTTTTTTTTTTTTTTTTTGGGAAAGAAGATTGAAAAACGTCTCAATCCACTCAAACGCTATCGTCAAAAAATCATGCATGATCCTGTAAAATTTTGGAGCACAAATGGTAGTGTCAACCACAAGCTTCTACTCAGATTATTTCTCAGTCAATTAAAATTCGGAGGAGAGAGAAAATTAGGGATAATTGAATTTTCCAAAGGAGGAGGATGATGTTGATGATGATGATGAAGACTCATACTCTCTCACCATCACCAAAACCACTCTTCCGAAACGTCGGAAGCTTCTCCAACACACTTCCTCATTTCACATTTCGCCGCCACAATTCACCTTCATTTCGTCGTAAATCAATCCTCTTTTACCCTAGGTTTGCCTCGATTCTACTGCTTCTGTAAATTTTATACCCTAATTTTACTAATTACCGTGTTTTTGTACGAGAATTGTATGATTTACTTGTTAGTTAATCTTCATTTTTAGTAATTATGCCTTCGAAATTAGTGTTTGGAAGGTGAATTAGGCGATTAATTAATTAATATGATGTGAAGTATTGGTCAATGTTTGGTGAATGTTGACTTTGAATTTCTGATTGTTTATGAATTTCGCGGGACTTTATGGTGTGGCGGCATAGCCGGCATTTGACTTATTGTGTAGCAGTGTAGTTCAAGTTGAATGTGGTGGTAGTTGCAGGTTTTGCGGATTTTTTCACCTACTAGGTTTTAGGTGGAGGCAACTTGTTAATAATTTACAAATTGATGATGTTGTAGAAATTACATTTTGCGATTAGTTTGTAGTTTACGTTTATTAATACATCGGTTGTGGATTTGAGCTGCGAGACAACAACAACAACAACAACAACAACAACAACATCCAAGCCTTATTCCCAAAATGATTTGGGGCCGGCTAACATGAATCGTCATCCAGTAACCGTCTTGTGCGCGCCATAGCATTTCAAAAACGCTATGAACCATTTAGAATTGCGAAAAATGAGGATAAATGGTAGAGCGGAAATTTGCGAATATTTGGTGGTTTGTGAGTATATATTAGGTTTTCGAGTAGTGTAAGCATGAGAAATAATGAAATTAGGAGAATTATTTGAGCAATTGTGACAATTTGGACTTTTTGGTCGGTATGACTGATTTGTTGTGATTTTGGAACGAGAAAGATTATCGGATTAGAAATGTGATAAGAAGAAATGTGTGGTTTTAGAATGATGATATTCTAGCTATTGGACTAAAATTGAGCAATTGTGGCAATTTGGACTTTTTGGTAACTTTGGAACGAGAAAGAATTCAGATTAGACTGTCTGGTTTTAGAACGATGACAGTGTAGCTAGTGGACTGATAAGTGTTTAATGCTACAATTGCGTTATATACCCTTTATCCTATCTCATCGAACGATCTCTATGTGTAATGCGGTTAGGCTATGAGGATAAGTTGTTCCGAAATGGTGTCTTGTTCTCCTAGCTTACCTCTTCTTGTTTGCCACATTGCCACTTTGAGTTACTTATACTATTACAATCTAAAAACACAACAAAAAAAAGTCTTAGTTCGAGTTAATGAGATAGGACACTGTTGTAGACAGATTACTGTTGATTATTAGTAACACTTAATCGTACTAGATAGCCGTCAAATTATTGGCACGAACACCTTGCTCAGAATGTAACCCGGCAAAAATTGAGGATGCTTTTAATGGGGGTAGAAGTTTGATCTTCTATTATGTTGCCAGTACGGCAAATCTCAATGGAAGTCACATTAAGATGGTGTTAACTAGAAGTTCGAAGAAAAATGGAAAACTTGTCCATGTCTCAATGGTATAGTATTGTGTGTGAATTGAAGGTGTTGTACATAGACCAAGTACTCTTTATGTAGGGCAATTTGGCTGGGATTCGATTGGTCCATTCTAACTTCTTCGTAAGTGATTGTTATTGCAAGTTGAACTGTGGCAGAGTAGACACATTATAACTTATGAGGGAAGAAGGACAGGAAGTATAGATACCAGATAGCACCAAATTTGGATGAATTAGAAATGTCCTAATTACTGGCTCGTACTTAGTTTATGCTCAGCTCAGTGGCCTTTTGAAAATAATATAATTTCTGTTCTTCTAACATGTACAATCTCTCGAAGCTTGTTTTTTTTAGCGAAGGTAGCATCTGATCAATTGAATTAAAGAGCCTTATAGCTTTGTGTTCCTCATTTCCTTGATTACGCTTTGGCTTGAACTTCCATTTTTTTTTGTGCAGAGCTCAATGCAAGGAGCATCAACTTCTGCAAAAGGAATTGTTTGGAGACTTTGGACAAACGGCAAGGTATGCACCCTCCGTCTGTACATTGATTACCATGCTTTACTTGACCTATGACGTAGATTTTTATGTATCTTTATGCCTTTATCTAGTTTTGTTTGGAGTATGGAGCCATTGTCTTGCATCAGATTTCTAATTTGCATTTGTTCCGAGGAGTTGCAAAAATCAAAGAAGCTAAAATGTGTCACAAAGTATAAGTTTGTCTTATTGGTATGTTCTATGTACACGGCATATTGGCATGAGCTTGATTGTAGATCACAAGTATCTTTAATGCTTCTGAATTCTAGTATCAAATTTGATTATGTAGTAAATTTTGTTGGCTATATTTACTGTACATTTTGGTACTTCCGAATTTCAAATACGTATACTTCCTCTGAATTTTTTTTTTTTTTTTTTTAATTTTATCATCATCTATATTTCCACTCTGATCGCCCTTTTTACAATTACCTTTATATTTGTTTCATATTACACCTTTGGAAACATGTATAACCATTCTGCTAGTCAAACTATATGTAATGCGCATCTCTTGCTGCTTTTATTTAGCCTTGACATATTATCCTGTGCTCGCTAGTCCTGGCAACAAACTTCCTTAAGTCATAACTGTAATACATTCAACTGGACTATTTCTCAAGTCAGCATTAAGCTTTGGAAATTAACTCAGCTCCAACTTATGCTACATGATTTGGAACATGAGGGAACTATTGTCTTCACTTTATGAGGTTCCAGGAGTAATGCATTGTCTGCTTCAGGAGTACAGGCTTTATGATGGTGGGGATGACCAAAGGGCTGCAAAATTGTCCGATGATGTTTATGAATTTGATGCTTCAGATCTGGCCATATCAAATCAGAAGACAGTTGGTGAGAATGAAGCTATTACAGGAAGATCAGCCTTCACGATGGGTATATCACCCCAGAGTACATCAATGCAGCAGCTATTGAAATTTGTATTTCTCTTTGGGTCACTCAATGTTCTGGGCGCTGCAAAAGCCAGTGCTGCTTCAAACTTTGTGGACAGCTTGCAGTCTTCAAACTTCTTAGGAGACCTCGATGACATTAGCACAGGTTTTGCTTCAGTTAGGAAAATCTCCCTGCAACTTTTGCTTTTTTAACATTCTTTTAAACAGTATCCTTTAGGGTTAGGTGTTTGCTACAACACCATCAAGAAATTACTCGTTTTATTTTCATCTGATGCCATCCTTTTTTACTTCTTATTGTGTCTGCAGGCCTTCTTGCTTATATTCTTTTCTGAACTTGGAGACAAGACCTTCTTCATCGCAGTAAGAATCAATTTTCTCCAATTGCGTGTCTTTCTGTGTCCAGTATTTCTTCTCGGAGACTGCCACTGACAGTCTAGAGATAGACATTCCACTCAATATTAGCTGAAGAGACTGTTCCACCAATGTTTTTGTAAACCTTATTGTAGCCTCCAAGTTTTGTGTGAAATCGACATATCTGTGTATTGATGTGACTAAGAATCATGTCTCTGTATCCATTCGTCATCCCAAACATTGTGGTTGCTAAGTTTGATATCCCTGGTACATTTCCTTGTTCAGGCACTATTGGCTGCCAGAAATTCTGCAGCAGTTGTTTTTGCTGGCACCTTTGGAGCGCTTGCGTATGTTATTTACTTAAAAGAATTATTGGTGATGTGTTGATTAAAGTTTTGTAATTGAAGCTTCACCCCACCCTTCTATTGATTTATTCTTTTCTTTGACAATTGTTTATATTCACAGGATCATGACTGTAATATCTGTTGTCTTGGGTCGGACATTTCACTATATTGATGGAGTACTGCCTTTCAGGTAAGTTTTTTTAGCCATTGATATATGCATAGACACTTTAATATCATATACGTAATTCAGTGTGTACATGTTTTTTCTTTTCTTTTATCTTACTGGTATCTCGAAGCCTTATTCACTGGATAAAGTAATAATGCAAGCAATGCATCTGTGGAAGAAGAGGTGATAAGGATTTCTTTTGAATATCTTGCATTGTTCATTGTTAATGAAATATTTAGGCTAAGTGTTGAAGTGTAAACCACGATCTTGTAGATCACGCTTTGTAAGATGGGCTATACCTATAAGATGTTTGCACATCCTACTTAAACGTGTGGTACTTGATGTAGTGATAAAATTAAATGCTTGAAAGTTAAGTCTCGAACTGTGGTGCAGTAAGACAACATCTTTCTGGACTTGTGAAGTACAGTTGGACCTCACTGTTTTAGGACTTCTTAAGATTAGTTGTGTCTGACTTGCATCTGGGGCCTATGGGCAATACTTTCTCTATCTAAAAGTTACGTAGACTTCCGTGTTGATAACTGGCCCTTTAAAATGAAATGCATCATACTATCTTGGAATTGATTTGCTATGCGCATTCTTCAAGAGTTATTGGAATTATTATTATTAATGTGATTTCACATTCATGTATATATGTCACTGCAGACCTTGTTCAGGTTTAGTTAGTAAACCTTGTCATTCTCACTAAGTCACACTTGATCCGATACAGTTTTGGCGGGACTGATTTGCCAATCGATGATATTGCTGCAGTTGGTCTACTGGTAAGGTTTTAATAGCTGCTTGAAAAGTGCAAGTATGAGTTGCTTATATTGATCGTAATATCCTGTTGCCCTTTTCATGAAAAATGAGTCTTCCTTTGTCCATGTCTTAGGTGTATTTTGGTGTGACGACACTGATTGATGCCACTTCAAGTGACAGTCAGAAGGCAGACGATGAGCAAAAGGAGGTAGATATACTGTATTAAACTTGAATTCAGAAATCTATGGTTCTTAAAGCAGCCCCTTCAAAACTATAATTATGTTCTTGTTGTTTTTAGCCTATAAGCAACTGGCCCAAGAGGGTCAGGTGTCTGCTCCTGTGAAGCTAGTGGTAGGATAGGAATCTAGCTCAAGGGAAATCCCGACCTAATTGAACCCTGCAGGATTCCCCCCTGTGATGAATTTTGAACCCTCGACCTTGAAGTTGGGTTGTGGGAGCTCAACCAAGTGAGCTACCAAATTGACCTCATTTGAAACTCTAGATGAAATGGTGTTGGTTATGCCGTTTCTAAAAGTTGCCTTGGGGGGAAATAGGCAGAGGGAAGAGTTCAGTTACTTTTTGTGAATTTGAAGGACTCATCTACAACGAAACCTAGGAGCACTTAGAGCAAGAATTACCTGATGGTTTCTAAGTAACTTTGGCATCTCATTATAATCTATTTCATACTTTAATGACAAGAAAATATCTTTGTGCTGAGTGACCAAGTTTTGTAGGCATCTGATTGATTTGGAATTGAACAAAGGTTTTGAGTTTGTGTAGCTGTAGTTCTGCTGTACTTTTTGTCTTCCACTGATAGAATACAAAACCACTCCTTTTCCTATTCCATAGTACACCTTTTTCTTCCTTTTCCACAGGTTCTTGAAAGTCACTCTTAATCAACAGTAGATTGTCCTTTCTATAGAGAGTACCTAACTTTCCTTTCGATCCAGGCAGAACTGGCAGTTTCGGATTTTGCAGGTAATGGCGCAGGAATTCTAGCTGCTGCTAGCACAGTCGTTAGTACTTTCGCATTGGTATTTGTCGCTGAGTGGGGTGACAAATCATTTTTCTCAACTATAGGTGAGTTCCATGTGTACTTGGGCCAATTCTATCATCTGACTATTTTAGGCGTGGTGCTGTTTTGCATTTTCTATGCTTGTGCATGTTAATCTCTACGCACGTTGGGAGTCAATTTCTTGGGTATGATCACATATTTCTTGGGATTTCCAGACTAGTTTCGTTGTAGTGATTCTAACAAAAATACCTTCTGACAAGAACAATGGCAAAACAGAGAGAGAATCTACTGCATCATTCCCCTCCACCCCTACCCACCCACCCCCTTCCCCTTCCCCTAGCTAGAATTGCGAGGGCCGGATTGGATCAGCTGGTGAGGTATATGTCAACTTAATGTTCAAGTTGTAATGATTGGATTCTCTGTTCAGCCGCCAATGCACAAGCAAGATATCTAATATAGCTTTTAACAATATAATGGCAAACCATGAGCCAATAGGCTCCACCTGTCGAAAAATTGGAGTAGAGATTCACATGCATGTAGTTTCAACTGTTTTAGAAAGACTTTTGTAGACTCGTGATCGTAATCTTCAATACCACTTCTAAACCACCAACTGGTCACTTTGTCAGTTCGTGTTTTGTACGCATGCAATGTTACGAATGGCTGTGTTTCACTACTTTTTAAGTTAACTAAGCTGGTGTACGGTGCACTCATATTCATTTTGCTGTATACTTTAACAGCTCTAGCTGCAGCCTCATCTCCTCTTGGTGTCATTGGCGGAGCTATGGCTGGGCATGGAGTAGCAACTTTGGTAATAATTAGACATTGTTAACCTTTCTGCTATAGTGTCTTATGTATTCATAGATTGAGATCTAAATTATTTGGTGCATTCAATCCTATTACACCTGATGCAGAGCCTATGTCAAAATTGAGATCCATTGTAATGGATCAACAATGTCTTTGCAGAGGATTATATCTGAGGGGACAGTCAATCTGTTCTTTATATTTGCTTCCAGGCTCCACCGTTGTCATACTTAGATAATAGATATCTAATCATTAACGAGCCCTTTTTCCAAGTTTCCTTTCTTTAAACTTCAGGTGCTCATTATAGTTCTTGTAACTTAATTGTCTTAATGCAGCTTGCTGTGGCTGGGGGTTCGCTGCTTGGTTCCTTCTTGTCTGAAAAAGTGAGTTTTCCATCAGTTACTGAAAAACGGTTTCCTTTCACAATGTACCGGCCATTTCATGTAGTATACTAAGTAATACATTGTACAGGTTGTTTCATGTACGGCAAAGCCCAACAACCATGCTACAGATTGTGTTTGATGTTGTGTGTGAAATTGACGTGCAGGTCATTTCGTATATTGGAGGTGTTCTATTCCTCGTTTTTGCCGTCATAACACTAATTGAGATCATTCAAGGTTAGACTGATGACATTTCCCTTTATGAGTTTATGCATTAGGATTTAGGAAGGATGATATAATGCTTCAGTTTTACCCTTTCATAACATAGCTTCTTTTGAATCAACGAAACATTCCCATTCTTTATTCATTCATCACAATTACTGCAATACTATCTTGCTGTAAGTAAAATTCACAGTTGGCTCTTCCTGATTCTTTCATAATAGTACTTTGTTTGCTCCTTCGCTTGCTTTCCATCCCGTATACTACGTGTGTATGATCAATAATCGGATTATTTACTATACCGAGTGGGTTTAAGACTACTTACAAGTTACATGAGGGCCGTCCCTGAAATTTTGACGCCATTGTATAATGCTATAAAATCAGGCCGTATACTATTTAGCTGGAAAATGGGCACCTTTATGGTCTGTTTGGATAACATTTTAGGAGGGAAAGGGAGGGGAGGGGGAGAGAGGGGAGGGGAAGGAAAGGCAAGGGAGGGATTGGTGAATCAATTTCCCTTGTTTGTTTAAGAAAGGAAATGGAGAGAAAGGAGAGGAAAAGTAGTCAAATTAAAAATAGTGATAACATGATTGGTAATAATAATTTATTTTTTTATAATTAATAATTATAATATTAATAATAAAAAACTAATTAATCTCATATCTTTACATTTTCTCTCTCCTCTCCCTTTCCCCCCCGCGCCGCCCACGGCCACCGCGTCGCCACCCCAACGACCACCTGAGAGGACGGTGCTACCACCGGCCGAACCGCCTCAGTACGGCGAATCTTCGTCGGCCTACGCCGTACTCCGTCGTCCTTCTCCCCCTTGCGCGCGATCTCTTCTCCTTCTCCCTTCTCCCTCTTCTCTTTCTCCCTTCTCCCTCTTCTCTCTCGTTTTTCTCAAATCCGGCCACCACCCATACCCTTCCCTCTCCCCCAGATCCGCCTCAACCTCGCCTTGGGCTGGGATTGCCGGAGCCGGCCATTTTTGGCCGGAAAAGTTGTTTTTTTTTTTTCAATTTTGAAAACCTAGATCTACAATTAAGTGGTGTTAGGGAGGTTGTTGGTGTTTGTGGTTAAGGGGGAAATGGTCGCCGGATCAAGACGGGTGGATTGGTGGTGAAATAGCCGGCTACCGTGGTGGTCGGTGTCGGCCGGCGGCAGGGAAGCGGCAGCGGTGGCTCAGGGGTGGGGAGAGGAGAGAGAAAAGAAACAAGCTTAATTTTGTTAAATAAATAAAATTGTAATATGATAAATGTTTGAGAGCAAATATGTAAATTAAAGCATTTTAAATGAAAAAAGTTGTACATTTTTCATCTAAATCTCTCCAAAATTGAAGAGATGAAAATCAAAGAAAAAATGGGGAAATTCATCCTCCCAAATCCCTCTATTTCTCTCCCCTCCCCTTCCAAATTTGTATCCAAATAAGGGATACAAGTCCCCTCCATTTCCCTCCAAATCTCCCTATCTAAACAAACCCTTAACGTGGGAGCTTTGTGCGATCCGTACAATCGGCTCTCCCGAATAGTCCACTCGGAGAAAATTTGGTAGGAGACCAAAAAGAGTGGAATTGTGCTTTATTTTATTTTTATTTTTTAGGTCATGTGGCTTTGTTTAGAGTTTTAGACAAAAGGAATCTCAAGGACCATAGGCACATCCAGGCAGACCGATCCGATGGTGACAAGGAATTCATTATTGAGTTTGTTACATCCTTTGCTTTTTCCTACTAAAAATAAACCATCTTTTCCATCTTCTTGTTGAAGATTTGTGGCCTTGTGGGAGTGAGTATTCAGTTAATCACTATTATAGAGTAGAGTAAGAGTTGGGAGTGATCCGATACAAACTGATTCGAATATCTCTAATTAAAATTCGTCAATAAATAGAATAGATGCATTCATCGTTATTTGATGTAATTTGATCGGATGTGACTCAAATGAGTGTACTAATAAATGGGTGGTGATAAATCCACGGCTTAAATTGATCAGGGCATATCGCGTGTGATGTGCCTGACTCAGGGGACAGTGTGACAATTTACAATTGTATCCTTCTACTCTATTAAGGGGGACAGTTAATTCTGGTGCGAAAATAGAGCCACCCTAATAAAAAGTTTAAGAAAAACTAAGCATTGCAAGAAGAAGAGGCGTGGGAATCACAATCACTGCACCAAATACAAACCAAATCGAGATGCCACTTCAAATATTCTTGTGGCGCACTTACTATGTTTAGACGAGGAAATCATGTGGGGTTAACATGGATGAATCGGGTAAACAATTACACCAAAACGATAGTAGCCTTAGATTTGGATATTTTTAGGGAGGATATAGGACTTATTTAATGCAGATCGAAGAAAATAAGATAACAAAGAAATTATTCTTTTGGGGATGTGTGGTCAAACCAAGTTATCCTTGATGCTGAAGCATATCCTTCAACAGAGACTGTTTTTTAACCGCATATTCTTCCCGGAAAAAAGCTTTGGAAAAGGGCTCTTATCGTGCTTGTCCAATAGTACTTACCGCTAACTAAGCATGCAATAAATTACCCCGTATCATCGAGGAATCGAGGATACATAATTTTGTACTCTTGAAACCCGAAGCTAGCTTCAGTTTGGCCGGGCTCGGTTTGGCTTGGAATGTTGTCGAGTTCGATTTTGGGTTCGGCCTTGAGCTCGCTGAGCGTGGTGTATTTGTTTTGGTAGTACAGTAACAGAATTTTGTCCAATTGTGATCACTATGGAGCTTTATGACCTGAAGTTCTGTGAATTGTGAGCTATACATTCTAGCCTGCTTAAAGGACACCGCTCTAGCTCGAGTCATGCTCAATGCCCGAGCTCGAGAATGGATAAAAGCTTTTTAGTCGTACTTGCTTTACCGGTCTCAAATTCACAATGTTTACGATAGAACTTTACGTGTTCATTATTAATTATAGTTCGCTCTTATAACTACTATTTTATGTTTTTTTTTTTTTTTTTTTTTTTTTATACTCATTTGGTGAAGGGAGTCGGACCATTGTTTATCTATTTGTTGAAGTACCTTTCAAATTCAAGTTGAATTTACCCCTAATTATTGTTTAATACCATTTGAACAATCCTACTTCCAAATAAAACCTAAAAAATGAACAATTTATCAAGAAATTGGAAGGGTGTTTTGACAGGAGGTATCTATTCTTTGACTTTTGATTCCTGCAATAATTTCACAAGAAACTGAAACATTTCTCGCAGGAGATGAAGCTTCTCCTTGCACCATTCTTTTAAAAGAGGTGCCTTTTTAATGTCGTTATTTTCTCTGTTTTAAGATTGAAAGTAAACCCCTTTTGATCTATGCCCTTATCTTCCCCGAAGAGTAAACTAGAATACGACTTGGCTTTACAAACTAATCGTATGGTTACAATTATGGCAACTTAGGCACCTATTCACGATATTTCTACTCTTGTAAAAAGAACATTAGATCGGAAGAATACTCACAAAACTAATAAAGTTAGAGGTCCGTTCGGTATCATCATTGTTTTCAGGTTTTTGTTTTAGCATCCTAAAATTTAGTTGATTATTACAAATCGAAATTAAAATTGTTTGTTTCTATGATACTCATATAGAATTTGAAAAATGACACGTGATAACTGATAACTGAAAAACAGAATTTTGGTTTTCAAAAAATCTTAAAGCCGGAGACTTGAAAACAATACCAACCGAGCTTGTAATGATCAGGCTAACTTAGTTGAGCTGACGCGTGAATTAATCAATTCCATATAGGCTTGAGTTTGAGCAAGGAACTTGCTTGACTTGTTTCCGAGCTAAAACGAAGAATACTATAACAAAGTGAAATGTATATAATATACTATCTAGGAGTACTATAGAGGACAAAGAAAAGTTCTCTAAAATGGCTACATAATTCTACAATGAGGCAACTTTATTAGCATAAATAATTCGGTTTTAAGACATGCTTAGTGAGGTAACCAACAGGTCCAACACCCACGTCACGGTATTTTTAATTACAAGTAGACTTAAACACATGATAATGATTCCTACACATCAAATAAAGCTTGTTCTTTTCAACTACCATTAGATTAAAAGAAGTCTTTATAAGAGTACAAATTTATGAAATATTTTTAGTAGACTTAAATGTAGAGGATATATCAAGTTTGGCTGTTTGCAAATAGTATGAACTATTAAGGGCCACTTATAAGTTGGTGACTTCTAAGTGAGGGACATCTTTGCAAATATCATTTCTACTTATGGACTCTGACGGAGTCCTTTGTATAGTAAATCATTAATTATTCTAGTTCACACTTAAGTACATAGGTTTTGCATTAGCCAAGTTAATTGTCAATTTATCAATTTTTTTTTTACAACTTTTTTGTCACATTTATTTTGTAAGTGGATTGTGTGGCGTTTGCCACTCATTCGAATCAGAATTCAGAAATGGAAGATTGTTAGTGAATTGTACTTGAGGTTTTGCAATAATTATCAATGAGCTTGAGAACTTGAACACATCTAATAGTTTGCACGTCTTTATATAGTAACACACATTTTACGTGTACTCCGAGATTTAAATCTCCCTGAGTTTCTAATCTTGTTTAAGAATCTGGATTTAGCGTCGGACTCACACGCACGCCTAAGAGTGGGAGGCAGTCTTCAACATGTGTGTATCTGCATATTATCATTAAAGCTCGAGATCGATCTTCTATCAAAAGATATTCTCTTAAAAATGTAATTTATACCGAAAAAATAACATTACATTTCATCACGACCATTGCAAGCAACACTATGCGTTGGGTATTTCCATATAAGGCCAAGCAACACACAACCCCACAGCGGATTTATGGAACAGTTGGAGATGCTGTCTGCAGTGCTTCACCAGACACGTAAATACATCACATGGACGCATCAACAGCAGAGACACAGCACTCGCCCAAATTCAGTATTTTCCCTCTCTTATTTCCTTTTTCCGGGAAAAGAAGAAAATCAAATGAAATACGCACAATAAAAATGGTCAGAAAATGGAAAACCCGTGCAACAACACGCCCTTGTTAGAGCGCGACTAATTATAAAAAAAAAAAAAAAAACGTCAGACTTTTATTGATTTTCTATGGCGGCTGCCTAGGTTTAATTTTAATCAAATCGATTAGTGGGACCCGCATATAAAAGTGGGGCCCACCCATGAAAAGTGGGGGACTGGAAAACGGAGCACCAAGAGCGGTGACGAGGCGCTGCTGCGTGTCTCGCTCGTTGATTGAGTGAACGAATGAATGGTTGAAAAAAGAGGAGAGACGTGTCAGTGTTACAGTGTGAAAACTAAAATTTGTTATCAAAATATCCTTCTTTTTTCTTTAATCTTTAATTTTGTTTACTTCGTCTGCCCTTCACATTTTTCGTGCATGTATCGAGTCGCCACATTCACAGTACCCTTGAAAGCCTTGACCTTATGTCCTTACCCAACCCTCTCCTCCTAAAGCCCTAACTCCCCAAGTATTTGAAAAAAAAAAATACGATTAAAACCCAAGTTCGAATCAAACGTCACTACCGAAAATGTTACACATTTGCAAGATATACCTCGTTTAGATGCAATTGAGTTTCGTTATTTATGGTCCGATGAAATGACTTAACCAAATAGCTCAAATAGCTGAAATGTCGAGAGATGTCGAGTAATCTCATGAAACCCTCTTATACATCTATGTGGGAGGAAAAATGGTTGTTCTATTACACGATCCAATAATATTACCATGACGTTTTATTCAATCAGTGTTTACTGTTTAGTTTGTGTCAAAATATTAACGCTCTAAGAGAAAAACAATTACCCTAGTAGACTAGTAGTAAACAATTACCAAAGTTACCATCCATATTCCATATTCCATTCCACCACCCTTTTAATCTCTCGTGGCTAAAGAAACGTGAAAAGAAAGACATCCATAATCATCTCCAAAAAAGAAAAGAAAAGGGGGGGGGGGGGGGGGGGTTGGTCCGTAAAACAGTAAAAACAGAAAAACAGTGCGACAAATTTACATTTATATACAAGACGCCCCCCTTTCCTTCCTCGGCATTTTTTCAACTTGTGCCGGCGCTCTCTTCCCCCCAACCCCCCTCTCTCTCTCTTACCCTAAAACTCTCTCATCTCTCAAATTTGTGTATCAGGTATTTCCTCGTCATTTTCATCAAATATTTTCCCTTTATTTTTATTCTTCATTTCAATTAATTCAAAATCTCATTTTTATTCTGATTACTTATGTAAATTTGAGATATAACTTTTTTTTGTTGTCCAGAATTTGCGTGTCTGATTTTTCTTTGTTTTTTTTTTCCCCTAATTATTTCTGCTGTTGTTGTTCAATTAAAATTGACCTTTTTATTTTTATTTTTAGTTTTGATATTATTTGGTAAATTTGTAGGTCTAAAATTCTAGGGTGAATTTCGTCATTTTTTATAGAAATTTAATCATGAAGAGCTAGCTAAGTTTTTTTCCCTTAATTTTTTTTTTTTTTTTGAAATTTTATTTGATGTGAATTTGAGCTAATTTAATTCTGTGAGTAGAATTATTTGATTAATTAGTTGTTTATAGCTCTGATTTTTTTTTTAATCTGGACATTTTCTGTAATTATCTGTAATATAAAGAGCTAAATTTGGAATAATTATGTGATTAATTTCGGTCGGAAACCTGCAGGAGTTTTTAATTTTTTGCTGAAGGTGGTGTTAATTGCAGTCCTAGATCTGGAGATATTTGACCCGAATTTTTTGAGCTCATTTGGATTTTACTGATATTGGGTAAATAAATACTTGACACAATTTCGGTGAATTTATTTCAGTTTTTATCTATACTTTTGTGGCTTCTTTGTTACGATTGAAACCGGTTACGTTTCGCCTTTTCTTCTGGTCTTGTTTGGTGTCTCTGAATCTTTCTTGAGATTGAAGCTTTGTTGATTTTGTTGTTTGTTTGTGTTCTGGTGTTGTATGTGGTGTGCTTGAATTTCTTGTACTAAATTATTTAATTTTACATGCTTGAACTAGACGACGATTCATGTTAGCCGACCCCAAATCATTTTGGGAATAAGGCTTGGATGTTGTTGTTGATGTTGTTGTTAATGCTTGAGGGGGGGTTTTGTTGATGGAGTGGGGGTATTGTGTCTCGATTTAGCTCGTCTCACAGTAGTAGTACGTATTGACACTGCCTCGTTTCGCATTTGGTAGATTGGAAGTCTAGAAAAGATCGTCTCTTGAAGTCTTGAGCTCCCTAGAAAAGGGGGTGTTTTTTTTTTAGTTGAAATTGAATATGAATTGTTAATAGCTTATCGTCGAAGTTTTTTGAATAGGATGATTAGCGTGTATAATCCATGACTTACATCATTCATTGGTGTATGTGTTGGCTTTTTGTTTATGCGACTGCAGAGAATGTGTTTTAGGGTGACGAAAGTTTTCTTTTAAAAAACGCTTCATATTAGGCACTATTCAAAGAAGTTTGGACTCGTTTCTAGTTCTGTTTATTCACTGCTCTTTCGTGGGAGTGGGAGTGTCTGCCGGGGCTGCTTGTTTAGTAGTAGCTATTGGTATATAATATTTTTCACGATTAAGGCTAGTGGTTCTCTGTTTTGGATTCCATGATGTCTGCTTCTTTAACATTATAGGTAGTCGCGTGCCTTGTAAGTGAAAGTATAGCAACATTATAACCTGCTCTGTAGTCTTTTCTGTTTTGTTATTTAAAATTGTTTCTAGGGTCTCTATTTGGTTGATCGTTTGCAAGGTTTACTTGATGACTCAGTATTAGACCTATTGGGCTGTAGTTCTGAGTGAAAAGAAGGGGAGTGATGATGTGTGGTATCTTTCCGTGATATCCCCACTCCCCTGTCGGTGGAGAAAGTACATCTCGTGTGTTGCGGAGATCTCTCTCTTTATATGTTGAATGAAGTGAGACGAATGTTTTTTTTTTTTTTTCAATTATTCTGTACTATTGAGGCGTATTGATTCAATCTCACTTTGCTACTTTTTGCTGTAACAGTTTTCATTTTTCTTGTTTGCAGGATAGATTTCCGTCCTATACTTATTGTGATGCTTACAAGTCTGGACCAGTATCTGTTTTGATCCTGGTACTTGGTGCACGCTGTTCAGTGTAAATCTTTTCTAGTAGCAATGGACCGCTGCGACACCTCTGGATTTGTTAGTGGGGGTGGAGATGGGATTTATTCATCTACGTACATATAACCAATATAACCGTAGCTTAGGATTTGTAGTTATTAGGTACACCCCGGAAGTCAGGCAGACTGATATTTTTAGGCTGAGATTGGTGTTGGACATTAGCATTTCAATTGTGGTTCTTTCATGGATTCTAGGATACCAGGTTTGGGCTTTCAGTCCAATTTTGTTTCGAATGCGTTTAAGAGTCTGGGGAATTCTCTGCAAGTAGGAGCTTCTGCACCTGACTATCGTGCAGACACAACATTACGCCTTCAACCGGTTGGAGCTCCTGCCGCTCACTTTCCTACGTCAAAGGGAGTGAAACGGAAGTGGGGTTATAATGATGGAAACGTGAGCTTGCATGAAGACCGTTTGCTGTGTCTGGGGCTGGGTCGTTCATCAAGTTCATCTGACAGCAAAGGTAGTTCAGGAACTGCTTGCACTGGCATTTCTTCAGCCAAAGAAACTGAGGCAGAATCTTCAATGGATCTTGATCTGGAGTTCGCTCTGCATCTTGGCAGTGACAAGTCTCCGAGTCCAAAGAAATTTGCTGTATCAAATGTGAAGGGGTTTAGTTCACAGCTGAAGCTCGACTTAGAGCTCAGTCTTTCAGCTGGGCCTTCTGAATCTGATATCACTAGCATCCATGAAGACCCAAGTGCTCTTCAGAATGCTGTTGGTGTCCCTTTTGCTTTTGGGAGAAGACAATTTCTTGATAATGAATCCGCTTCATCGCACTTCAAATTTGAGAATTCCTCATTTCCAGCATCTGCAACCCCTAAAGCAGGGGGAGGCTTAATTTTGAGCCCCAATCCTAGAAAAGTGAACCTGAACCCAGCCACTCCAGAAATCTCAGCAAGTGTTCCTGATAGCTCAGTCACCTGTTCTTCCGGGATCACGCAGCGATCTCAGCAGTCGCTACGTGGCAGTAGTTCGAAAATGTGTCAGTATACTGGTTGTTCCAAGGGAGCACGGGGGGCGTCTGGTCTTTGTATTGCCCATGGTGGTGGGAGAAGGTGTCAAAGGCCGGGCTGCCACAAGGGAGCTGAAGGCAGAACGGCTTTTTGCAAGGCCCATGGAGGTGGACGCCGATGTGAATTTCTTGGGTGCACTAAAAGTGCCGAGGGGCGCACAGATTTTTGCATCGCCCATGGCGGTGGGCGTCGATGTGGGCATGAAGGTTGTACACGAGCTGCCCGGGGAAAGTCTGGGTTGTGTATAAGGCATGGTGGTGGCAAGAGGTGTCAAAGGGAAAACTGCACCAGGAGTGCAGAAGGCTTATCAGGTCTGTGCATCTCGCATGGTGGAGGACGTCGATGCCAGCATCCAGATTGCTCCAAGGGAGCTCAAGGAAGCACCATGTTCTGCAAGGCACATGGTGGTGGTAAACGATGCACGATTGAAGGGTGTACCAAGGGGGCGGAGGGTAGCACTCCCTTTTGCAAGGGTCATGGTGGAGGGAAGAGGTGCTCTTTTCCTGAATGCCCTAAGAGTGTCCACGGAGGTACATCTTTCTGTGTGGCCCATGGCGGGGGTAAGAGATGTGCTGTTGCAGGGTGCACCAAGAGTGCAAGAGGGAGGACCGACTTCTGTGTCCGTCATGGTGGGGGGAAAAGGTGCCAGTTCGAAGCTTGTGGGAAGAGTGCACAAGGTAGCACTAATTTCTGTAAAGCACATGGAGGAGGGAAGAGATGTGCTTGGGGACAACCTGGGTCACATTATGGCAACCCTGTGGAAGGTGCCTGTGGCTCTTTTGCTAGGGGGAAAACTGGCCTCTGTTCCATGCATGGAGCCTTGGTCCAAGACAAGCGGGTTCATGGTGGAATTACCTTGGGGCCATTGCTGCAGGATTCGGGCAAGATGATTGATGTTGATTTTGATGATACCATTAGAATGGGTTCCAGTCCCGTGGAGTGTTATTCTTTCGGTATGCAGCATCCTCAGCTCTCTTTTGGTGAGAAAGAAACTGCCTCATCTGCTTCTCCATCGCCAAGACCGGAAGGGAGAGTCCATGGAGGAGGTCTTATGGCGCTGCTTTCTGCTGGTTCAAGCAGCAATCGCTCCTCCACACCAATGGAATATCAGGGGGCGCAACAGACTTGGTTGTAGGCTGACAACCTCTTCATTCTTCTCGTGGTTCATTCTGTTTCCTATTAAGGTGTCGTTTTCTCCTTGTGTGCGTCCTTCATGTATGGTTTGATGATAATGATGAAAAGCTCTGCTACAGACTCTTCAGGTGCGACATTTCGACAGGTGTTTAACAAATTTGTAAGGTTACAATGTAGATCAGGCGAATGCTATTATGTTTGAAGTATTTCTGATACATGGAAGTGTGATTTTGTATATAGCCCCGTTATTTGGTCAGTCGGGCTCATAATAAAACAGCTGGCCTAAATTCATGTACTTGCTGAGACTTGCCATGTTTTTCTGTGTTATTGTAAGCATATTTGCTTCTTTTATACATTACTGTAATCTACCTGAATTATCATATTTGTGTCAATTTGGGACTGATCTGTGGGTGGTGGAGGATTTCCTTACAATGGACCGAGAGGCAGCCTCATATTCTGAATCTCTCGTTCTTTATAATCGACCAGACAACCCACCGGTTCCAGGTCCGAGGTGATGGTTTACCGACCAGTAAGAGATGAACGGCAAGCTCTGTGTAGGGTAGTATCATTGATTTGCCAGGTTATGCTATCAGCTGTATGTTCACATGGAAGTATTCCATTCTCCCAGGATTTGTGGCTGCGACGAGCCCAGGATCGGGTTCCCTATCACTTTGAATTAGAACTTCTGTAGCTAAGTTGCGTTCAATCATTTACTCTTTATGATCGGACCCAAAATTTTTAGGCTTTTGTTCTTTGTCTAGCTAACGCAGAAATTGGAAGTACATTTCTTTGTGGGGAACCTAAGTTTAGAGTTCCAAATTCGTCAGCATAAATTTTCCTTCCTGCCGACTCTCTTTAGAGCCACTAATGAGATTTTGAGTGCTGGGATACAACTGTACTGGTTCTTGAAATTAAAGTGAAGACGACCACTAATGTTGGAGTACCGAGTGTAATTGTTCTCGATGTTAATGAATTTCGAGTGCTAGGATACAAGTGTTACTAGTTCTCAAAATCAAAGTGAACACAACCACCAATTCAATTTCGGAGTTTTAGGGTACGAGGGTAATTGGTTTTTTTTTTTTTTTTTTTTTTGCAAAAAGGTAAAAAATGATAGATTGGTAACCCTTGAAATTACGGGTACAAAATATCCGGGAAGTTTGAAACCAGAAAAAGGGTAGAAAAAATGCGTCTGCCGGGAGTCGAACCCGGGTCTATTGCTTGGAAGGCAATTATCCTAACCGTTGGACTACAGACGCCTAGATGTACATTTCTGAATAACAACTATATAACTCTCGTATATATGAATTTATCAAGTCCTAGTACAAATGTTTTTCTTTGTATTTTTTTTTTTGACGGTTAGTACATTGGTTGTCTCTACTATCAAGGTAGAGACCTCTTTCAACTACAGCTTGATTATTCTCTTTGGTTATCGTATGGGAAATCCACTGAAAGTCGCATTGGATCGAGTGTGGTCTGTTGCGATTGGAAGAGCCGTGGTTGTACTGGTGAATGCATGTGTTCATATATGATATACTCCGTATCCTGTATAGGCTGGCAAAGAATTGCACAAGAAATTGGCCAATAGTTTTACTATCCTGGCTGATTCTCTTGAAGGTAAAATAAAAAATGATGATGTTTAGTTTGTTAAATAATTTCGAGTTTTCAACAATGTAGTTACCAGCATAACTTAAATAATCTGATTTGGAGTCTGTATCTATTCAGAATGTGTGCAAAAATACATGGAAACAGTGAGACCTGACAACATAGATTTCCTGAGAACTGCCTGTGACAATTTTCCTGATGAACCTGCTTACGAAAGATGCAAAAACACGTTAAATCCTTACAACGAGCTTCAAGCTCTGGTAATCTCTGTCTTCATACATTTTTAACAACGTTACAGCGTCAGGCAGTAATCTGATACTGATATATCATGTTTGGCATTCGTGTATGTAATCAGTACTCTGTTGTTTTAGGCAAATTCCGCGAAATGGGAACCTCCACATGGAAGATTCAAGCGGTTTTCGTATCCATGGTCAGAGTATGTAAAAGTCGCTTCTGTTCTTAGGCATTGTGCTTACGAGGTCATGGCGGAGAAATCATTGCTTACACATAGTGTATCTCTATTATGCATACACAACCAATATAATAATGACATGTGGTATTTATTTGTATAAATAAATTGCACTAGATGAGGGGAAGTATAAGATTTGATATCTCACAACACCTTCCTCCTTAGCTAGCAAACGACACTGATTACTCTTCTTCTTTTTTTTTCTTTTTTTTTTTGTTATTGTTTTTAAATAATTACATTTATATCCTTATTGCCAACAAGGGCATATCGACGGCTTTTGATGAGGCTTTATTACCTTTATTTACCTTGTGTGTGTGTTAGTAAATAGAAATATGTTACTAATACAATAGCATTCATACTCTACAACTTAGCCATGGTGATAAAAGACATGTGAATTTTTGTACGACAAAACAGGTCTCCAATCTAGAGTGACATGTTTCTTTTCTTTTTTTAGTTAAGTCTTTCTTTTTCATTATGTAGATTGTAAATTGTACGTAACATACATATTACTTTATTAGAATTAGTGTTGAATATGTGTTCCAACCAACTAGATGTATATAATACGTTTTCACAAATTTATACATTATCTATCTCTCAAGTATGTACATTTTTTGACTTCTTACTTAGGAAAATTAGATTGTCATAGTCATTATTTAATCAAAACCCCATAGTCAAATTTCTCAACTTAAAAGTCTCTAAGTTATCGAGGTAGTAGAAACGATGCTCATTTGACTTACTTAAACGATCTCTTTGTAATAACCCACCTTAATAATAACAATAATAAAAAAAACCATAAAAAAAAAAAAAAAAAAAAGTTGTCGTGGGAATTGTTAGGGCATTTAATGCCTAGAAGGTTGATAATTGTCATTTTCGCAGGGGAAAACCAAGTTACCTTTGGTAAATTGGTGTACCCTCGGGAGAAAACTGGTTTTTTTCCGCCTATATTCCATCTCTACTCAGTTGTTCGACGCAAATCAACACACAAGTGTTGTACTGAGTGAATTAAACTGAAGTGCTTCAGACGATAAGCACACCACATATAAAGTAAGTTCCGAGTATTATAAGATTTCGTAAAAATAATTTACGAAATAAGTAGTTGTTACGTACGTGCGAAAAGTGACATCTTCTTAGCGAGGCTCTGTCGAAATAGTCATTGTCACTTAATGTAGCCAAGGTATAACTCTTAAACTGTTATGAAATTATTATCGTTAGACAACGCCGTTAATATTTTCGTACACGTTTTCGATAATTGATTAACCTTGTGACGAATAGTTATTACGGTGCAAGTAATTCGGTGGAATTGCCCCAATTTGTGAACGTCACCGTATTAACAACTAACCCAAGAATAATATGTGTTGGTGGTAAATAGTAGCTCCATGATTATAAAGTAACCCGGCGGAATTATCCCAGTGGTGAAAATAATCTTAGAGTGAATGATTTCCACTAAATGACGATAAATAGTAAATTAACAATTTGACTAGATAATCGCCACTTTTAGAATTCGGACGTCGTTGGACCCTAGCACAGTTAATTATCAAATAAATGACAACATGATTACTTTGCCAATATAACCTTAAATAAATAACTTACGCGACTTTATTTACTTAGAACGAGAGAACGCACGGAGTAGTATCGCGGTGGTTTGGAATTCAGGTAAGGGATTTTTTCTGATTTGGCTTATAGTATTATTTTCGTATACTCTATAAATGCTTATTTTTGAAAGAGGATCGAGTATTGCAAACTCGGATTATTAGACATAGTAAATAGTGCAAAACATTGAAAAGACACCTTAGCTTTGGAAAGTCCACGTCCTGCATTCTATGGTGATTAGTCATAGAATCATTCTAATGGCACATCACATATTCACATGTGGCAATAGATAATGCAATTTATTGCATTATAGTGTGAATGGTCGAGCAAATTAACTAGAGGATCTAACCTTCTGTGTTTCTTTCATGATTGAATAATGATCAACTAAATTTTTTAAATGTCATTACACTTAATAAACTCAAATACCTACAACTATATGCACAACTACATCAAAGTAATGAAATACACATATATGTATCATGTATATATGCACAAATATTGAGTTACGAGAATTTACGTATTTGATCAATTTGCACTTCTTGAGATAAACCAAATCTTACAAGATTATACGGCTATAGTGAGGTGAAAACTCGTGATTATGTATATGGTAGTAATGTAGCTGTGCATTGAAAATCCGCAAGTCGGAGAATACTATGAAGGAACAAATTTGTTCTTTTTTTTTCCTGTGAAATAACCCTAATTAGTAGTTAGGGCATATTAGTCAATTAACTATGGGTTAAGTTTTTTTTTTTTTAAATAAAAAATGGGAAACATAGAAAAAAAATAAAAGAAAAATATGTCACATATCTCGTCCACTGGAAATTCCAAAAGTGGTTTGGAAAATGAATCTTGGGCAACGCCACATGTTACCTCCTCATAGGTTGTGTATGTAATTTACTCCTACATGCCGTGTAAACGACGAAGGGCGGTCATGGCCCTGCACGGTGTACTACATTCAGAAATACAGGTCTTATGATCTCTGGCTGTAGAGTGACTGAGAAGCTTAGGAAATGACATTTAAAGGTAAAAAATGCGTCTGCCGGGAGTCGAACCCGGGTCTATTGCTTGGAAGGCAATTATCCTAACCGTTGGACTACAGACGCTGATGATGACTATTTTTTAAACCAAATATTAATTGACATCAGGTTAGCCTTTGTCAGTGGGCACGGACCGCACGGTTGTGTAGAACAAGCTTTAAAACTCACAACAATACTCCATGAATTTATATATATATATAAACTTCGTTAGATTTGCATGTGGCTTGTTTACCAAATGTCCTAAGGGCATGTCAGATATGCAATGGTGATTCATTCATTCTGACTTCTTAAATAAGAACCACAAAATATAAGTTCTTTTTATCATGGGAGGTTTAAAATAGAACGCAAGTCTTGCGGAAAAATATGAGAGAGAAATAGTGAATATAATTAGAAAATATTACTCCACTGTATGTACAAGTTTTAATGTATTGAGTTTGTACTGTAAAAATATGAGATGGCATAAGAGGAACTAAAATGTGAGTTCTATTTTAGTGTAGAATGTGGACTATTCAAAATTTGAAGGTGTTTGCTCTAATTGCAATCTACTTTTACGAGTCCAACAAAGTCAAATTTACACTCATCTTCGTATTTATAATTTTTCTTTTCGTACACTTTCAACAACAGCTCATAAGTATACAAAATTATTCGTCATCTATACAGAAGACTATAATTTAATTTTACCATATACTTTATAGAGTACAATCAATCAATTGGATTATCAAAAATTTCATACATATACTCATGTACATAAAATATGTGTAACCGATAACACCTGAAATGATCAGGCCACCCCGACTATCCTAAATTATTTGTATAATTAACACACAACTAACCCCTTTGCATATTCTCTCTCTTCCTCCCTCATTTTCTCTGCCAAAATAACCAGCCCTCTGCCTCAACTTCTCAGGCTGGGAATGGCCATTTTATGGTCATTTTTGGCCTGATTTTCTTCGTTTTTATTGTTTTTTTTAATGTTTTTAATGTTTTTCGGGTTGTTCTATAAATAAAATTTATCCTCATGTGAGGTTTTCTCTCCCATCATTGGATCCTTTTGTTTCTCCTTTCGGAGGAGTTTGCTCTCTTTGCAGGTGGAAGATATGCTCTCAAATGGATATGTATGCGGTTGTGTACTTGTTGCTGATTTTTCGCCTCCGAATCGATAGATCTACTAGAGCTCATCTTTCTCGAAACTACTCAAGATCGCAAGACCCCCTCTTTCAAGGCTACTCTGATCAGCGATATTATAGAGGGTATACAGAAGTGATGTACCACCTTTGTGATCGTAGTTCTCAAGGATTTGAGTTTTATATATGTTTGTTAGATTTGTATGCTGAAATGATCGGTTTATCTTGTAGATGCCGTATGACTTTTATTAATGAATGAACAATATTTTCCTAAAAAAAAAAAAAAAAAAAAAAAACCCTTTACATTAGGCGTTGACATTCCAACCTTTTTGGTCCAGTACTACAACAAACACGTAAATGTTGATTGTTCCAAGTGATCCTCTTAGTCCAAAGTCCCAAACTCCAAACACTACTCTTCAACATGACGACTCTCATCTAATCCCAACAAATAAATTAATTACTCAATTAAAGCTTCTTCAACAAAAAAAAAAAAAAAAAAAAAAAAATGATGAGTCACTCACTCTGTCTCTTTCGGACACACACATAAAGCGCGTCTTCCTCAGTCATTGTCTCTCCTCCCAACTTTTTATTTCTCTCTCCTCAATCTCTCTTCAATGGGCAACTGCAACGGCCTCCCTTCCACTCACTCCAACCTCCGCTCCTACGACACCCCACCACCACCACCACCACCACCACAAGACCACCACTATGAACCCCTCCCACCACCACCGCCAACTCACAACCACCACCAATCCAACCCCAACCCCAACATGGGCCGGGTCCTGGGCCGTCCCATGTCCGACGTCCGGTCCGCCTACATATTCGGACGCGAACTCGGGCGGGGCCAGTTCGGCGTAACATACCTAGTCACACAAAAGGATACGAAAGACCTCCTCGCGTGCAAGTCAATCGCCACCAGGAAACTCATCAACAAGGATGACGTGGACGACGTCCGCCGTGAGGTTCAGATAATGCACCACCTCACCGGCCACCGCAACATCGTCGAGCTCAAAGGCGCGTATGAGGACCGCCACTCTGTCAACCTTGTCATGGAGCTTTGCGCCGGCGGCGAGCTTTTTGATAGGATTATTGCTAAGGGACATTACTCTGAACGCGCCGCCGCGAGACTTTTCCGGCAGATTGTTACGGTTGTTTATAACTGTCATTCTATGGGAGTTATGCACCGTGATCTTAAACCTGAGAATTTCTTGTTTCTTAGCTCTGATGATAATTCGCCTCTTAAAGCTACTGATTTTGGTCTTTCCGTCTTCTTCAAGCCAGGTTCTAATTTCGATCCTCGTCTTCGTATTCGTATATATGTCTTTCTCATTTTTCGAGGCCGAAACTATTAATTCTAATTGTTCAATTTTTGATTTCATTGGATAAGTGATTTTAGCCTAAATGGTTTAGAAGCTTTTATTTTAATGTGTTGAGTTGAGTTGTGATCGGTTAAGCTTGTGAAGAAATGTGGAGAACTTGTATTAGTTTTTCGTAGCGTGTGTGTGAAGATTTGTGGAATGGAAGTACTCCGTAATAGTATTGTGGTATATGTGTTGACATGGCAGATTGGCAGCTCAATGTAGCAAAAGTTGAGCAATGTAGTAGCAGTGATTTTGCAATGTTGCGATTGGTTTGTGATTTTGTGTAGTTGCGAGAATTTGGTATCGTTCTTTATAGTCACTATTCGTATGTGTTTCGAGATTCGAAAAATTAGGAATGAATCGAACATTTTGGAGGATATGATATGGGAATTGTTGGATTATTGTGGGGTGAGGAAATGAAATTTTCGAGTTCACATCGGTTTGATAGCTGTTTGTGATGACTGATGAGTTTTAATAATATTGGGGTGGTGCTCGATAATGCAGGAGAAGTCTTCAAAGACCTTGTTGGAAGTGCCTATTATGTAGCACCTGAGGTTTTACGCCGTAGGTATAGTGCTGAGGCTGATATCTGGAGTGCTGGAGTGATATTATACATTCTGCTTAGTGGCGTTCCACCGTTTTGGGGAGGTATACGTCTCCACCGTTGCTTATTACTTAAGTTTAACCTATGTGGACTGTTTGTGGACTTTGTGGTTGATGAGATACTTGAAATGTGAACGATTTTATGACTTTTTACCTATGTCACTAATCTTCATTCGTTTCTGTAGTTTATAAGTCATAACGATATTCTGATTGTACGAGAATAATAGAATTTCGATCTCTAATCCTTTTAAATTCATTCTGGAATAGACACAGACTGACATCCTCTTCGTTTTTAAGTTAGACTGTGCAAAATGTATTAATACAAAAAATAAATAAAAAGAATGAATCATTGTCGTTTTGATCTATCACCTAAATTCTTTCATTTCTTTGAAAAAAGAAGAATCCAAATATTTTCGGTGGTAAAACAAAAGATCTCTCATTTGTCCCTCGAATATATTCTTGTTGTTTAGTTTCAAGGGAATTCTAATACTCTTATGTTGATTTGAACGATGTATGAATCCCTTGAATCCCGTACCAACGGGTATCATCCCCCCAGAACAACGTTTTCTTTTAGTCCTTTCAACCAATCAATATGGCCTCGTAGAGCTGCTTTTGCTAAACTCGAGCAGTTTCTTGAAAGCTTGCTTCGGATATAAAACTTTGAGTATCCAGAGATGCTTTCGTTATTCCCAATAAAATAGTTCAGTAACAGATCGCTTGGTCTGTAATGCATTTATTGACTTTGTCCTCTTTTTACACGGAAGAGAATGAGCAGGGTATTTTTGATGCCATTCTGATGGGCCAACTTGATTTCTCGTCTGATCCATGGCCTTCAATATCCAGCAGTGCCAAGGATCTTGTGAAGAAGATGTTACGACAGGATCCGAAGGAAAGGCTTTCTGCTCCTGATGCTCTAAGTAAGTTTTTGTTTGACATAGCTGTTATACACATCACTTCTGATTTATAGACATGATCAGCTATGCAGATATGGTCTTCAGTATCTTTTTTATTGTACACCTGTTGAAATATTCTAAGGCCAAATGCTACCCTGCCTCCTGGAAGTTGAGCCTGAGTTCTAAATTCTGAATTTACTGCAGATCATCCATGGATGAGAGAAGATGGAGATGCTCCTGACAAACCAATTGACATCGCCGTTTTAACTAGGATGAAGCAGTTCAGGGCAATGAACAAACTGAAAAAAGTAGCACTGAGGGTGAGACTGCTCACTAGAGTTCTTGTTAGATTTTCAGAATTCTGATTTAACTTTCTTGCAAACCTTTAACACCTCACAATCTCATATTCATTTTTCGTTTCCGTAGGTAATTGCAGAGAACCTCTCTGAAGAAGAAATTACCGGTTTGAAGGAGATGTTCAAATCTATGGATACGGACAACAGTGGAACCATAACTTATGAAGAGTTGAAGGCAGGTCTGCCCAAGCTGGGAACAAAACTGTCTGAATCTGAAGTCCGGCAGTATATGGAAGCGGTATGACTTTTTGTTCTCTAATTCTGAATTGGATCTTGGAATATCTGTTCAAATTAGGAACATGTGGAATTTCTTGACGATATATCTTAATAAGCAACAGTTGGTGAGATGAAGAATAAATAACTTTGTGTACATGGAATCAGTTTATGCTAGTGATCCAAATTTCAAAGAGATAAAACCTTTGCTACAACAATCACGCTTTTGTTTTGTGATTACCCTCGACCTAAAGCGAAGAAATGTGATTTAGCCAATGATGCAAACCAGTTAACAGAGCTCTTAAGATATGTATCGAGTTAGATTAGTACTAGACTCACCAAGATTCCTTAACTTGAGACAATTAAGGCCTGTCATTTTAAATTCCGTCGTAAATATCTAGCTCATTACATTTCATGAGTGCATTTTTCAGCTCTTGAAAAGAAAGGTTGCAATTGCAGGCTGATGTTGATGGCAGTGGAACAATTGATTACATGGAGTTCATCACAGCCACAATGCATATGAATAGGATGGAAAAGGAGGAACATTTGTACAAGGCATTTGAGTATTTTGACAAGGACAAGAGTGGGTATGTTTCTCTTGACGTGTTATATAGAATGAGATAACTGTGTTGCTGACCTTTCAAAGGTTTATTTCAACACCTTCTAATGAGTAAGGGCTGTGTTGCTTGTCTTCTTCCCATCTGAAGGTACATAACGATGGAAGAATTGGAGCATGCCTTGAAGAAGTATAACATGGGCGATGAGAAAACAATACGGGAGATCATCACAGAAGTAGACACAGATAATGTACCAAATCCTTCTCTGTTGCTCAGATTTTTTCTGCTCCCCCCTTCCCCTAAGTAATTATGTTTTTTTCTCAATCTTTATGTGTGTCAGACTCCATGCCTGTCTTTTTTCCCTTCTGTGAAAGACTGTAAGTAAACATGGCTGTATGTCTTTTTGTCCCAGCCTTGTAAGATGTAAATAATGAGTTTAGGAGCTAGTCTGTCCACTAATGTGCTACTGTGAAGAATACACAACCAAGTTTCATGGGTGTTTGCTCAGGGTGGCTCACATAGGAAATGCCAACTATGTCCCTAAGGCTATGGTGAAGAAACCCGTACTTGTATCCCCCCTTCCATCTCCAGGATTCTACATCTTGTAGAAAATCTTATTACAATAGCTCTATATGTCAATCGGTTGACACTCCATTCTTTCTTCCACTCCTGATCATTGTAGATTAACTCAAGTGTCGACCTGCACAGTGATAAAACTGATAATTCACCAACAAGTCTTGTTATCTCCCCACTTTGTTTTTCTTTTTGAAATCATGGTATATACTGTTGGACTGAGTTTTCCTTGCTGGTGCAGGATGGTAGAATTGATTATGATGAATTTGTGGCTATGATGAAGAAAGGCAACCCTGATTTAATGGGTAACAGGCGGAGGAGATGAATCAAACGAGGGCATTAACAAGCGAGTTCATAGTCCATTGATTTGAAGGTGTGACAGTTGTGAGTTTTGTGACATTTGCTTGAAGCTCCTTTATGGCCTGTGCTGATTTTAGACGGGTAGCTTGGGGATTCTGTTGACTGAGGGAGCTCCCTTAAGTATACATTGGAGCTGAAGGGAAGTGGTGCGTCATCCCAAATTTTCAATTGTGCTTCGATAATGGTCCCATTCTTTTTCGCGAGGTCCCGTGTATGTAATTATTAGTTTGGCGCAGTTGCTTACTTGCTTACACTGCGATGCCATGAATCTGTTTTTCTGATTTGAATTTTTTTACTGTAAACCAGCCTCAGCTTGCTTATATGCAGCTGCTGGTGCGCCACCGTGAATACAATAGTTGAGTTCGTAGCAGTTAGATGTTACTCTTTGTTGTGTTCTGTTCTGTTGTAAGAGTGAACTTGTACGATATTTGACGGACCAGATTCAATAAAGTGACGAGTTGTGTACGTCAGAGTACCTATACCGGTTTTGTTGCTAGTTGAAAGAACCCTCCATCAATATCACTGAAACATTACTAACTTTTGGTTGAAGTGTTTCACGAACTCTTTGAAATTTAAATTGAAAGAACTCTCTCACATATTCAAAAGAAACATAAAGAACCTAAAAAAAAACGAGGGAGTAGTTCTTACTTCGCCTTTTATAGTTGAAGAAGCATAAACGACAAACCGTTTCCCCAACTCATGAAACCATGCCGAGCCCCCTAACGGCCTAACCCCCCAACCAACCAACCAACCAAAAAAAAAAAAAAAAAAAAAAAAAAAAAATTGGAAAATGGCGAAGAAACGACGTCGTAAGATGCAGAGAGATGGAAGGAAAAGCCCGGGAGAATTGGATCGTTTGCCACAGCTCACAACGTTCAACAGAAAACCAAACTTGCCACATATTTCTCAGTTATCAAAAACTTAACAATGACGATCAACAAATAATCTACTCCCTTCCATATTTATTCTTATAAATTTCTCTCAGATATCTTTTACAACATCATGGTACGTATTTTTCTCTTTTCGCCATTCCAACAATGTCATTCATAATTTTTTCAGTTGTAACTTGTAAACCCTAATTTGCGCATTTCTGTCTTGGGTGAATTTTGTTTGGATAGGACGAAAAATCATAATTCTTTCGGTTTGATTGGTTGATTGATTGCGTTTGTCAATAATGAGGCGCAAATGCGAGCACACTGAAGAGGTCCCTCCTAGAGAAGTGATGAATCTAGCTGTGTTGACTTAAAGTTAGTTTAGAATGGAGTTTTTTAGGGGAATTTTAATTGTTTCCTAGTGTTGATGGATAATTATTTCATTGATTAGTGGAGAGAATTTCGAATTTTTAGCTTTGTGAAAATAGTTATTGTTTAGTCGGGTTTTCTAACGACATGATAAGACTTCATTTTCTTCCTTAATTAAGTAATATTCACCTGAATTAATAAAGAAGATTCCACAATTTGTTTTTTCCAAGTGAGAATATCGCTTTATTAAGGAATGAAATGAAGTTTTATCATGTGTCCATATATGGGCACACGTTATAAAAATCCTTGTTTAGTTTGCAAGCACATGAAACCCTGAACTTATCTCATGAGGCTGGAAATTTGTGCCCGCGCATTTTGATCAGTACTTGTCTAAACCCTCAATCTCGCACAGCCGCATCTCATGTGTAGGAGTCATGCTTTCGGTTTATGTGCTGCATTTCTGTTAAAAGTTCGAGAATAACATTTTGAATATGTAACGGATTTGATTATGACCTTGATATTGAGCATCTTGCGGGAAATTGTGGGTCTGCAAGTCCAAATTCTGGTTGACATTGAGCTTCCTGTGGGAAATTATGGGTCTAAATATTCTGGTTGACATTGAGCATCTTGTGTGAAATTGTGGGTCTGCAAGGCTAAATTTTGTTTAACATTGGCATCTTGTGAGAAATGGTTGGCTTTCTTTTAGCGAAAATTCTGGTTATGGATTTGGTGACGAGTTTGATATTGAGCATCTTGTGAGTGACCGCGTAATTGTGTTAATTCTTCAAAGTTTTTTGAAAAGGTGTAGGATGTTATATGGACCAACTCTAACCTTGTTTATGTCTTATGCAGAATGGACAGGTATCAGCTGAGTGTAAAAAGAGGCATATGCTTCTTTTAGCATACCAAAGCCTGGGAATAGTTTATGGTGACTTGAGTATTTCTCCTCTTTATGTCTATGAAAGCGCCTTCTCAAGGTCATTTCGTCATCATGAAGATGAAGAAGTGATGATACTAGGGGTGCTTTCTTTAATCTTTTGGAGCCTTACCCTTTTCCCATTGCTCAAGTATGTTGTTGTAATGCTAAATGCTAATGATAATGGCGAAGGTAAATCTCTGGAAACTGCTCTGAGACAACCTGTGGTTTCTTCTGTTTTCAGCTAAGAATGATGGCGTTACTTGAATGCTGTGCTGTTGCATGATATAGCAGTTGAAGAATCCCCTTTCCTTCTTTTCAGGAGGAACTTTGGCTTTGTACTCTCTTCTACGTAGACATGCGAAATTCAGTCTTCTTCCCAATTATCAAGCAGCAGACGAGGAGCTTCAATCGTACCATAGACCTGGCTACTCAAGTTCATCTTCACCATTCAGAAGATTCCTCGAAAAACACAAAAATGTCAGAACTGTTGTACTTCTTGTTGTTTTATTTGCTGCTTGCATGGTCATTGGGGATGGTGTATTTACCCCTGCTCTTTCTGGTAACATGCCCTTCATCGTATCTTTTAAACACCTTGGTTTTTTTTTTCTTCGTATTATGATGTATTTGAGCATCTTCCCAATAATTTGGGCCTTCTCTCAACATCTAATCAGCTGACTATTGGTATTGTTCAGTCTTCTCGTCATTCCAGGGATTAAAAGGCCATAACAGCAACTTAAGTCACGGTGAGTTTTTGGATTTATGAACAGAGGCCTGGGAAAAGAAAAATTAAAGGTGACAGCTACATCTTTCAGGTGCTGTGGTGTCTATTGTCTGCGTTGTGCTGGTTGGTCTCTTTGCCTTGCAACACCGTGGCACTCATAAGATCTCATTCTTGTTTGCTCCCATTGTGATCGCCTGGTTACTCTCAATTGCTGCTCTTGGCATCTACAATGTTATTGAGTGGAACCCTGAGGTTCACCGTGGTCTCTCTCCATATTACGCCTACAAATACCTCAAAGAGACTCGAAAAGCTGGTTGGCTTTCTATAGGAGGATTACTTCTGTGCATCACAGGTAAACCGCTGGCTTTTACTTGTGTTCAATCATCTTCACATATAAGATTAATATTGGTCTAATTGGCATTAACAGGTACCGAAGCTATGTTTGTAAACCTCGGCCACTTCTCTACTGCATCAATAAGGGTATGTACCTGTAAGTTTACCTAAAAGATTGTTTGATAGTTATGCATCACCGGTCAGTTGTCCTAACAAATAAAGCTCCATACCTTGTGCTTGCTTCAGGTGGCGTTTTCTTGCCTTGTTTATCCTTGTTTAGTTCTTCAATACATGGGACAAGCTGCATTCCTTTCAAAAAACGTTTCTGCCCTTGCAAGAAATACTTTTTATCGATCAATACCAGGTAAGGTCCATGTAATTGTCTAAACTATGAAGATATTTTCAAACAAGTGATCTTAGATTTCAGACATTTGATTTTCTAAAACTCTCTGACATAGGTGAGTTTGCACTCATGTGTGCAAAAACCAACTCAGTCGTTTGCATATCTTCTGTATCTAAAACTGTATGGTGCCATATATCTGGCTATTAATTGGGCGAGGGTTGAATGAAATTCTCCCTTTTCATGCAAAATTTTCCGAGTCTAAGGAAGAATGAAGGTGAAAATTGGTGATAGATCCCGTAGGTGTCATGTGTAACAGGCTTGAAATTTCTAATTTCAGTTGCTTTTCTAAATGTGTGTCCTTTTTTTACTAAGTAACCCTCTCCCATAATAATGATATCTTACTGTATTATCAATCTCTAAGAATATGTATTGTTATTGTTGTAGATCAACTATTTTGGCCAATCTTTGTTTTAGCCACTCTAACCGCCATCACTGCAAGTCAATCTGTCATATCTGCGACTTTCTCAATAGCAAAACAATGCCAAGCGATAGGCTGTTTCCCTCGTGTAAAGATAGTACACACATCAAGATGGATTCGTGGTCAGATTTACATCCCAGAGATAAATTGGATACTTATGATCCTCTGTGTGTCCGTGACTGTTGGATTTCAAGACACCATCTTTATCGGGAATGCGTATGGTAAGTTCTGTATTAACTAGAATTACGCATGATTATGCTTGTGAGATTTTGCCACTTCCATATGTGTATAAGACAAGAAATGTTTTTATGCTCTGCTGGATGGCTTTCCTTCTCAGCCTAGCTCGTGTACTATCTAGGGTATAGCAACGACTTACCTTCACCTAAGGTCAGATCCATACAGTTCCAAGTTTTGGCTCAAAATTACTGCTTCTGAATGAATATTTAGGCATCCCTGATTATCAGTCTTAGTTCTACAATCTAAATAACACTCAAGTACAGCTATCTAGGCGGTGCCGTTCTTCAGATTCATTAGTTATCTATCCATACATGTTAAATGTTTTATGAATCTTGTCAACTTTCCTAGATGCTAAAAATCTGGACACCCTCAAGTACAAATATCGTACCACCAAGGCACTAAAAATGGTCTGTGTTTGTTAAGCTAGGTTAACATATGCATAATTTACTCAGCAAAAAAAAAAAAAAAAAAAAAAATCAAAAAACATATGCATAATTCAGTCGTACTAAACTACACAATGCCGATCATGGCTGTATTACCTGTAGCCGTTGTGTTTTTCTACTATACCGTGATCTTCCTGGAAGTCAGCGGAGTAACTCTGCACCATCTTTATATGTGCTTTAGGCATTTCTGAATAATGACTGACCACTTTCATATTTTCTGCGTTTTGTTGATTGACTGACCTGTAACAAAATCAGGGATTCTGATGCATCTTCTTTTTGGAACCTAACAGGACTAACACCATTATTTTTGCATTCTCTTTCCTTGGTAACTTGCTTTTTCTCAGGACTAGCATGCGTCAGTGTGACGTTGGTGAATACATTGTTACTGTCACTGGTCATTTTATTCGTCTGGCACCGGAGTATAGTGTTGGCATTGCTACCTCTGATAATCTTCGCGCCCATTGAGCTAATTTACTTGTCATCATCCCTTGTAAAAGTATCTCAAGGTGCGTGGGCGCCTCTTGCTCTGTCCACAGTCTTCATGTTTGTCATGTATGTATGGCATTACGGAACCAGGCGCAAGTATTTATTTGAACTACAGAACAAAGTGCCTATGAAATGGATCCTTGCACTTGGTCCCAGCCTTGGTATCATCAGGGTTCCTGGTATCGGCCTCATATACACCGAATTAGTCAGTGGAGTTCCTTCCATTTTCACCCACTTCCTAACCAACTTACCAGCCATTCATCAGGTGGTTGTATTTGTCTGCATCAAATCAGTCCCTATCCCTCATGTTTCTGACAAAGAGCGCTACCTTGTGGGTCGTGTTGGGCCTAAATCTTATCGAATGTACCGTTGCATCATTCGTTATGGCTACAAAGATGTCAACAAGTATGTAGATGATTTTGAGGACAACCTAGTAATGAGCATTGCAGAGTTCATCAGAATGGAAGCAGAAGGTGCTGCTTCTTCTCCTGACGGATCACTTGAAGGTCGAATGGCTGTGGTGAGGACATCTGTCAAGTTCGGGACAAGACTAGTAACATCAGATAATTCTGACAATAGTAGTAGTGTCCCAAGCCGCCTAGCAAGTAGTAAAGGGGGCAAATCATCAGCCTGTTATAGCCTGCAGTCTAAGTATGAAGTGGAAGAAGCACCTAAATTCATGCAGAGGCATACCAGATTTCAGTTACCAGGTGGTGAGAGTTTAGAAGATGAATTAAAAGAAGAATTGGTGGAGCTTTTGGAAGCTAAGGAAGCTGGTGTTGCATACATTGTCGGAAACTCATATATAAAGGCCAGAAAGCATTCATCTAGGCTCAAGAGATTTGTCATCAATGTCGTCTATTCGTTCCTCCGTAAGAACTGTCGTTCCCCATCTGTAGTGCTTCACATTCCACATATCAGCTTGATTGAAGTAGGCATGGTTTACTATATGTAGTCATTTTTCGAGTACTTCATCCTATGGCTAACCAAAACTCAGTTGATACTTGATAGTTTGACACTGATCCTTTGCCATTTGAAGGTTATATGCTTTTTCTTCTAGTTGGATTAGGAATTTAGGACACCCAATGAAGTTGGAAAAAAAAAAGAACAAAATGTCAGAAGTGGGGTTCGAACCCACGCCCTCATACGAGGACCAGAACTTGAGTCTGGCGCCTTAGACCACTCGGCCATCCTGACTTTGTTGATTTGTTTATACAACTTTATTATATAATAAAACTGCACAAGGTATTAATGTATTATGCAAAAATCACAGCAGGGTGGTGCAATGCACTGAAATTTGTCCATTATAAACAACCAATATAATGTTGCAATACAAATTCGTATGCAAATAATTGCGGCTCATTTTCTCTTGAAGAATGGGAAGTTGAGATATGATGGGCCCACTCGTATCTTCATCGTGCTACTGTCTCAATCTCAAGCTATGGGCTAATGGGCTATACTACAAGCTACCTTGCTCAGTTGCTTGTATCTGCATCTCACGAGAAACAAGTGATGCTAAACCAGTTAGACGATCTTGATTCTTTGAATCTTTAGTATGCGAACTTGCGAAGCATAAGTATTTTGGAACAACCTGAGATTCTTTAAATTAATCGTATTAATATCATCGTGTTAAAATCTTGAAAATATGTGTTCAAACTCATGGTGTATACATTAGGCAATTAAATCAATGCTTCAAGTCTACCATAATATTGTAACTCTTTGTGATAAGGAACACTAGATGAAAAAACTACACAACAGTCAAGCCTGGTAAATTTGTGAAATTATAAATTGCGTCTCAAAACTATTATAATGATCAATTATTTCGTACTTTAGAAGTCGCGTCTTAAACCAATACGATAATCAACCATACTCATACTTTAGAAGTCGCGTCTTAAACCAATACAATGATCAATCATACTCCGAATTTGCTAGTCAGTACAGGGAAGCGAAGCAAAAAAACTGCATTTTTTTTAACAGAAGAGAGCACGGAAAGTGACACACGTATTTTGCACTGTCCAGCTTCTTTCAGAAGCCTCATTTTTGTAATGTCTCGCCTACCAAAATCAATGCCAAAACAACTTTATTTATTTCTAACAACACGCACAGTCTCACTCTCTGTTACACTGCAGCAACCGCCTCTCCTCTTTTCCCACACCATCACATTTCTGATTTCTCACTACTTCCGCACACTTTCTCTCTCTATCTTCTTTCGCACACTTTCTATCTCTCATCTCTCTTTTTATGGCGTCATAAATCCTAGGGTTCCATTCTTCGATTCTCTTTTTTTCCCCTCTCTTATCAAATTACTATACTCTGCTTTTTTTCTCTCAATTCACCGGTAAATTTTTGAAGTATTTCAGCGTGGAAAGAGGAGAGTGAAACTCGTATGCTTTTGCTTCTTCAACAAGTTTTGGTATTCCGGCGTCCGTGTATACAGAGAGGAAAATTTTGATTCAATTTTTCTTGATTTCATTTCTGTTCGAAATCAAAAATATTTGCGGCAGAATTAATCGAAAATTGTTGTTTCTGTTCTTTTTTTTCCGACTTGAAATTCGTTGGAGAAAATAAATTTAATCTTGCTGCAGAAGTTTCAGTATTTTTGTATTTCCGGAAATTCTCAGTTGTTGTTAGATCGAGGAGCGGAAGAAGTTAGGGTTTAGAAAATGGACCAGAAGAACCTTCTGATGTCGGCGGTAGGGGTAGGAATCGGAGTCGGAGTCGGGTTCGGTATCGCATCCGGACAAACGATGAGCAAATGGACGGGAAACAGTTCGGGTACAAACACGATAACTGCTGAGAAAATGGAGCAGGAGTTACTGAGGTCTATTATTGATGGAAGAGATGGTAAAGTTACTTTTGATGAGTTCCCTTACTATCTCAGGTAAATAAAACAAACAAATTCCGTAATATTTCGTTTATATCGGTTTTTCTAACGTGTGTCCGGTTTTTGTTTAAGAAAAGTTTCCTATGATGCTGAATTGTGAATGTATATGTATGTGTCTAATCGGTAGATCGATGGTGCGCAATTGCGGATGTACGTGTCTAGTGACACGTAACACCGCCTTCCGACTCATGGTATGTTGGAAGTGTTCGGTGACCAAATAGCAAATACTCGTATCTTTTAAGTTTTGATCGTCGCTAATATATTCACTCAAATGTTCGAGATCATTGCTAAATAATTCGTACTTGCTTAGATTATAGTTAGGTTTCACCACCTACTAACGAATTTGATCTAGGTATAGTGACCTCGATGTGACTACTTGATTTTTGAAAACATTTTTTAATACGGAGGATGAAATGTTACATCGATTTTGAATTTCTTTTTGCAAAAGGATTTTTGGTTATTTTACTTTTGACTCCTTTTTTTTTTTTTTTTACTAATACACTCTCTCGTACAGTGAAAGCAACATCACTATGTTTTTTTACGTAGGGGTAAGACTTGCGTACATCCGACCTCCCTATCTAATCACCTTGTGTGATGGCGGGAGCCTTTTAAGGCAGTAGGATAATGTCGTTGTTATTGTTGTCGTTATTCTATGATTTACGTAGCTTAGAAGTGGTATTAAGGTAGATTTATTTATAAGTTTAATGTGATGACTCAGTACGTTTCCGATGATATTTTTCCTCCTCCTGAACTTGAACGTGATAGCCCATGCTAGAGTATCTTGTGGGTTTCATTTTCTACTGAATAATAAATAATATTCCTGCCCTTTTATGTTTCTGTATGTGGCAAGTGTAGTGATGACTAACGATTGTGGATAATGATCGATATGGTCCTTTTATATTTCTTTATTTATGTTGGCAGAGATGTTTCTCGATGTGTTTTCGTGTTTTTCTGAACTTGCATACACGTTTGTGTCATTAAACTTCTAAGTATTAATGTATTACGAGTTAAATAAAGGATTAACGGATCATGGTAACGCCACGGCCACGCCCTATTTCAACTGTTACACGCTTGTGCTACACATGCCAGACAGAGGGTGACGTGGAATAGTTGAAACATGACGTGGATTTATGCCGAAAGCTGTCCTTTTTAGTACTCCCTCCTGTTTTGAATTATCTCTCTCTTTGTTTTGCAGTTTTTGACTAGCCATATTGAAAGTCACACGTAGAGCAAATGAAATGTTTACATGGTGTAAAAATTAACACATCTATTATTCTGCAGTGCATTCTACAAGTTTCACTTGATTTTAAGTCAAACGGGTTTTTCATTTGGCCTATACACTAGTCTCAATATGGCTAGTCAAAAACTGCAAAACAAATGGGAAGATCATTCAGGACAGGAGAGAGTAGATTAAATCGATCACAATAACCTAGCCAAAAAACCCTTGAATGGCCAAGATATTAATTTATGATGGCATTTTATGGAGATGTTGGAAAGGGGGAGGGAGGGTACGGTAACTACGGTTCTGTTGATATTCTTGATAATTTGTACTGTTAGCTATTTTGTTGGCCTCTCCTCTATTTGTAATTTTTACCAATTGGTTGATGCAATTGTCAACACGATATTTATTTTGGGTCATATGGAAGATTGAAAGCACCTTCTCTATGTTTTTAACGTAGGAGTAAGGATACGTACATTTGACCTCCCAGTACATTGCGATAGGCAAGAGTCTTTGAGGCATTACAGCGATGTTGTGGTAGGGTGTGTTTAGACTTTATATGAAGTAAAACAAAGAACAAGGAATAGAGCGCACTAGGTAGTTTATATGAGTGTATTCAAAACAAAAGCATCCCATTATCATGCAATCATCTCCTTTGTCCAGATAGGCCATGTAAAAAATGCTGCCCTTTTACACAAGACTGTATAAAATCCTTGGATTATCAGATACCCTATGTATATGCATATATCATGATTGTGGAGTTGTTATATTGCCTTGTTGAGGGTTGGGCACCGACTGTTGACGTTGCTCCAGCTGTAATTTTCTTTATGTTGGGCAATATTCATGTCATAATTAGTTATTGGATTATGAAGGAGCATGACTGTTTTGAATGTAGCCTACAAGTTTTGGGTAGGCTATCTGTTTTTCGTCATATAATGGCTTTCAAAAATGGAAGTTGGGATGTCTAACTTGTTTGATTGCTTCACCAGTGAGCAAACAAGAGTTCTGTTAACAAGTGCAGCATGTTTTTATTTGAGGAAAGGTGACTTCTCCAAGTATACTCGAAACCTGTCTCCTGCAAGTCGAGCAATCCTACTATCGGGACCTGCTGGTTGGTGTTCCAACTACACATCAGTTTCGTCCATTGGGTTATGCCTTTTATAGACTTCAGCCTTAGTTTCTCATGTTTATATTCTGCAGAACTGTACCAGCAAATGCTTGCCAAAGCACTAGCCCATTTCTTTGAGGCAAAGTTGCTTCTTTTGGATATCACTGACTTTGTACTGAAAGTGAGTAACCTTGTCCCTTTTTCTGCATACACGTCGTGATGGCCGTGAAACTATGTTGAGTATGCGAGAATGAACCACTTCATAGTTCAACTCTGGCATTAATTTTTTTTTTTTTTTATTATTATTACAAGAGTTAGGCTGCAGTTCTATAGGTAATTCTGAATTTGATTTATATGGGCCTGCAGATACAGAGCAAATATGGGGTCAACCAAGAATCGGTACGTTTCTACGAATTCCTCCAATTTGTTCCTGTCTTCGATTGTGTGCATAGTTTTCACTATTATCATGGTGAAATGAAGTTGGTGTTTCATAATTAACTTAAGAATGTCTTTTCATTGTTTGGTTTGTAGTCCTTAAAAAGGACATTATCAGAGACTACGATGGAGCGCCTGTCTGGTTTATTTGGATCTATATTGCCTGCAAAGGAAGAAGGTAAACACCAATGTATTCTGATCTCTTTCTGTTACCTGGAACTCGAAGGCTCATTAAATGCAAATCACTGTTAGTAGCTACAAGGGAGTTGTAAGGGGTTGAAGTCTGGTAATCCCGAAAGCCCGAATTAAATTTGTTTATCTGGAATTTACATTTTCCAATCCTATGTTTCTCTATAAGTATTGTTAAAAATTGAAAATGAGTTACTAACTTCAGTATTCTGTCATAACTTTATCTGCTCTGAATTTCCAATCTGAGCTCCGTCCCTGACTGCATGTATTGGAGAATGATTATTGTTCTATTCATGGTACTCCATGTACTTTCTATAAATTTGTGGTGCTGCCTAATATCATGTATTGAGAATTTTCTTATCTTCATGTTTGCTTCTCTGGTTTGCTGGTAGGGAAATTACGTCGCCAAGGCAGTGGATTTGACATTGGTTCAAGGTAGCATCATTGCTTCACATGTATCGTCTTTTGTATCACATTTGTTCGATTGCAATGGACCTGATGCTACATACTTCTGCGTTTGCAGGAGTGAAGGATCGTCTAATCCTCCAAAGCTTCGGAGGTATGCTTCTGCCACAGCCAATCTCGACGAATTGCTTGCCCAGGGTTCTTCAGCCAATCCAGGTCCTTGCCAGCCTTTGTTTTTATGGAAACACCCAACTGAATGTAATTTACTTTTCCCCCCATGCTGAGTGATTCAGTTAAAGCCCTACAGAAGTCTTCAGTTTGGAAACTTTGTTGTCATTGTTAGGGGCCAGACTGTCACTTGTTTAGAGATGCTAGTTTGCCAAAATCTCATGTACTGTCTTGTGTGGTTTTTTTCGTCTGCCTGACTAGGTGTTATTTCTTTTTACTTAGGTATGTTGACCGCCAACAGTGATGTCTTTGATTCTATTTACTTTCTGGTTCAACCGGTGCATGAAAGTAAATAGCAGAATCGTGGATAGGAAACTATACTAACAACCTACCCAATTTATTATAGAAATTTTCGGGATGAATGAGTGGACCATGCAAATGCAAACTAAAAAGACTTCTTCTTGGATAAAAGATTATATGCAACTGAATTTGAAAAGTTTAGTATAGTTGTAAGTTATTATACAGAGGTATTCAATCTACATAATAGAGAATTCAATGAGGAAGTAGCTACTTAGCCTTTAACTTCTGTTATTATGTACTTTTTTCTGTAAGTTCCTTTAACTAGGGATTTTGAATGTAGTTGATGTCATTTCGTCCACTTTTCACTCATTCCTGTTCTCCCGTCTCCAAAAATGGATCAAAGTTAAACCTGAGTTCACCTGCCAATTTTACCTTTGTCTTTCAGTGGCTTCTACATGTACTCATGATTAGTTTCCTTATGCTAACAGCTAACCTTAAGCGGACAAGCAGCTGGTCTTTCGATGAAAAGCTACTCATACAATCATTGTACAAGGTAGTGCTCCTTCTCCAGGCACTTTCCACCAAATACCACTACCGATTGAAGAGCTTCTTCATGTTAAAGTTTGCTGTCCTAAGCATTTTCTATTTCTGCGCAGGTTCTTGCTTCTGTATCCAAAGCTTACCCGATCATTTTGTATATCAGAGATGTTGACATGCTCCTATCCAGATCCCAAAAGCTTTATAGGTTGTTCCAGAAAATGCTACAAAAGTTGTCAGGGCCGGTACTTATATTGGGCTCGAAGAGAACACACCCAAATGGCAATGAAACCGAATTTGATGACATGCTTGTTGATCTTTTTCCTTACAACATTGATATCAAGCCACCAGAAGAAGAAACGCACCTAGTTAGCTGGAAGTCTCAATTAGAGAAGGACATGAGAATGATCCAGTGTCAGGACAACAGAAACCATATTGTTGAAGTTCTAGCAGCAAATGACCTTGAATGTGATGATCTTGGTTCAATTGATATGGCAGATACCTTGCTTCTCAGCAAATGCATTGAAGAAATCGTGGTATCGGCGATTTCTTATCATTTGATGAAGAATAAGCATGAATACAGGAATGGAAAGCTGCTGATTTCTTCTCAAAGGTGTGTGATATATGTTCATTATTTTTTATTTGTATTTCCTTCTAGAATGCTGTGGTCTGCTTATCCTCTGTTATGTTAATTTGGTATGGTTGAAATCATTATCACGGGATAGTAAGTATTATGCTTTTGCTGCTGGTTAGCTTGGCTCATGGGCTGAGCGTGTTTCACAAACGCAAATCCACTGGCAAGGGTATTCAGAAGAAAGAAACAACTGTTGAACCTTTAAAGGTACTGTTTTAATCAAATGGAAGTTTACTGAATGCATTAACCTTAGAGGAGCAACAGCTTTCTCATGTTCATGCTACAACCATAGGGAGCACGTGAAGAAGTGAAACCAGAAGTAAAAGCTGAAGCTGGAGGTCCAGAAAAGAAAAGTGGAGGAGACACATCTGCTTCAGCAACTAAGGATGCGGATAATGCACCTGCAACTGCAAGTCCAAAAGCCCCTGTAAGCTCAATTTTACAATTTTGCTGATATTCTTAGACTAGTGGTATTTGTCTACCGCTTTTGATATGGCCCTTACCGAAACGTTCTCTCGTAGAGTAAGAAATGAACTTACATGTGATCTTGTTAATAGGAAGTACCTCCGGACAATGAGTTTGAGAAGCGAATTAGGCCAGAGGTCATACCGGCTACTGAGATTTCTGTGTCATTTGGTGATATTGGTGCCCTAGATGAAATCAAAGAATCAGTGCAAGAATTAGTTATGCTTCCTCTTCGTAGACCGGATTTGTTCAGTGGGGGGCTTTTAAAACCTTGTCGGGGGATTTTGCTCTTCGGCCCTCCTGGTACTGGCAAAACTATGTTGGCTAAGGCAATAGCTAAAGAGGCCGGGGCAAGCTTTATAAACGTGTCTATGTCTACTATCACATCTAAATGGTTTGGTGAAGATGAAAAGAACGTCAGGGCATTGTTTACCCTTGCTGCTAAAGTCTCCCCAACAATCATATTTGTAGATGAGGTCGACAGTATGCTTGGACAACGGAGCAGGGTTGGAGAGCATGAAGCTATGAGGAAGATAAAGAATGAGTTCATGACACACTGGGATGGCTTGATGACAAAGCAGGGAGAGAGAATTCTTGTTCTTGCTGCAACGAACAGGCCTTTTGACCTTGATGAAGCAATCATACGGCGTTTTGAACGGAGGTAATCCTCAGCAATTAGTACAAATGTTCTCATTTTCTTTTTTTTGTGGACTGTTAAGGCACTAGGGTAAAGATGTTGTTGTTTTGTGGACTGTTAAGATCGTGGCTATTCAGTATTCACTGACTTACTGTTGCAGTTCTGTTGTGTAGAAGTTAGCAGCAGTATCATTTATTGGTTGTCACGAGTTTCAATTTCATAAAAATCTTTGCTGGCTGTGCATCTTCCAGGATAATGGTAGGGCTACCTTCTTTGGAGAGCAGAGAGAAGATTTTAAGAACCGTTTTGGCAAAAGAGAAGGTTGAAGACAGACTTGATTACAAGGAAATCGCAACTATGACAGAAGGTTATACTGGCAGTGATCTCAAGGTGTGTTTTCCTGATTTTGCGCTCTTTTCTCAGAGGTAAAGGAATGGCTTTAAGTCATTCTATGTGTGTTGCATAGATACTGACTGACAAGTATGATCTATGACAGAATCTCTGCACAACAGCTGCTTATCGGCCTGTCAGGGAGTTAATACAGCAAGAGAGGTTAAAGGATATGGTATACCTACATTCCTAGTGGATGGTTTTGCCACGCTTGTTTACGCTTGTCTCTGCTCAGTAAGTTGCTTTCTTTTTCAGGAGCAGAAGCAGAGAGAACAACCACAGAGCTCCGATGCAGCTACTGTTAGTGAAGAGAAAGAGGAGATAATAATTTCCCTCAGGGCCTTAAACCTGGAAGATTTTAGACAGGCAAAGAATCAGGTGAGATTTTTGGATTTTGGTGACGAACTAAAACTTCCTAAAGAATATCACTGCATACTGATATTTACAGTTCTCTTGTGTTCTCTCCTCCTTTCTGTTATGTAGTTTGGTCATTTGTTTCATTTTGGGAGAATTTTGCAGGTTGCTGCTAGTTTTGCATCTGGAGGAGCAATAATGAATGAGTTGAAACAGTGGAACGATCTGTACGGTGAAGGAGGCTCAAGGAAAAAGGAGCAGCTGACTTACTTTTTGTAAACACGTTAGTGAAGCCGTTACCTGTTTGGTATTACTCCAGGAATAATATTAAGAGTATGAAAGCGTGTGAATGTATGATCTATGTTTGCCATCTACTTCAACAAGAGCTTTTGATGCCTGCTTTTAACGCCTCGAAATGGAAGGGCATCTTCACAGTTTGCAGCATTGCCCCTTTCTGGAGGGTGGGACGCCTAAGATATCGTGGCTATGTTTCCGTTGGATGTGTTTCCAGATTGCTGTATGTGTGTTTTCGCAAAGAGTTGCACATAGAAGAGTGTATTTGATGTATGCGCCCATTTTAGTATGGGCTGTGTGCAATGTACGTTAAATCCACGTTGAAAGCTCAACAATCGCTGTAAGATATGATGGTTTGTATTTGTTAGATATGAAATCACAGTGATGCACAATGGTGCAAATGTATGTTCTTGCATATGGTTCTTAGATGATTCCCTTACAAGGTCAAGGTGGTCAGTCGCAGATCACAGGTCCCGATTATCAAAGGTTGGCTTAAGAACCTGTAGCCTGCATCAGTGCAGCAGAGGTTCCTAACGAAGTGAACAAATCCCTGCATGGCTGCATAGACGCATAGTGCAAACTCCATATTATCAACGCTCACAACCGTCCCAAGTCTTGGGGACGGTGCCTCAGCCGGAAAACCCCCATCACATAAACACAAGGGCAGCCATATGCAAGTGACTGCGCAAGACCCATACGCCAGATCTAATGAACATCAGAGCAAATCAGAGCGTTTCCGTATCTTTCAATCAATCTTAGTAAGAGTAGATTAAACAGCTGTAGTTTTCATGTCTAGAATTGAATACCCATACAGGACAATTGTAAATCCAAACTGCTGCCGAAGGCACAACATAAGCAGATCCTACACATGTTTTAACAAAAATCCACTACACAAGACAACCCTACCATATGCTCGAAGCTCGATCATAGGAGTTCTCCCTCAAGGCAGAGCCAAATTAAGCCAACTTCTTGTCTTTAGTTAGACCTCTTGGTATCTTACTCAAAACCTTCTCATCGAAAACCACGTACTGCTTCTTGATCTCGATCATAGCCTTCTCGCCAAAAGCATCCACTTGGTCCTCGTATTTTTCGTACAGCACAGGCAGGGTGTGGAGCAGAACAAAGGCTGTTGTTAATATGCAAGGAAACAGAAAGTCAAAAGTCTGTAGAAAAGAGGAAGTGGCAGTAAGAAATTAACAAGATTAGTGGACATTACATATGTAGAATAAGGTCAGGAAGTTGCAGCAACTGCCCAAGATGGAGAAGATCCACAAACCAGCGATAACCTGGTCACAATGGAGTACATTTAGCATAAGCTTCAAAATATAAAGATAGCATATTGAACTACATAGTAACATTAATTACAGTCAGGTGTCAACATACAGCAAGAAACTTTTTCAGATCCCTTCCTGATGCAATCTCACGGAGAGAAGCAAGTCCCCGGTTGATCTCATATCTCAAGGCAGATGCGATTTCCAGGAGAGGGCCTTCAGGAATGTGTACATCAGGAATCTTTGGTGGAGACCTGTCAACAAAACAAACGGTTAAGAAATCCAGTGACAATAGCTAGTGCGCCAACTTACAACATAAACCAGTCACAACATCGACAGCTTACTTATTGATGAAGGTAGAAGCATTGGACCACAAGAATAGTACGGCAAGAGTTAAAATCAGGAGATGGCAGATCAGAGTGAGCAAGTGGTACTCAAATACTTCAAATAGCATCCACACGGCTGTGACAGTGCCAAGAACACCTGCTGAAATTTTCTTGTTTCTCCATAGAAGAACATCGGCGGCTGCACCAACAAATCATGGCAGACCACACTCGTTACGGTATTGCAAAGTGATGACATAATAACTAACAACAACAACCAAGCATTATTCCCAAAATTATTTGGGCTCGGCTAACATGAATCAACATCTGTAAAATGGATCGACACGTTTAGCAAGATTTTTTTTCTAAAAAACAAATAAATTATAAATATAGTTGTAAAACAAGTGAAAATTGTGTGAACATCTTTACACATTAGGAGTAAAAGGTTTGAGAAGAAAAAAAAGTAGGGAATTCATTAGAAAACCATTTGGAAAACAAGCAAACTCGTGTCTCTCCACCCCACCCTACCCAACACCATTCTATCTTCAAGCCCAAGATACTCATATGACTTTGGATCACCTTCATCAAACCACACAATCAAGTAACAATGAGAATTAATACTTGTCGTTATCACAGAATCCCAGAGATATCTTGAACTTCAAGTTGAAACAAAAGAATCTGGTATAGAATATTCACTTATTTAAAGCAAAAGTTCATCATTCATAAACTTAGTTACTTTTCTTAAATCATTACTAGATTAAGGGGAATCAAAAAGAGATACTTGCACCATCAGTGACATAAACCTTTCTCAACTAACAATCAGTAATAAGCACTAGCCAGCTCAAAGCAGTTGTAACTTTATAAGCCTTTTACTTTTTACTTTCCAACCAAAAAGCTCAACTAGCAGTTCTTTGATAGTTCAGTGCAAAATAGAGACAACGTCAGGGGTCGGGCTGATTGATACCAAGTTCCTCATCTAACTCAAACTTCGTGTGTCTTTCCAGACACTACAGCCCAAAAGCATTCTTAGCTAACACTCCAACACAACGAACTGTTACCGTTCAAGGAACTAACCTGTACTGTTATGACATTACCATCACATCAAGTTCGCTACACATCTAAAGATTCTTCTTATGATCTACATAGTTTACAGTACTCAAAAACAGCTAGATCACCCCCAATTAATCAGTAAAAATGTCGATTTCCAGGCAAATTCCGAAATCTGTTTAAGCTTCGCACAGCTTTCCTCTCAAACATTCACATTACACTCTAAAATCGCAATAACAACAACGTAGATCTACACTATCACTACTTCAAACATTGCCTCCATTAAAGAAGAAAAAATCCAGTATTCTGACTTGATCTTTATCCCTAAATTCAGTCAAACAAAGTCTCACACATACAAACGAACACAAGTATAACGGAAAATCACAACCAGATGCACAATCACGTCCGATTATCGCGAAATCAAACGAATTCGACAAATCTGATTACGATACCACGAAACAAGCAAAACGATGAATCAACAACGACAATTCAGTAGAACATTCGAGAAACCGGAACTATAAAATTCAATCAAATATAAATTCTCACACATACAAATGAACAAAAATATCACCAAAATTCGCAACCAGATGCGCAATCACGTCCGATCATCGCGAAATCAAACGAATTCAACAAATCCGAGCAACACAATTAGCGACGATAATTCGGCAGAACATTCGAGAAATCGGAACGATTAATTGACAAAAAAACAGAGGAAAAACGTACGGTCATCTCAAAATCAAACGAATACATCAAATCTGAGCTAGAATTAAATATCACATTATCACAAAAGATAATCTCAGATTAAGCAAATTAAAAGGCGTTAATTACAAGAGAGAAAACATCGGTAGAACATTCCAGAAACCTGTAATAAAAAAAACGCGAAAATAGGGAGAAGAGAAACGTTTCGAAAGGAGAGAGAAAAAAAACGTACGTTTACCACCACCGAGAACTTTGTGAACAGGTTTCTCACGGCCAAAGAGACGGAAAATCTTGGATTTGATGGAGGAAGCGGAAGGTTTGTCGTCATCGGAATCTGAAGATGAAGAATCGTGAGCGTGAATCTTCTCCGAGATCTTGTCCATCCCTGAATCTCCCTTCTTTTCTTCGTGATGTTCAGCCATGGTGGGAAAATCAGTCTTCTTAAACCCTAATTTTTTTAATTTTAATCCCAAATTTCAAGTTATTTTTTCTCTCTCTTCCTCCCGGAATTCTCTCTCTCTTGAGCAAAATGTAAATGAGAAGAGACCAAATATCAGCTGTTTAGGAACGTCTCTTATTTTGGTGCGAAACCGAAGGCGTGGGCAAGAGGTTAATAAAGCCTTACTAATTAAGCTACCTAAGATTCACGTCCTCACGTGTGCATTTGGTCCGATAATTTTTTCAAAAACGTTTGAGTTTGTGGGATTCTTTTTTTAAATGAAATTGTGGGGTGTATTTTTGAGTGGTGTTAATCGACAATTACGGCTTGGATTTCATTGTCATGCTCTTAGAATAATGTTCCTTTTTTCAACATTTTTTGATAAATTTTTTGATAGGGTCCGGTGACATGTATGATACAATTGAGAAAAATTCATCTTATTTGAATACTCGAAAATTCATTAGACATGGATTGGCTGGATAGTTTTTTTTGGATCAAGATCCTCTGGAGTTATTTTTCCTAGAGTTCTCTGGAGTTTACCTGAAATGGAAAAATAAATTTATAAATGTCTTTTTTTTAAATAAGGGAAAACACTATATGGTAGAGTGATGTTTCCATTTCAAGTTAACTCCACAGAACTTCAGGAAAAATAACTCCAGAGGATCCGAATCCGTTTTTTTTTTCCTTTGTTTAAGATTGAAATACATGGCTTTTGGATACAATTAATGTCTGAATGGACGATTTTCTTCTTTTTTGTTCTCATTATTATATGAGGGCTCATTTTTGGAAACTATATCCCATATAATATTGGCAATATATGTATACATGCATCCTGTCTTTTTTTTTTTTTTTTTTTTTTATACATGTTATCTCCAGTGTAATTGCGATACATTAATACATATTTGTGAAATTTCTCAAGCATTGTTGATATAATCGAATTTTTTTTCGAAATAGGGCTCAAAAAATAAATATTGAACAAAATGGGTTGGATTGAAAAATGTTCAATCTCATGGGGTGCACGTCACCCCATTTCAAGTTCGGGACAAAACCGCCAGTGCACCTGACGGTTTTAAGTGTCTTGAACAATAGCTATGAGGTTGTAAGTGATATTTTGGCTAGGGTAAAACCGCCATGGGGGTGGCGGTTTCAATTTTTTTTTTTTTTTTTTTTTTTTTGGATTGACGTTATATCGGGGTGATATTTTGGCCAAGGGTGAAACCTCCATGGGGGGTGACGGTTTCACCCTCGGCCAAAATATCACCCACTCGATTTGTACACTCATTTTTGTGAAGAAACCGCCATGGAGGGTGGCGATTTCTCTTCACTTAAAACCGCCAGGGGCACTGGCGGTTTTGTCCCGGACCTGAAATGGGGTGACATGCACCCCATAAGATTGAACATTTTTCGATCCAACCCATATTGTTTAATATTTATTTTTTGAGCCTTATTTCGGAAAAAAAATTCGATATAATCAACAAGCTATTGGATGGGAGGCCAGAATTACAATGTTGAGTGTCTAAAGGAGAGCATTGTAAATTGATAAACAGATTTGACATTTTGGAGATCCATATGCATTTAATTGGATTAGACGAAATCCAACGACATTAACTACGGAGTATAAGTTTGGAGTTCAAATCCTAAAAATATAGTAGTGTCCAAAACTCATGAAAATACTACATAACTTTTTTTTTTTTTATTATAGATCAATCATGAAAATAATTTTTTTTTTTTTTTTGAGGTCAATCATGAAAATAACTTTGTTAGTATTAATTGCTCAAATTCGGACAAAACAAATTAACCAAATGATACACACACACACAAAAAGACATTAGAATTCTAGAGACTTCTTCAATAATAAAACAGCTGGTACGCGCCAAGTGTAAATGGTCGTGAAGCCTTGAACGCAAGTCTCCTTCACACTTATTGGTGGTACATATACTTGATGCCATAATTAAGTTTATTAATAATTCATTTTAAATATAATGGAAGGCTGAGTCTTTGTACCATAACAAACAGTTGAGCCACACTTATCAACCATAATAACTAATTAATTATTCCAGGATCTTGATATGTCCTAGATTCAGGCCACGTCGAGAGACTCTCTAGTCATCATAACATTTTGCATCACACCCTTTTTCTTAGGTGAATTTATCACCTAATTTTTTGTTTGTCTCGTAAATTTAATAATGGTGCCGGATTAGTCACGTATACTTTGTGGACTAAGGGTATGTTTGGTAGACAAGTAGAAGATAACGTTTAGCGTTTTGACCAAGTCAGAATGCTACTTTACATGTTTGGTTGTACATTTGTTATTAGCGTTTGAAGTAGCATTTAACGTTTTAAGGAGCATTTGACAAATGCTATTATAAGTAGCATTTCCCATGGAAAGTAGCATTTCTGATTTTCTAATTTTCTGATATATATCATTTTAATAACTCAACAGCTACTGATCGTGTCAAACATGTCATTGTTAACAGCTACTTTGCAACCAATAGGTAAAAGCTACCTTCTAACAGCTAACAGTTAGTCAAACTGCTAACAACTATCTCAACAGCTAAATGCTACCTGAACAGACATAACTACCAAACACACCCTAAGAATCCTTGATCTTTAAAACTAAAGTACTTGTCCACTAAGTACTTGAATTGACAATGCCATTTTGGAATTTGTTAGTTGGTGTCATTAATTGTGTGAATAGTCTCTCGTTCGAATTAAACACTTCCCATCAAAAGGTTTGAAAATTATACGATATGAAATTTGTAGAAAAATATATAGATGATTAATCATGCTAATTTTGGGTATCTGATGTCGATGTTGATTAGGTACGTGATTATGTGTCATCATGTAAGTGTACGTGTCAAGTCAGCGCGACGATTATAGGTATTTCCTTTAAATTGTGTGTGTGTGTTTTTTTTTTTTTTTTCATTTTTCTTGTGAGGTTTTGTAAACCTATTCAGCTAACGTACACTTATATCGTCATATAAATTTGAATGCCAATCATAATACTCGGCCCACATCTTCAATCTACAAAGTTCTAGTCAATTACACGATTGTAGAATTGTTGTTTTCAATTAAAACCTACGGATTACATAACAATGACATACTATTTTCATTTCAATGAAACACCCAATCAGTTATATGTATTTTACTTTTACATGTTTAAGGGGGAATAGAGACATAATATTGGGTCACTTTGTCGTTGTCATTTTCATTCGACGATGAGATTCCACATGCAATTAGTGGGAATCCATACGAGTAGGAACAGAGGCTAGAAGTAGGAGAAGAATAATGTACTGATATGGGAAAGGGATCCAATTTAACAAGAAAAGATACAGAGAACATGTGAGACGGGCCTACGTTGCCGGGCCCTTTAAATGAGTCCAACAATAAAAGATACTAGCAATAGAAGCAAGAACTAGAGTTGAGGCCTTCTGCTTGTGGAGCAAAAGAGGAATTCCGATAAAAGGTGAAGAATGTGTGAACTTCTTATTATAGAAAACCAGTTGGTGTTCGTTTCCATCCACCACTTTGCGGTTCGCATTGGTAATTGTGACTCATAAGAAAATGAGTATACATCTATAAGAGTATTGATTTTTTAAGTAAACCAAAATTCAAACTTAACTTGAACTTGTACGAAACTCTTATGAAGTATGTAGGTAGGCATAAAATGATCACGTGGAGCAAACTCAACTCAACTAAAAGTATCTACGAGGTATTTTTCATCTATGCTTTTATAACAAAAAAGCGTACATGTAATTACTCTTTATATTATTCAAGTCAATCTTTGTCAATTCAAGTCAATATAATACAGAGTAATCGCTATTGTTAGATCTTGTGCAAAGCATGTTTTCCCCCAACAAAGGAAAAAACAAAACAACACTCAAACAAGTTTCAGACTGAATACATTATTTTTTTTTTTTTCGCGGATTACATTCATTTCATCTTATACTCTCATAAACCTTGCGATTCCATCTTCTTGGTCCAATCCAAGGATAATACCCATCGTCTGACAACCATTCAACAAATCTTACTTGCTTTAAATTTATCAAAAACTTCATTCCAAGAGCAAATGGAACAAAAAAATATTAATACGAAGAGAGTGTTAAAAGTGTAAAACTAAAGATACCAAATGTTTAAAAACCCAACCCAAACAAAAAGAAGTAAAGCCCAAACATATAACCAAAACCCAACACTCCCATTTCATTTTCCCATACACATCCTCATTTTTCCCAACACTCCCACTCTCCTAAAAAAAAACCCTGACTAACCCCTTTTCCACCACACACATCGGCAAAATGTGGTTGAACCGCCCAGTCCTAACCCGAACCCGGCTGATCCACGACTACCTCCGCCGCCACTTAAGCCAATCCGCCGCCGCATTAGTTCTCCCCATAGACCCAGAGGCCCCACTCACATACCTAGACGGGTTCCCCCGTCCGCAACCCGCGGAGACCATTAACGCCGTGCCCAGGTCTGAATCCGGGTCAAAAATATCCGTCCGAGAACGGAAAGCGGGTCGGATACCCAGCATCCTATTTGAGCAGAAAGACGGGCAACATGGTGGTAACAAACGGTTAATATCCGTCCATGGTAATCAGATCAAGAAGTTGGTTAACTCCATGGGTTGCTCTTTCTTCTTATCTCGACTCTTTGATCTTCATGTTAAACCTAGCTTTGATTCTGAAGATATTATCGAACATGTTCGCGTTCTTCCTAGACTGGTATTACCCCTCTTCCTTCTACTTTACGCTTCTTTTATTTCATTTTGTGTTTTGGGTTATGATTTTTGTATTGGATTGTGGTAGAAAGAAATGTTTTATGTTATTAATTGTTAGTTATGGGACATTTTGGGTTGAGACAATTGAAATGGTTAGCGTAAATGTTGCGTATTTCGGACTCCACCTTTACCTGCTTAGTGGTTAAAGATGGTGCCTTTTACTGAGGTATTGGGGTAATTTTGGGGGTTTGAATGGTTCGTGATGAGGTATTGTTGAACTTGCAGTGAGGGGAAAGGGATCCGGAGTTGTGTGATTCGGTTTTAATTACTACGCGAAATCGTACTTGGGTTGAGTTATACGTGTATGGGGACTGTTTGTGGGTTAAGAGCTTAGGTTTTCCGTAATTGATTGCACCGTTGTTGATTGTGGAATATGCAACGATGGTACGAGCAATTGGAATGTGAATTGGAGTACTTTGAGGTGAGAAGTGTGAGATATGAGTGAACATGAGGAAGGAGAAATTTGGTTCTATGGAGAGGTAAGGGGAGGGTGTTATTAGGCTAGGGGTGGGGTGGGGATTTTGTGAGGATATCTTAGCAAGTGCAGCGGTATGTTAACAGACGAGGATCGAGTAAGGTGGGAATATTCGAGGCAGCTGAAAATTCTCCAAAAGTTTGGTGAATGGTGATCAAAATGTTGTCTTTGGGAGAGCACCTTTGTCCACCCCAGTATATAATGGGTTAGACAGGTGGTCTTTGTTACTCAAAATTGGGTTGAAGGCTTTCATTTTAGAGCGTGCAAGTGCCATTGTTTTGCTGAGTAAGAGTTACGTCAATGATAGTTCGGCAACATCATGACTCTGCTGAACGTCAGTGTGGGACTGTGGGATATAGACAAAATGAAGGGCTGACTAAGCATACACTCTTGGGAGCATTGCAGTATTGAAATTTTCAATCTTTATTAAATGCTGAAACTGTCAAAGAGGATTTTGACTTTTGATAATCGAAATCCTGAAGATCAAAATTGGTTGATGGTGGCTTTACTTTTTAGCGTCTTGAAGATATCTGGTTGCTATTACAGCTTGGGACTGATAAAGATTGTGGTAGTATCTAATGATCAGAAGTGATTTCAAAGATATTTGTTTGACTTATGGAGGCATATTGACAATAGACATAACCTCATAAGACATTTGGAAGTACTTGTTTGATCCCGTTTGACGATAGAACCATGGTCTAAATTAGTCATTACCAATATAGACATGGGTTAATCTTTCAGTTTTCTACCCCTTTTATGAAGCGTATGAGTTACAATGGACCCCTGAAATTTTGAAGCTGTTGCATTTTTACAGTGTGTGATATACTGATATTGTACACTGGTGCACTAAGCGCCTTCTCTTCTTTTTGCTGGACCGACAAAGTGAGGGGATAATTTGCAGATTTTCAGAGCTGTTGAACTGATTTATCTTCGCCACATGATGTTTCTACACATATGACCTTCAAAATCCTGTTACTAGTTTTTGTTTACAAGTGCAGGTGATTTGGTTTTTATTTATTTATAATAATTTGGTCTATATTGCAACCTTGCTTCCCCCTTCATTTCATTTCTATTTTGGGTTTGGAAGAGGAAATGGTTGGATGAAGTCTACCTAGTAAGTGCTTTTTATTCGGGATTGAAGAAAATAATCAAATACTCTTCAAAATCTCACTCCGGGTTGACCTTGAAAATGTTTGTGTATGATTGTAGATGTTGTAGTTGCCTTTTCTGATAATATTTCTGATCTGCCTTTCTATGGTGTGGGCAGATCCAAATGCATCCTTCTTCTGATGCTGTTCTAAATGTGACATTCATAAGAGCTCCCTCGGATGCTTTATTGAAGATTGATGTCCCACTTAAATTTAGAGGAGAAGATGTTTCTCCTGGATTGAGAAAAGGTACTTAAAACAATCTCTGAATGTTTATTCTCACTCTATATGCAACATGCCAACATTTATCGCAACTTATATGGTATCTGCTGCATTACCTTTCTGCCATTGCTGGTTTTTTTTTGGTTTTAGAATGATGCTTAGGATGTCTCCTGCCTTCTCGAAAGCTGATATGCTGGGGCTTTTCAGAGGTTCTCATTTTGACAAATTCGCTTTCATTTAACTCTGTCACTTTGCCTTTTTGGCAGGATCATATCTGAATATCATCAAGAGGACTGTTAAGTATTTTTGTCCTGCCGATATTATCCCTCCATTCATCGAAGTGGATTTAAGTGAGCTGGATGCAGGTGATAAACTGGTAACGGGAGATCTTAAGGTCCATCCTGCACTGAAGTTGATCCCATCCCAGGATGAGCCAATTGTTAAGATCATGGGTGCTAGAATTACTGAGGCAAAGAAGAAGTAATAATTGACTCCCTGAAGAGTGGAGATGAACGTCATGATAGGAGAGTGTGACATGCCGGTTTAAGGTAGTTGAACTTTATCCTATGATCTTGGTAATATTAGTTTGCCTCATACAATGATATATAATGCCTGTATGATCATCGATTGTAGGATATGGCAGTCGTTTTGTTAGAGGGGGATATTGGCTGATAGATGGGTTAATGATGTTTTGTAGTTTCTAGGATTTTGGTCCTGTTCGTGGATTCTTATTCGAAGAAATAGCTTTTGCTGTACAATAACGCCTCATTTGCCATGAATCAAAGTCAGCCCTCTTCCATGATTTGTGTAGCTTGGACTAATGAACTCTCTGATGTACTTGTGGTTGTGGACTGGTTCTGACTTTTGAACCCTCAATACATCATATGCTCTTATGTTAGTGCTCTGGACTGGTTTCGAAGTTTTCTTATTCTTGTAATCTTGTTTAAGTTAGAGGAGTTTTTGAGTAACTGGGTCATCCGGGAACGTCCTCTCTTACCTATTACCTCACATTTTGCAAGACGCGAGAATTAAACTCAGGTCGTCCACGGTACACCTAAAAGATGGATAGGGAAGTGTCATGAAAACATATTAGCACATGACTGAGAAACTATTCTTACAGGTGATAGTTATATGCAAAGTTTCCATTTCAAAATCTTTGCCTTTGTGTGTGTTTTCTTCATAAACTTGACCATTACGTGGTCGTCAGACTAGACTATTTTCACCATCTTGTGATAAGATGATGGTCTTTTTTCTGCGAGAAAATGTCTATTTGTGGAATTGAATATGGGCTTCGCGGCCAAGCGGCTCATGCGTGCCGGCGTCGAACAAGGAATTTGGACTTTGCGTCCAGACTTACAAGGCCCAATATCAACCCATTTATCTGGATGTTTGCGTGTAAAATTGTACGTTAATCGGGCCTAAGCCTACTATTTTAGGGGTGCTTATCCACCAACTCTGGCCACACCGGGACACATGCGAATTATTGCCCATTTATTGCTCCGGGCAATACATTGTGGGGGGATGAGGATATGAACCCGAGAGAATTCTGTGGTAAATTGATTTCCTAGCTAGTAGGTTGTAGATCAACCTTGATCCCCCTCTTTGACATTGTTGTTGCAGGGATCCTTTCATGTCTCAAAGTGAACTAACGTAGCGACTTAATCAAATCAAACATAAATCAAGACAACGGATAAAGTGTATATGGGTGATTGTCTAATGATCACCCAACTCAGCATCTCGCAAACTAATTCATTAGAAAGAACACTAGTGTATGTGTAACACTTTATATGTGTAAAATGTCCAACAACCTCAAATTAATAGGTAGACCCTAGTATTAACCACTCCATTTAAGTAGTGTAGTCCCAACATTCTAGTTAATGAGATTTCACCTTAAAGGAGACCAAAGGTCAAACCCTTTTGTTTTGCTCACAATCAATTTTCGAATTTTGATGGGTCTATCTCTAATTCTCTATCCATTCTTGTAAAGGAAGCCACGTGATTCTACTTGTACACATTATGGTGCACCCTAATTGTACGACTAAGGCTCCCCAAGTCAATAATTATTGTTTTTCACTGAGGTGAGAAATAGTTAAAAATGGCAAAGTACTACATTAACTTTATCCCTCAAAAGTAAACCAAACAAGGCTAAAAAAGGAAGAAGATATGACACCATTAAAAAAAAAGTTACCGTAGGGGTTAATTAGGTATTTCAGAAGGTCCAGTCCCTAATGCCTACGCACAATCCTTTTTTAAGTTTTACCTTCTACTTTTTACTGTGCTTGTCTTGGTTTTCCTTGGCCTCTTTTACTTTTCGTATTTTCCTTTTCATGACGCTTTTGTCTTGTCACCTACCATTTTGGAAAACTTCATCCTTGCTTTTATTTCTTAGTACGTACTCGCTCTTTGTTCTTTGGCATTATTTCCCCGCAAAAAAACGTATGTATGTATATGGCCTTAATTAATCCTGATCTCCTAACTAACTCATCGATATCGTATATAACCATATTTATTTCTTCGTAATGTAAAGAACAATGATGCTACGGTCAAACACTCATAACGCTCACAGCACGACCATGTAGATACTCTTAATTTACTGACAACCATTCACACTTTTCCATGAAAAAACACAACACAGAATAGCAAACTAGCAAAGGTACGTAGACCGGTTATAATAGTACATCCGTTCTCTTAAATTGTAAAAGTTTGGTTAAAATATTTCTCTTTGCTATATTCGACCCAGACGTTAACAATTTAATGAGACAATATTACTATAGAGATGTATATTGTTAGGTATCTTTATTGGGTAAATTAGTATATTGGTCTACGTAAGTACAAAGGTTGATGAATAAGTAGGAAAAGAACAATGTTGGGGGCGGTAAAGCCATTTCCGTGCACATCAATATGGATAAGCTGATAACAATGAAAGAAATTACCGACTCTTTATAATAGCCGCCAAACACTTTCATTTACGATACTTGTATTTCAAAGGATCCCGAATACAATCGGAAGTAGATTATCAAAAAACAAGACTAGCTAGCTGAGTACTTTTTTTTTTTTTTGTAGAGCTGAGTATACACACAGTCCTTTGTGATTCGTGTGTTGTAAAACTTGAAACTCTTGTGAAAATTTATTCCAAAGAGCTCTGACAAATATAGTACTCAATCCACTCAACTCCAGTCATCCTATTATTTTATCATACGTATTTAAGGTGCGATTTAATTATGTTAGAGATTACGTTAAATTTAAAAATTTTATAATATAAGTTTAAAAGTTTAATAGTGATTTTCACAAAATTTTAGAATTTTACGTAATATCTTAACATAGTTAAAATCGTACATAAAAAATGGGGCAAATAGCATCAGTAGGGGGGACTACTGGACTAGTACACAGAAAAACACAGAAACAAGTTATCAGTTCTCTCACATGACTGATGACTCCCCGTTTAAACCACTTCTGACATTTCCCTCACTACTTTCTTACTCCCTCTCTCTCTCTCTCTCTCTCTCTCTCTCTCCTCTTCACTTCCTCTGTGTCTCGTCCCTTTCTCTCCCTCAACTTAAAAACCTGCTTCCTTCTTCTTCACTTCACTTTGCAGGAAAAAAATAAAACAGAAAAAAAAATTGAAGTATATATTTTTATTCTGGCTCTTCCAACAATGGAGGCTTTTAGCTTACTCAAGTTCTGGAAGGGCACTGGTGGTGCTGGTGGTGGCGGTGGAGGAGGAGGAGTAAATGTGAAGCTGCCAACTATTCCTACCACCATTGTCACAGCCGTCAACCACCGTGGCGCCGCCGCGGAAGAGGATGACAACGACTCTGCGTCTGACGGCGACGACGGTCCTTTCTTCGACTTGGAGTTTGCCGTACCTGCTGACGTGGACGAAGAAGAAGAAGAAGAGATGAGGCAGAAGGTGGAGGAGAGAGAAAGCGTTGATGAAATTAATGAGGTGGTGGAGGAGTTGGAGGAGGAGCAGAACATGTGTTTCTCGCCGTCGGATGACTTGTTCTTCAAAGGTAAAGTCATTCAAATCAACGGCTCAGATGCTGCGTCCGCTTTGGAAATGGAGGAGATTCTACAATCCGCCTCCGCCGCAGCAGCGAACTCCAAGTCCGGCCAGTTTCCGGTCCCGGTGTCGCTGGTGAAGTCCGCGACGAAGCTTAGGGTTTTTATGTTAGGGTTAAAACGGTCAAAATCAGAGTCAAAGCAAATTCCACCAGATATTATTAACCGCAATAAAAACAGTAAAAAAAACATCAGCAGCAAGTTTATGACGGTGAGGTTAAAAATGGAAGACGTGAAAACGCCGATCATCTCCCTCCTCTCACGCGCCACTTCAAACACCGTCAAAACCACTCAAGAACACGAGAAATCAGTCGCGGAAAGTTACAACACGGAGGCGGAGGCGGAGGCGGTGGTTGAGAAGGTGGCGGAAGAGGTGGAGAAGAAGAATAAGAAAGAGATGGTGCAGAAATACTTGAAATTAGTCCGACCGTTGTACGTCAAAGTCTCGAAGAGGAAAAATAATAACGACCAAGAGACGGTTGCTTCTGCGGCGGGGGAAGAGGTGGAGGAGAAGGATACGGCGGCGGCGGTGAGAGGTGGGAGGCGGAGGTTGAATTTGAAGGTGATAGGGAAGAAGCATTTGGGGAAGAGTAAATCGGCGGTGGTGCATTCAATGCCGAGTAGTAGTAGTAGTAATAATAATACGACGTCGTCTAAGAAGAGTGACGATTCGTTGTTTCAGCAACAAGATGGTATTCAGAGTGCTATTCTTCATTGCAAGCGTTCCTTTAACTCTTCCTCTTCTTCTTCTACTTCCGAAGGTAATTCATTTATTAATTAATTAATTATATTTAATTCTATATCTTCGTAATTTATATAGTAAAACGACGGCGTTTATTTATTTTTTATTTTTTTTGTTGAGGATTTGTGAAAATTTTAATGTGTAGATGGGGAGGAAACGACGTCGGTTTTGATGCGGTCGGCGAGTGATCCGTCGTACGAGAAGAAGCCCACTGTGGTGGCGGAGGTTGAATTTGAGGAACAACAACAACAACAACGAAACGGCGTCGTTGCATTGGGGAAGAGGTACTGAGTAGAGTAGAGGGTAGAATTGTTAATTAAGAGGGTAGAATGAGGGTAAAATAGGAAATATCGGTACTAGGAGGAGGGAGATAAGTGAGGAAAGAGTAGTCACTGTTGGAGTTGGCGTGTAGCGTGTACAAAGAGGTTTTAGGAAGTGGAAGTGTAATACGTACGTGTGTGTAATCAAGTGTTATGAAGTTATGAGTATGGTCTGAAATTCTGAATCCAATCTTTTGGTTCATATTAATTCAACTTATCTCCCATGCTGCCGGACTTTTCTGTAGCAGGGCATGGTGATGAGGGAAAGAGGCAAGGTTGGGTCAAATTCGTCGTTTTCACTATATTATGGGTCAATTTGGGTTTCAAGTGCACTCCAATAGTCGTATCGGGTTATGGTTGTAGGGAAAATGTACCTAAGTGAATTACAGGTATTAACTTGTGGAGGCAAAAGAGTATATGGACCGGCATATTTGATTTTGGCTTATGCTATCGTTCTGCTAATAACAATGAAAACTACATGATATTCTATGTAGAAGGTATCACTCTGATTAAAATAAGTTAGGTTCACTTTTGTCTCACTCTAGCAAAGTTAATGGCCTACCAAAGTGCGTGCTTTCCCAAAGCAAACCGGTAAATTTTGACTAATCCATTATCCTTTGCTGCCGAAAGCTTCTGGAATTTGCTACTCTTTAATTTCTTCTCCTTAGCAGACAACCGTACATTAAACAGTAATTTCTCCATTTTATTCATTTATTTACGTTGGATTTGAATCCAGTTTGATGTAAACAAATCATGAATAAAACGGAAGGATTAATACACTAATACTCCTACACGGGCCACTATAAGAATTTTTTTTCAATGTTTTGTTTGTAACGGAGGATTTGCCAATGTTGATAATAAGATATCGATCTAGTAAAAGTGTAAAGTGTTCAATAGCAAGAGCTGGAAGGGTAAACTGCTGAGATTTTTCTTCGTGTTTGTTTTTCTTCAAATCTCCCGATTTAAGCAGTAATTGAGTCTCTTGTAATTTTGGAGTACTTCTACAGAGATGCAGATTTTTTTTTTTTTTTTCTAAAAGTAAGCGGTGTACAAGGACATGAGCCTAGGTAACCCTTCTCGCCAGGGTGTTACACAGTTTGTCCGAGGAGTAGTTTTACGTGCATACGAATTTAAGGCATAGCTATATCAGTAAAAAAAAACTCTGAGATTGCGCCGTGCACAAATGCAGTCACCACCATTTTTTTATAGAACTAGATCGGTTTATGGTACGCTTAAAATCTACTCGTCTTAATATATTGACTCAATTATTTTTAAATTACTACTCTCTCCGTCCCGATCATTTCCTTACCTTTGTGTTTTGCACGAAGCCAAGGAGATGAGAGATAAACAAATAACAATAAAAAAAAAGGAAAATTTTCTAACTCCAACCTTTTATATACAAAAACTTTCAAACTCCTACCTTAATTTTAAAAACTTTCCAAATCCTACCTTATAAAACAATTTTTTATCAAACTCCTACCAAAACTTTGTCTCCGGCGGGTTTGACTGTTTTCCGGCGGACATTGACCTTATCACAGGTCTTGCACGTGATCATTTGATCACCTCTCTCATCTTCCTCACCCGCGTAACTCCTCCACCCCATTTCATTCCACCCATTTTTTTTTTTCCTTTCCTTCACAAATTTCTCTGTTTCTCCTCAACAATCCCCACCCGCGTAACCCGAAATTCGTCTTCTCCTCACTTTTCTTGACCCAGCCTCTTCTTCACGTTAAAGCGACCATCTTCTTCTCATTTCATCTGGAACGGTAATGACGGATTGGGATCAATTAGTACTTCCGATCAACACACAACTACTCTAAAAAGGTATGTTAAGGCTTTATTTACTTTCAGTTTCACTTTGATTGCAATTAAACCCAAAAATTTGAATCAATGGTGCTATAATTAAACCCAAAATGTGATGTTATTAAACCCTAATTAATCAGTTTTTTTTTTTTTTTTTGGAATTATGCGTCAATTAGTGAAATTGGAGGGAAAACGAAGGAAATCGCGCCAGAAATTGGAGGGAAAACGAGGGAGAAAGGTCAAACCCGTTGGAAAACAGTCAAATCCGCCGGAGACAATGTTTTGGTAGGAGTTTGATAAAAAATTGTTTTATAAGATAGGATTTGGAAAGTTTTTAAAATTAAGGTAGGAGTTTTGAAGTTTATGTACATAAAAGATAGGAGTTATAAATTTTTCCTAAAAAAAATACATGAGAAATGGGATCAAGATAGCCCTTTTTTAGCCCAAAAAAACACATGGGGGTGACTAAGTGAGGATATAATGGTAATTTTACAAGCCAAAAAAGATCAAAAAATAAAAAGATAAGGAATTTATTGAGACGGTTAAAAAAAAAAAAAAGGGTAAATAATTAATTGGGAAGAAGGGAATAGTGTATATAGGATCAAATGAAACTGAAACCCAAGAATGAGTGAACTCGGATGATGAATCATGCATTCATGCAGTTCAAAACTTCATGGATAATTTTCGTGGTCCCGAATTCCCAATAACCACCATCACCCTCCAAGCGTAAAGTTTTGCCTTTCATTGAGAGATGATTGCATTGTGTAAAATGTAAAGTGTTAATAAAGTTGTCAAGTTCCACGGTCAATGTAGCCACAACTAGGGATGGGCATAGACCCAGGACCCGACCCAGACCCGTTGGATCCGACCCGCCCGGGTCGGGTTTGGGTCTTAAAAATTAGGACCCGACGGGTCCAGACCCGACCCAGACCCGCACACATTAATTACGGGTCGGGTCTGGGTCCAAGATTTGAGACCCAGACCCGACCCAGACCCGCCTAAGTTTTAAAAAAAAATGAAAAATTCTAAAAGTTTTATCTAAGATTTGCGACTCTTCCTACCCTACCATGTCACATATGAGTTTTACATGTATTCCTACTCCCCGACTCCTTATTTCATCTACAAAGATCTAAGTTCATCACCTCTCTTTTCTTGATCCAATTGTCTTTCATATAATTTAGATGTGAACATATGCTAATTTCTTTTTGCTTATTGTATGTGGCGGAATATTGAGCAAATAAAATTTTTAAGTAGAAAATATTATTCGTTGGAAGCGTTATACCATTTGTTTCAGGGACCCGCATGAGACCCGGACCCGACCCAAACCCGACGGGTCCGGGTCCGGGTCTAGAAAATTAGGACCCGACGGGTCCGGGTAGGGTCCGGGTCTACACAAATTTCTACGGGTCCGGGTCCGGGTCTTAGCGGACCCGACCCAAACCCGACCCATGCCCATCCCTAGCCACAACCTCATCAAACAAATTCTTGCTAACTCAAACGGAATAAATGTAAAATTAGAGTCCTTTACGATGATCGTTAAATGAAACATTTGCGTGATTTTTTTACTCCTACAAAAAATTGTTCTTCTTAAATGAAAATTAGCATAAACACTAAACACTGTGTATAAACCTTAACGTATGCCATTGTGGCACACAATTAAATAAAGAAAAATTGGCAAAAAATCATCTTTAAGTTTCATGAGTTTGGAAACAATCACCTTTTAAAATTATCTTTGCGAGGAACCACCTAATAAAATTGATAAGCCTTGGTAAGACCACCTACTGTCCTTTGGCCTCCACCAAACCACCATTGACTACCATTGACCACCCCTCGCCCGCCTTATACCACCACTAGCCACCCTCGAAAATTGCAAAAAATAAAAATTGTTTTTCTTAATCTATAAAATTAATTAATATACTTAATAGATTATGCCCATCTTAATCTAACCCCACTAAATATCTTATTAGTATACTTATTACACTAGAAAAAATAATCATTTTACCCTCTTTCATCCCACCAAACATACTTTACCATTTGATATACGGAGTACTAATTTGGCGGGATAAAAGGGTTTTTTTTAGGGTAATTAGTATACTAATTTGATATTTAGTGGGGGGTTTTAAGATGGACATAGTCTATTAGGTATATTAATTAAGTTTTTGGATTAAGATTTTTTTTTTTTTTCGATTTTTGAGGGTCGCTGGTGATGGTATAAGGCAGTTTCAGGTGGCAAGAGGTGGTCAAAGGTGGTTTGGTGGAGGTCAAAGGACAGTAGGTGGTCTTAACAAGACTTGTTAATTTGGCAAAAAACCACATTTAAATTTTATAAGTTTGGAAACAACCACCTTTTAAAATGATCTACGACCGATCAATATACAAGCAAAATTAGATTTTGTGACTAACAAACAGGCCAAAGAATAACGGGCTCCTGGCTATGGGCCTAACTTATAGGTAAGGCGTGCTAGATACGTATCCATTAAAGCCAAACTGGGCCAATTCTCGCAAAACGTTTTAGGCCTCACTACATTAGGTATCAGCCGCACTCCGATCCAATGACTAATGAATCACAAGAGCACTGAATCGGATCGGAAAGGAAAAGAAAAGGTAAAAGAGCCAACTCATTTATGAATTTTCCTTTTCAAGCTAAGGAATTTAGAGCTTTCCTGGTACGATACGATGTTTGTTATCCCCTACACTGTGCTACGGCAAGTAAACATAAGACAAAGGTGAAATTGGGAAGAACCCCAATATTTCCCTATGTTGTCTTGTACGTACAGGTACTCGGCCCATGCACATTGCTAAGGCTAAAAACCTCGTATGAGACATCACTAGACATGCAAATTCTTTAACCATACTCTACATAATAAAAAGTTGGGTTTTGAAGAGTTTTTGGGCTAAATTTTGGCACATTATGACATCAGATGGTCCTAATATGTGTCACTCACGTTAGATCATCCATATAAATTGGTGATTTATAACCTTCAAATTTGGCTTCCTTAGGTCCGTCGTTCCTCAGTTTGAAAAAGAGTTGTCCGTATGAATTGGTTTAGTGAAAATCTACTCATGTATACATAAAGCCATAAAGGCATAAAGGCTACATTTATTCCTCACTTCCACTCGGAAACCTCATTCTTCAAACTCAGTGTTACGACCCACCACAAGCCATAACACTCTCAAATTGCTTCGGCCTGCGGGCCAAATGGTGGGATATAATTCCACCTTCTATACTACTCAGTCAAAACCAATACATTTTGAAACTTTGTGCAAAGGGACCAATACAACGCTACGTAATTGGAGGAGTACACGGAGTGAGGAAAATGGGATAGGTGATCCACCCTGGAATACAACCAATGCATAAAACAAATCACCACGAGCATTCAGTATGATTACGATTATTCGTATTTCGATATAATTGTTAAATTGGTAACATATATTCTTGCAAGTGTAATCTTCAAGACATACACAAAAACACTAGTTATAATATCAGCTCGATATTTCATTACACCCCAAGAAAATCTGTCATACTATGAATCAATATAATAGTAGCTGAAATATATAATCTCTCTAAAAATCAAACAAAAAAGCTAAAAATTTCTAAGATTCCCAAAATAATCAACAGATTAATTTCTGCACTGTTCGATTATTCAAATCAATACCAATGGTACAGTTCATATGCGCTCTTGCGGATCGCTTAATTTTATCCTTGAACAAATAAACGTTACCTTTAAAATTATCATAACCCACAAACTCCAAACTCCCTGAATTCAAATCATGACTAAATTTCATGCGTTCGTCTTCTTTCCATCCACTAAAGTTACTATTCAAAGAACTCGCCTTCATCTCAACCAAAACTTCATCTTCACTCCTTGCCGCGACTCGGCCGTTTGGGAACTTCAACTCGGACGTACCAAACACATTGCCACTCCCGTAAATCAAGCTCATCATTGTTTTACCACCCTTATGATCGAAATCGAAATGGCCGAAATTTCGGTTTCGTATCGAGACTTTGAAGAGGGCAGTGAGGGTTAATGAAGGAGATACGTCGTAGTTTAGAGACTTGATCGTTACGGAATTGATTTCAAGTTTAGGGCTCTTTGCTAGAATAACAATGCATGAAAAAACCAAGAGAATTGCAAATACGAGTACAAAAAGTGCAAAGCAATACACAAAACATTTGCTACTTATTTTTTTGTGTTTTTGTGGGTTGTATATCGGAATCATTGATGATGAATTTTGGTTGTAAGATTTTGCCATGCTTTTTTTTTTTTTTTTTTTTTTTTGAGTTTTGGGTCAATTATTTTCGGAGGATTTATTTATAACGAAGTTTTTATGAAAGGGACGATGTAATTAAGAGGCGTAACAGATACAGAAGTATTTATAGGGAGAAAGATGGAGGGTTTGAGCCATGTTAGTTAATTATGCAAAGGGAGCAAAACCCAAAAGGTGCATAAAAGCGCATTTTATTATTTTTCCTTAATTAATTAATTGTTTATTCTGTTGTTTTATTCTTCTTTCGAAAAGGTGAATAAAAAGTGGAATTTTCTTAGCATGAGTATTGTTTTTGGAGTACTTTTAACCTCAAATCCTCACGGGATGACTAATATGACGATAGGTCAGAATGTAAATCCTAGTCATATCCACTTTCTTTTAAAGATTATCAATCCGTCGTAATATAAACTTCTCATAGAAGTGGTATATATATTAATATTAAGTATCAAATCATATCATATCATTTCCTCAAAAAAAAATTTATCATATCATTTGATATTAAGTGATTCAGTGATTGTTTAATTCACCGCAACCAAAGAATAATTTTCTAGTTTATATAAATTTGCTAACAATGCCTAAGAATCTGGACTTTTTATACTCCGTATGGTTTTCTATTACTCATATGAATTTGCTAGATCTGCTTGGATAAATAAAATTTCACACAAATTTCCAATTATTTAGGGGGGGCTAGCCGGCTAGTTACTCGATCTGCACCATTCCGAATGAATCGGGATTTCTTAGGGATTTGCAATCTATGTGATTTATGTCAACCAAACAATCGACCAAAACTACAATTCCTAAAATGTTTTTACACCTACACGACCACTAAGATCTTGTTTATTACACTTGGGACACTTGGTAGTACTCTGATGGTAAGGATGCATCTTAATTATTTTTTTCCGGAGGTCGTAAGTACATCTTCGTCCTTACTCAACACTTCAACAGAATGTACATGGAGAAAGTATTCTTAAATGATAAAAGTACAATTAAAGCAACTACTGTAAATTCAACAAGAAAAGATCGCTGGATAGTTAGTGATCATGTGAGAGTTGAACATGGGAGTCTGAATTTACGAACGATCTTTCCTACGGTCAATGTTATGTAATGCAGCATTTTTCACGAACTTTTCACTAAATCTACATGTTTTTCAACAGATTGAGGTATTAGGCTTTTAGGCTTGCTTGTTCATGACAGTGCTAGATTATGTCTTTCTATCTGGAGTGATATTGTTTCTTACGTGTAATCGATTTCGGGTTACTGTAAATCAGAACTGATACAGCCCGGAAACATGTTAAATGACCTGGCTAATTGACAGAAACATGGATACATCCATTGCATAATTATACCTTCATCATTCGACAACCGTTGGGACACTCCAAAATCACCCATTTGATAATCAACGACACTGCAATAACATTACCTCAGTAGCTCATAGGCTTCGGAAAACAACACAAATAAACGAGACTTTGTTGTCGACATAATCACATAGATTGAGCAGAACGAAAAAAATAGAGTTCTTTAAAAATAGTCACATACAAGTGCTCGTACAAGTTACAACATACTCCGTATATGAGTTCCCATTTACACATAGCAGAGGACCAAATACACCCAGAAATCATACTCTTCAAGTCTTAGGTCTCTTACAGATTTCTGGTCCCTCCGGAACGAAGGTGAAAGTGTGAAACTAGAGCAGAAAACAAAGTGGCATAAATGCACAAAATATTTTCATGCACCTTGAAGTGGCCTAATATTTTCAAGACTATCGTCTGTTGACCGCAAAAATTAACCCCTGGTTCCTACTTACAGCTTAATGCATCTCTACAGTTTAGGCTTTGGGTAATTTGTAGCTGTAACGCGGTACAGTCACAGCAGCAACAAGTTACTCTAACTCGAAGTATGTACATGTCAATCGCTCTGCTACTCTGCTTCCCCCGTTCTCCAATTCATTATTAATCTAACCAGCACTTTTACTGGCTAGTAGTGCTTGGTATATCTATAGTTATAATCTCTCCAGAAAACTTATCATCTTCTTTATGCTTTCATTCCTATTCAAAACTGTACAATATGCTCTCTCTTTAGTCATTGTTAACACCCCACCCCCTGAAGGTCTTCTCTGTTCGTCCGTCATATCTACTTCATATAAATGAAAACAATATATAATGTATTCTGGATGAAGAGAAAAACGCCTTCTTCCATGGAGATGAGGATCTTACGAAGTGGAAGTAATCCCCTCGGAGACTTCTTAGAAGTGCTCCTTGTGGAATTCAAATTTTGTAGCGCCCCTTTGATTATATTCATCGCATAGTACTTTCAATTCTTTGGCCAAGATTGGTGCACCACAGTAGAAAACACCTGTTTCCACACGAGAGACTAAGATAAGCAATAAATCTTAGAACAAGAAGGAATAGAGGAAATGTCCAACTTTCGCCAACTTACCTATCCTGGCATTTGCATGCTTGGAACCTATTTTCGATAAAACCTTTTTCCAGTTTGGCTTTGCAAAATGTGTGCGGACCTGCCAGAGAAATAGAAGTAGGAAGAGAAGATTAACACAGTCGAATTGTAGTTAACAATTTTTTAAAGGTAAAGCAGGTAAGAGTCCTGGTCTGGCATTCACTATAGTGAGTTTAGTCCTAGTCCACATACACAGCAGAAACGATAGCAAAAATCCTGATCTAGAATTTTACCTTGGTCCCTGAAACAATGTCAACCCCATTCTTGGCATGGTTGAGAGCTGCAACCATTGTTATGAGAGCAGATCGTGCATCTCCTTCCTCGTATACACTAGTCAAGTAATTGTGCATCTCAATTACACCCTGTGACCAATGGCATGACCGTTAGACCACTAAGAAGATATACGTTATATTTGACATAAAATATTACGGTATTTCACTTTACCCTCTGATCCAGTTCAGCAACTTCATTCATGACCCCTTTGAACCAATCAAAGGAACCTTGTTCCCTAGTCACCCAGTAGAAGTACGCATTCGTGGTCCTCAAAACCTTCTTTTTAGGCGAGCCCTTAATGTTGAGATCGGGTACAGGGTAAAGATCAGCAGCCTTCTCCTGATCAGAGACAATTTAGAAAAAGAGCATGGTAAATGCATTGTTTGACAACGAAAATGACCACTTAAACCAATATGTCAAGCCACTTGAACATCAAGTGTTGAAATTCCACAGAGAATGAGATCCGCAAACCCACTACCAGTGGAAAATAATGGAGAGCCTACATTAATAATCCTATGGAATCGTAATAAACAAAATAAGGTCCAAAATCTGTACAATGCTAAGAAGCTTAGAGTGAAGGACTCACTTCTTCCTCCTCTTTCTTGATGATGTTGTTAATCAGATCTTTCAGGATACTAATAAATGGGGTTGCACCAATACCGAGACCAACTAGAAGAAGAACATCATAATTACGGTAATCTTGTGCTGGAGCACCATATGGCCCATCTATCCGTAGCTTTGGCAAACTGAAAATGAAAACGATTTCATGTTAAAAACAAGAGCACACAAACTTTGTAACTGCTTAAGATACAGCAAAATGAATAATGACCTTTTCTTTGTCGTCTCATCAGCTCTGAGAAGTCCACTCCTACCACTACCAGGTACAGGTTTCTCACAGGCTTCTGAGAATACTCTCTGAAGTTCTTGTGTCCAATCACCAAGCTTGCGGACATGGATGCTTAGGAAGTCATCCCCAGGAGAAGAAGTAATTGAAAATGGGTGCCTGGAAGAGAGTTCACAAGTACTCAAAATTCACATTCAAAAGAAAGTTGAAGGATATTCTTTTATAACTATATGGCTGCCAAACTTATAGCTTGTGCCGGACCATCAAGGGGAAAAACGGTTCATAATCTTTGACAATTTCATTAATGTTATTGTCTTTGATTTCTTAAAGATTGAAGTAATATCCTTGACCAATGTTTATCACAGTATCACACTATGCAGAAGTTGATAGCACAACGTTGACAACTATGACATTTCAAGATGATCCTATATTAAAAGTTTGTATCTGGTAGCTAATTGTTGATTAGTTGAACAGCGTAATGTCCTCTATCATTACTTCTATGGCAGTCCTAATAAATTCATAAAGCATACTTCATATGAATTATAATCAATGAAAAATTCCCATGAACCTCATGGCAAAAAAAGAGCATGCACTGTGAGTAGAAAGTAAATGCATTTAAGAGAAGTGAGTGATTTATTACCATTCGAAGGGAGAAACAGCAGGGCACTGAACAAACATATACTGTCCACTCTTATAACGAAACTGAGGGGGCTTTGACATTTGCAGTGTGAGGACGCTTCCAGGATATATAGCCACCTAATTTGAAGAAAACAAATGATCAGTGACATCTTCGATGTCAAAGAAAAGTTGATTCAAGCAATCCCGCATGCAAGATTTATGAAGCACACAACTTGAGGCCGTAATTTAGAAGGCTAACCTTCAAAAGACGAACAGTGTATAAGCCAGATCGAAAGAGTCTCAAGGTCCTCTCACCAGCATACAGCAATACCGGAACGGCAAGATACATCCACGTCTGGAATCATAAGTAAAAGAAAACATGTCATTTAATAGGTAAGCCTTAAGCAGGTATAAAATAAAATTCTAAGAAAAGCCATGGAAATGTTACCGTCTTGTTGTACCAATCGTTGACAAGATAAAGTTTCATCCCATGTATGAATAGACAGATGTAGACAATCACGAAAAGATGGTGAGAATACCAGAAGGCATTGAACCCTGTGAGTCTATCAAAAGGCTTAGGCAGTGTAACAAGGCCACGTCTAAAATTACGAGTAGCCAGAACGAAAGCAATTGCCATCAGAACAACCATTATGACCCCAGTCACACCTTCCCATCCACGAACTAGATCCATATATGCAGGTTTATGACCATGATGACTGAAGTTACTCAAATAGAGCCAAAAGTCATCTGTTGACGACCGCTCCAGCCTAACAAAGTCACAAGTAAGATGGAGCCCAACATGGAGCATGATACCGAGCACAATGGCCCCAGCAACTGTCTGCAAAGTTTGTTAACAGTGAAGTTGAAAATTAGCATACGACAACATAATAACACAAGGAATGCTCAGGATCACTCGATTTAAACTTTCAACTGATACCCTTGAATCCTTGATTAGAATAGCCTAGAATAAATGCAGTCCAGCTTCAACACAAGGAATGCTTAGGGAGGGAAAGTTGTTGCTTAAGATGAAGTTAACACAACTCTGACAAGAAAATTGTTGCCGGTTCAGTATTTGGGCGTCTCAGTTAAAATTAGTTACCTCCAACAAGAAAGCTGTGAGCTTCTACACAAGTCCTATTGTGTACAAAAGTTAAATAGTATCTTAGCTTTTGTGATGTTTCAAAGTGATCTTGAGCTGATAAACAGTTTAAATACTTTGAAACCCGCACATAATTTTACTTCTTTAATAAGCTAAGTTCTATTGCAGCCTATCTTAGCCTTTATAGCACACACATTAACTTTCACACCGTGTTTCTGAACAATCTGAAGGACAAATGCAACATCACTATACACCAAAAGATATCGCCCTAAAACGATAGTACTAAAATCGATCAAGGACAAGCAAATGGCAAATGATTCAACAGAATAAAATCGAAAAAAGCATGTTCTGTTTGTTGCTCTATGTCCTCTGGTTGACTATTGCAAATGTAAGCCAAGACTACGATAATTAAGTTGTCATGTGTGCAGCTGAATAATTGAAGGACCCATACATAAGTCATAACACCATTCCACGTGCATGACTGCGCATGGAACTTGGTTTCCTTCTCCAATCATATACATGGAGCTACATAATTCAGTCAACCAACAAGGTACGATTGAAAACAACTTCTAAAAAAAGAAGGTTCGTTATATCTGTGGTGGGCTAGCCCATTGTTATCTGATTTTACGAATCATGTGAAAATGGGCCATCACTGTGGCTTATACATTCCCCATAAACCAGATACTCTCACTCTCATTCATTGCACATGTGAGGTTTGACCAGGGATATAATATTGCCATGAAATATTAAATTTTGACAATTAGCAGTGTATCGACCAATTTGTCCAAAATAATCCCAAGTTTTGTTTATTTTCTTAAAATGTGCTCGGAACAATCCGATACTTTGATTAATTCTTCTCGTTTTTCATCCGGATCACCAGAGATAGTTTTACGCTATCATGCACCCAGCACACTCCTCATAGACAGTAGTCCAAGAAAAAAAAAAAAAAAGGAAATAGAGAAAATACACGCATTGCTGATAAGTCAAATAATAATCTTACGCAGCAATTAACAAACATGCACAAAGTCATTAACTAATTCAACATTTGAGTTAAAAGCGATGAGGATGAGATCCACTAAATGATGCTGACTTTCCCACCAGAACATATTGGACCCCACACAAAAGTAACGTCAATAACAAGCATTACAGAGACAAAACTAAAAGGAAAGCACAGTTGGTATTACCTTGTGGAAGTTGATATTGTCATCAAAGGGAACCGTGTAAGCCAGTCTGGTAGACCTAAGCCAAGTGATGGTATTTCTACACACCGGCAACAGTATAATAGCCATGTTTAGCTTCAAGGTTTCGGCCGCACCCTTAGCCGTAGTAAGGCAGTAACCCATGACTTGAAACGCCGCCTTGTGTCTGTATTGAATGGTTTTCCATATGAACAGGCCTATCATGATCAATATCCATAAGCTTAAAACCCAAATTCGCTTCCAATTATCTTGCAGAAAGTATATCATGTTGGTCTTCATCCTCTGAATTGGTGTCCTATATCTTAGTCCTTGTAAATTTTGGCTCAAGGCTTGGCTTGTGTAACTGAGTGCCTGACTGTAGCTCAAATACGTGTCCTTTTGCAGCAAAAGTGTCTCCAATTGCCACAACTGCGTGCAGTATTTGTCAAGCATTCAATGAGTACAGTAGAGAGTGACTAAGATCCTTGACATTTATTTCACCAGCATAGTAAAAATCAGTCAAGCGCATCATTTAGTGCTGTGTAGCAGAAAAACTTATTTGAATCCATGTCACATGCATTGTGCATGATGGCCATGAGTATATCAACTAAATGCTTGGATTTGCACGTGGCAAAGCAAAGATATGCACTACCTGTGACTTTTGCATCCTCCTCTATTCACCACAAAAGTGTCACATGCTGATTTTAGCTTAGGCAAATTATAAGTTCTAACTTGGACTGACATCAACAACTTCTTATTCCGCTATGATTTGTGGTTGACTAATATGAACTGTTATTTACATTTTGGTAAGCATATGAATTTTTTTGGAGTTGATCCAAATTCCAAATGGAGTAATCTGAATACAAGTATATACCCTTCCCCGGACCCTTGCATTACAGGGGCGCCAATATACATCGACCTACCCTTTCACAACTTTGCAAGCACTATATAAAGTATAATGTATAAACCCAACAACCATGTGGAAAGAAAGATGAGAAGGTAGGTGAAATCACGGACGGCATAGAAAAGCATAAATTGGGTTTAGCAGCTAGAACAGGATTGTATGAATTGGGTTTTGTGTTCTATCCGTGAGTAGTTCAACAACACGCACGTACACCTACTAAGTCTCTAACTAGTGCGCATCTTTTCTTTATTTTGGGTCAAAACAAAGACTTGTAATCTGCCACACGAAGTCCCCCAAGTCGCAATGTAATATTGTAAAGTATTTATGTCCTCATCTAAAGTAACACAACAAATTGGGTTGACATATATAGAGCAGAAAATTGGGTTCACATATTACGGTCAAGTTTGGTTAGAAGTCCAGAATGCAAGCAAAGAAAGCATAGTTGTAACCGCGTGAATGCGTAATATTGACGATAACAAGATGAGAGTACAGTACCTCAATATATCCAAGTCCTTCTGGATCCAGTTCTTCCATGATAAGCGCAGCGTATTCCTCTGCTTGCTCGTTTAATTTTAACAGATGATTAGCCGAAGCACTGAGCTTGATGATCTACACACCATTGCAAACATTCAAATTAGAATTTTCTAGGCATTGTAGTGGTATTAATTCACTTTCAGTTTCATGCAAAATTATTACGAATAATGTCATTACATGTTGTTTGTTAAAAGCTTAACCAACCCCGTAAACCATTTTCACTGTCAGAGTGTATGATTACATAATCTCGCGTTGTTTACTTCAAACTTCAAAGAGGAACATGTATTTGAAGACTAGAACGATATGCTTGCTTTAGTTCCATTACGCAAAATTTAAGAGGAAACTAAGCAAGAATAACAGTAATTAAGCAGAATAATTAAACTATAAAGAACACATTTCATCTCCCTAACAGGATATAATCAACAAGGCGGTTTTTATCAATGACGGCATTCAGCTCCAATGTGCATAGACTATTCTATTATTCTATCTATGATTGTTTGAATACCCTGCCACTTAGTTTACCAACTCCAACACTTTTCATCTTATTAATTATTTTGCCCTTTGTCAAGAAAACTCCAACCTTTTGAAAATATAGAAATAGAGAAGAATTGAAAAAATCCACAAATCTTTAAGAAATAATACTTGTATTCCATATTGCGTATGGAAATGGCTGAAATGGAATAGTTGAATGGAACGTTGACTTATGTTTCTAGGATCATTGTTTCACGTCTCAATAAATCAACAAATCATCATACTCCATATGCTTGGTTTTTTCATATTATTGGGGTTGTTCCAATATACACAACTCAATGTCTTTTTCTACCTAGACAAAAAATGGGTAATAAGAAATTAACCCAAAATAAATAAAGTTAAATAAAAATGTAGGGCGTTTCCCCGACCGACATTATTAATCTTCCAATTCTAAACAGACACCTGAGGTGACAATGTATGCCTAATCTTAGCAATCTGAATTATAAGTTTATAACCTATAGTTAATTTAATTAATAAAAAAAAAAAATGTGCATGCGGAATCTTGCTGTTATCATAGATTGGAGCCATGGGAACATGGGTAGCGTAAGGCAAAAAAGAAAAAGTTTTTACTATAATTGGAGTTGTTGGATTGATCCACAGAAATTCTAAATACATGACATCGTCAGCCACCGAAAACGGCCTAACCCCATTTTTATTAATTTGATTAAGAAAATGACACCGGCCCCTGGTGTTTTAGCCTACCTTTTCTGTTGTTTTCTTTTCCTGAGCTTCAGTAGTTCAGTCCTACCATATGTATTCTTACTATGTGACAATGTGAATACTACGACTCATAGTCTATGAGTAGTCATTATTCAGCAACTCAGCCACGATCCATTAATTTTGTTACCCTACTGTTATAATGTCATGTGTGTTCAGGCCCCGTACAATACGACAAAAAATATAGACTTGGATTCAATTTGTAAATGTTAATATTTTTGAGTCGATAGTCTTTAAAGTAACGACTAAAGAGCATGGTTGCTTCTAAAGTAATTATCGATCAAACCTAGGAAAGTAGATAAATTCTCCGTAGATGCAAAAAATAGAGCAATTACTCATTGATACAAATCCAAATGAACTCACCTCTTTAACTTCTTCTTCATTCAACTGACCGTCGTCGTTTTTGTCAACCCTTCAGAATAGATCACAATTCACAAGGTAAACTGTTCAGATCGACTATTAAAACCGTATTCACCATAACTTAAAAACGATTAGTACAATTCAAAGTCCAATTAATTTAGCCATAATGTTAGTGTCACAAATTAACAAATCCATCATATCTTCTCTAAAATCGCTAATTAATAACCAAATCAAAACCACTTATAATAGAGTGTCAGAGTAAAATAACTGTGGTGCTGGTCAAAAGTCGAATCATTATTAAAAAAAAAAATTACTACTTTAAAAGTCAAGACATAGAACGCCAATCTGAGTCACACCACATGCCTAAGTCCTAAGGTAAAACAAAACATAACAAATTTACCTCAGCCATAACACGGGTTAATTTCCTCAATTACAAGTTTACAACACAATTGGATCATTGGATGGTAATAAAGTTGACAAAACTATGCTACTGTAACGGAACTGTAAAGGGTATAAAAAAAAAGGGGGGGATCCTATATTCCTGACATTTCCAGTTGGAATGATAACGAGGGTTCGATAATCGGTCTCCGTCACAGTCGCAACTAGGACCCGGGGAACTAGCTCCCTGCCTCGGGCAGCTAGGCCCCGGCCACGCTTTTTTGCAATTGATCAACATCAACTTCAAAGCCAACTTTTATCGATTCCGAACAACAACAACAACAATAACAAGTCTTATTCTCAAAATGACTTGAAAAATAACGAGTCCCGAGTAAAAAAAAAAAAATATGGCTACTGAATTTGGAGGGGTAAAAAAAGAAGGTAAGGAAAAGCTAATCATTGGTTGGTTAGAAAATAAGTGATTAATCACACTATTCATTCATTCATGAACCATAATTTGGTGCAACTACTTAATATCAATCAATCAATTATCAATCAACCAACAAATTAAAAGAAAAAATAGAAAAGGATGGGTGAGAGAGAGAGAGAGAGAGAGGAGGATATTATAATGAGTACTCACATGTCGAAGAACAGCTGGAGCCGAGAATCGAAGCTTTGATTGGTAATCTGAGACCAATACTCGTATAATTCATCTTTGCTTATCTTCTCCACTTTCAATCTCCTCCTTCTGCTTAACGCATCGAACATTTCCAGCGCGAACGCCTTCGAATCTTTCATTCCTATTTCATTCAATTTAATTTTATTCAATTTTAATCGATTGTATAATTGAATTAATTACCAAATTAATCGAACTGAAGAAATTAAGGACATAGTACGAACCAATGCATTCAGCGAAATCGACGCGGAAGAGGTAATCGTCTTTAGCAAGCTTCTCGAAATTACTCTCGACTTCATTCCAAGAGACATTGCCTTTGTTTTTGTTGCTGATGAATCTAAGACCTTTAAGAGCACGATGAGCGCCGGAGCGAGTTCGGTTGAGTTGAGCGAGTTGCCGCCGCCGTGCACGGGCGGCGATCTTCGAGTCAACTCCAGAGTCGTACCGGCTCAACGACGGCGAGTTTTTCATCATCTTGGCGGCCATTCCGTTGTTCCAAGAGAAACGTTTCGTTAGCTTCTGCGAGAAGGATTGCTTGGCCTTGCTGATCTCCGCCTTGAGCTCCTGCGAGAACTGCTTGAACCTGTTGAACGACGTCGTCCGCCGCATCATCGACGGCGACCGTGAAGTCGACGCCGACGCCGGATTCTCGAAGTTCATTGCCGCCGGTGACGCCTCCATGTTGAGCGGCGGAGTCGGCGGCGTACCGGTGGCAGGCTCGACGCTGCGGAGGATAATTGTCTCGTCGTCCTCAATATCGAGAGTGACCTCAACAAACTCCTCTCCTCCGCCGGAAGACGAAGGCGGGGTGGAGTATCCGGAGGTAGTGACGTCAGTTCCCGGCGATGATCCGCCGCTCAAGGTTCCCGGCGCCGCCGATGACGGCATCCTTAGATTCTCCGAACCCCAGCGCCGTAATTCATGTCTCGCAAATCCTCGCATTTTTGAATTTCTAGAAAAGTCAAATCAATAGAATTTGAAATACCATAGAAAGTTTCTATCTCGGGCGATGTTCACTTGAACAAGAAGTAATTCTTTTCATATATATATGTATACTTTTGAATGAATCTTTTAATAATAATAATAAATATTATTATTATTATTATTATTATTATTATAATATATAATAATTCATGTAAACACCAAAAAAAACAGCAGAGAGCTTGAGTTTGAAGGGATGCGATGATAGGAGAGGTTTGGGGAACTTGTAGAAGAAGAGGGAGATTTTAGATATATTACTATAAATGGAACGCAGCGTGAAAGATGGTAAAAGATCCAAAACGGCGCGTATCAGGGGAAAATGAAAATGAATTTCTAGAAGAAGGGGAAAATAATGAGGAGAGAGAAAAAAAAAATGAGTGGAATGGGAAGAAAAAAAAGGAATAAGGAAATGGTGGTCACTCACAGCCACAATATATATGGAGTATATATATATAATATTCACAACTCTATTATTATTATCTTCTACTTCTTCTTCTTAGGATTTTGGTGAGTGGGGCCGGGGAAGGGGAATGGGGAATGGTGGTAACGCGGTTGCGAAGTAATAAGAAGGACAAAACTACGAAATGTGATGATGTGGACAAAACTTGTAAAGGAAGCTAAGAGAGGAAAATTTGGATGAATGAATAAAACCGAGTAGTAATGAAAATAAAGACTTGGGTTTGTGATTTGGATGATGGGGAAACGTGAAGTTGAAGAGGAATAATAAAGGAAGGAGGAGTAAATAATCGGAAGAATTGTACTGGGGGAGTGGGGGGTATATAAAGTGATCCATTTGGTGAAGGGTCAACTGTGGTGTGACACAATACTAGTGGAACAGTGAGCTAGCATTTTTGCGGGAGAAAAAGGAAGGGACCTCCCCACTCGAAACTCGTTTGTGTTCCGACTAACGCCATTATCATGATTTGTTGTTATTAGTATTACTAGTAGTCTAGTATAGTTTTAGTATATGCGATTGACTCATACGGAGTACAATATTAAAAATAGCATTGCGAGCCTATTTTAGTGTTTGCCTATGATGAGATTGTAGCTAAAGTTGTGGTGCAAAAGCTTTGGATTTGGAGAATGGAGATGGAACCATAGCTGGTGCAGCGAAATTCACTAATGTTTGAAATGTAGTCCATTTGTATTCGAGTCTTTCACATGTAAAAAAAGTATAGCTACTTAATTTAATCAAGACCAACCATAAATACATGGATAAATCCATGTAAGATGGTGTATGCTTGTGGATCTCACACGTGCGTGTGGTCCATACGCAATTTAACTTATTGTTTTATGATGTCATAAAAAAAACTACTTCGACAAACGAGTTTCAACCTTTGTCTACTAAAAGTCACGTTATAAATCTAACAAAATAATAAGCTACTCCATGAATGTTCTAACATTATTGTTATGACATAATTAGGGTCAACCTCAACCTATATCTAACTTGATTCGACTGAGCTACACAGAGTTACGATAAACCAGATCTTAGCACAGTTGATGGTGATCCGTGCACGAGCCTCCGCTCACCCGCATATTCGCGACCTTAACTCGGCAACTAGATAGGACTCATCGGAATACTATAGTATTTTGATTGTAATAGAAAACATCTCGTACTGACTACACATAGTTTTTCCTTAATACAATTATCTGTTTGTACGTTTTGGAGGTGTGGCCAAATCTCCAGCCCAAAGTACTAACTGTACAAGTAACTTGCCCGATTGTCCCAAATTTCTACTTCGTTCTTACTTCGGAATTCAGATAGCTAGGAATTCAGATATTTGATTATTTGGGTTTTGCGCCGTGCTAGTAAGTATATACATACACATTCATGAAATTGTTACCTGATGATCGAGTGATGATATGTTCTAAATGTACGGAGTACTCCAATTGTATATACCGACTATGGATTAAGGCCAAACTACCAAATTAGTGAAAGAAAAAAAATCACTCCGGTGACAAATTGGTAAAAAAATACACAACTTTACACCAAATTGGCCAAAAATATTGGTTTTCTCCCGTGATTATCTAAATAATCATGCTCATACATTATTTTTCTGCACCCATAAAGATGATAGGAATTTCGATAAATTCTAAAGAATGATTACCAAATTAATAACCTCCCTAGATAATTCTTAAAATTACATCCAAACAAAGAAAGTTAATAATTAAGCATCTTCTCCTTCCCCAGTCATAATGCTCGAGAGCCAGTTGACATGATTTAGATTGATGGATCAGTAGTAGGTGGGCTTTCTAGATATCTGTTCATTTTGGGCCCACCATTCAGTTTAGAAGTCATCGGCCCAACAACTCCTTGCAAATCGATTGACGTCCCTCTCCATTTCCATTACTTCGGGAGTTTCCGAGCTTCTTTTTTAAGTTACTGTTAGTATCAAATACGGAGAATTACAATAATCTACTTCTCATCGGAGAAAAGATAAAAATGCGATTCAGAAGCTTCGACAAAATGATGGTGGATACATGTGCAATCCTATGGTGAAAAAGCATACTTCATTCTTGAATTATAATGTTCATAATATTTGACTGACTCATATAATTTATTTAATCTATACAAATACATAGTTATGGTATAAAATTATAGTTTGAGTCTCAACCACATGCTTTGTTTCTGAGCTCGAGGCGTGAGTTTGCGCTACAATAATCGGTTGAACACTTTCGTTTTTTTGTATATTTGCATTTTATTGACTGATTAATTTAATTTTTAAGATTGCGATATGATGAGATGGTAATACCGAAATTTTGAGGAAAAGAAATATAATATATTTGACATGATTGACATGTGACAATGGAACAATAGTGAAGGTCAATTCAGTAGTTTAACTGAAAATAGAAAAAGTACTTTGCTTCAACTTAGAGAAATTATTGTTCTGATTTTGTGGCTGCATGCGACACGCATGACTTACTAAAAGTGATTATTATATCTCAGAAGTTAACAAAATGATCAAGATTCAAGATGCATGGTAAATGTTTCATTAAAGTGGGTCCATATAGTTTGTCAAATACAGCCGTATAGAAAATTGTTTATTAGTGAAATTTATCGATGATTTGTTTGTCTCACAACCAATAAGAAGTAAAGAACTTGTATGTAGCATTCACAAGACGACAATACCACATTTTACTGTTGAGAGATGGTTTTCCATTTTCCCCCATGAGTTGGTAAAGAGGGATTATCTTAAACGTAATAAAATTTGGTTAGTCTCTAAAATTGACGGATGTATGTCGTGGTTCATACGCTAATATAGTATAAGATAACACTTTAAATTGCCAGAGTTTTAAATTTTAAGGGTAGTATGCATAAACTATATGCTAACTTGCAAAGTGTATTACAAATGTTAGAAAATTTAACTCATAACATTTTATCGAGAGATGATTTCATATTATACGGAGTATATACTTAAAATTTGAGATTATGAGCTTAAAATTAACCTCGTTAGTTTCAAAATTGATATTTAACGTACATGGTCGTACACAAGGCATGCATCACACAATGACACAAATATATACTCCCTCCTACCCACTATGATTTTCCCTTTTCGAAAACTGTTTTTGAGTAGCCATCTTTAGAACTACTTCTAGAGCAAATAAAATACTCGTTTACCTTAAAATCAAATGGATTTCATAGAATGCATTGCAGAATAGAATATGTACTAATTTTTTCAACAAGTGAATGATTCATTTGGTTTAAAAGTAGCTCCGCACATAACTACTCAAAAACAGTTTTTGAAAGGGAAAAATCATTTTGGGTAGGAGGGAGTATATAGTTATTGTTTTCGATATTTAAATATTTAAATATATAAATTAGACTTATAAATCATGGTAAAAGATTGAGTTAAAATAGTAGTTGTAAATTTTGTTGATGTTTGACATACTACTAATACTATTCTTGGATCAGAGAGGTTCAGCTCACCTGGTATTAAACGAACTGATGTTATATACTTGTGAAAATCCGAAGGATTTGGACACGAGTAATAAGTTAGATTTATAGCTAAGCTAAAATTTGACATTAAAATCTACCGCAGACCCGCAGTCAAGGACAAGGAAGGAGCTGATTGGCCAGAAGCAACGCAATTTCTAGGTCTCAGAATCATACAAGTGGACATTCTAAATTGCACAAAAAAAATCAACCTATATTATAATCTAGCTAACTACGTGTAAATTCACTATGTTATTGGATGTCATAATTACATTTTTGGACTTTATTTACCAATCTAATAGCTTGAGCAAGATGTTGTTTACTAACTTTCATGATCGATTAAATCAAATGAAACGACGGAAAGCTCTAGTCTAACTAACAAATACAAAAGTAGAATACAACAAAAGAATAACCACAATATACCAGTTCATTTTCAGACATTTCTTTCGCTTCATCCTCGTTCAATTTGAAGCAATACTACAAAACAATGACAATCAAACATCTATCTAAACCGAATAATAATGCGGTGTCACGCACCTTTTAGTAGGGATGTAACCACATCATCAATTGTATATATATATGCATGCAAGTACATTTTGTAGTGTATATACACGTAATTACTTCTAATATTGAAAGTCGTTTCACATATTTTTTTTAACGTATATACATCTTTTAACAAGGTATGTATCTATATACATCAACTGCATATATATGTCTGTGTAAGTACATTTTTTAGTGTACACACATAATTACTGCTAATAGCCTAATTTTGAAAGTCATTTCAAACATTGGCGGTTCGTTTCATTTTTTTTTTTTTTTTTTTTGCTTCTTTTAACGATGTCATTGAACACTGCAGTAATCATTCGACGCTCGTGTATCAAAATAGTTGGTGAATTCTCGTGCACCACGTACCACATAAATCAAAGTTTATTAGAAGTGTATATATCAATATGCATGATGGCATTGTCGACCATTATGGCATTTCATCCCACATATAGCGAGTGCAACAAGGCACTTTACGACTTTGTTGAGTGTGCTTTCATTTTCATGTATATAATCAAGTCGTCGTCGGACCATGCCTCACGCATAATCGAAAGTATTTTCTAATAAAATGGAAAAAGAAATAAAGCTCAAACGTATAGTAGTACATTAATCAATACATCATCACTCGGAAAGTCGGAAATGATTAAAACCACTACAATAGTAACGATGAATGCGAAAATAATAATGTAGAACGAAAGTGATTTTATATGGTTCGAGTGGGAGACAAATGGTTTGTGATTTGCCGCATATAGAATTAAGAAAAGAAAAAATGATGGCGGCAGACATTAACACATTTCTTTGCATGCGCTGAACAACTCCATATAATCTTAAATCTTCACGAGCTTTGCTTCATAGGCTGAGAAGAAGGGATCTGTCGCACAGTAAGTCGTAGTAGCATAGGGAAAGGTACTGTTTAATTAGTATCTTGACATTTACTACACATGAGCCATAATATATAATATAATATATACTCATCATTTATTAACGTGTGATTGATTTGAATATGTGTGAGAAATTAAACTAATGTGTATTTCGTATCAAATGAAAGGAGTGCATGTCAAATTGGTAATTGTTAATTTATTTAGTGCATTGATAATAAGCCATACATAGGTCTAGCCGGAGATCAACCGGAGAAGATTACCGACAATATGTACATTTGAATATTTGATTGAGATCGATGATTTCATTTGGTCGAGATTAACATTTTGTAAAGACTTTAGTTATCATTTTTCAATTTGGTGAATGAGACTAAAATTTGAATGCTATGCGGCCATACCACAAAAATATTCTCCGTATATCAACAATTAAGGACTTGACTAGATTTGGTTCATACATATATATGTAGCTCGTTTGCGTTCTCAACTGGGCAAGGAGATTGTCCTTATACACGGTTTTTCGAAATGCATTTTGGCTTTGGCGGATCTTAATGTTGTACTCCCCAGCATCCTTGGCCCTCTATCAAAAAAAGCTACTGTACTTCTTTAAACAAAATGTAAACAAAAGAAAGAAATGGAGGGAGTATTAGAGTACTCGATTCCTTTAAACAAAACGTAAGTAGCTATCAGTACATGACGGAGCAAATAAAGCCCAGTCCTGAAAAGGGGACGACCCAACCCAACAATGGCAGGTGAGCCCAACCCAATATAGATTGGGCTACCCTATGCGTGAGCACATGACTAACTTTGGGTCAGTGCAAAGTCTCAAAGGCCATGGGCTCCTAATTTGAAAAATCACGTGGCCCAACATCTTTGTTATTAACAGATTTAGAAAAAAGTATGACTACTTTGAAAAATTATGTAGCCCAACGTCCTTGTTAGCATCTGAAATGAGGAAAGGACTAGGAGATTTAGAAAAAATCTGACCTTTGAAATAAATTAATTAGCATAAGAAGGTTCTAATTTGCGTGATACAATTCGACAATAACTTTAACCAGTATATGTTCAAAGTATAACAATTTTGTACCATAGGATGGTAGTAAAATTTGGTACGACCGTATTGATATAAACAAGAATTCATCTATCAAATTGACTCAAGAGATCAAACACAGTTGATAAATGTCGTAACATTATTGGCTATATATGATCTTATTTTATTATAAAAATACAACCAATTTAATAATCCGCGTGAAAATTAAAAATTGATATACATGAAAATGAATTGAGTACTTTGTAGCATCACAAAATCTTGGTCCATACCACCCATATTCCCAACGTGGTAGTCACACTCATGAGTCATGATCAGCGACCATATGATAAATATCTACAATTATTTATTTTATTGTATTTTGTTCATATATATAACATACATTATGAATACATCATCAAAAAATTAGCAAATTAAAGGAGTAATAGATTATTGAAATTGTGACAAAGCTAACTCCTTAATCTGGGAAAAATCTTGTTAACTTTATAAGCCGTCCAATTACATCATGTTCATAACAACCATCCTTGTCATATGAATTTGGAGAAGTATACAATTTATTCACTAATAATCTTAAATGCAGACAAAAACATGCATACATATCAACTTATCTCAACCAATAGATTAGTCAGCATTTTGTACTGCTCCAGTATACGACTGATCATAACAGTAACCCCTAACTCTTTGTCACCATAATGTGCGACTTAGATCTGCCGCACTTAATTTATCCACGCCACAAATCTTGTTCTGACCTTCTAGGTTCCGCTTTTTTGAATATATGTGCAACGTTTTTATTGTCGTACTCGTCATCTTATATAATGTGCGATTAATACATTTGATTTATATCCACACGCTAAATCTAATTTTGATATTTTATGGTGAAGATTAAATTGAGCTAAATTACGTCATCGCTTATATATTAACACGCGCTTTATTTCTTTGAATATATAACATTTTCGTTTTATGTTAGTCATGGGACTTAACTTTGACTATCAAATACTCCGTAGCAATCATCTCTAGCTACTAGCTTAGCTAGTTTCAGCCTAAGCCAATGTTTTACTCTCACTTCCATCCCTTCAATCCCCTCGAATATATTCTTCTTCTGTAATCCGATTTATATATATAAAGAAAAAGTTTGATTACTAAACATTTCGTTTACTCTCCTCTGAATTAGGGCAAATTAATTAGTAGTAGTATATATAAGCTGAAGGTACGAGTTTGTTATACATACACTTGATCACGGACAAAGTTTCTAGCCTGTTTTAATCATTTTCATGTTGCTTAGGAGTAGCTTATTAGTGAAGCTCAGTATCCTCCTTTGTCTCCCAATAACAAGACATCCAATACTAATGCGATCGCTATTCTCAATAATGCAAATAAAATCAAACCTACTTCTTTTTTATGTCATCATTTGAAACTTCCCAACATCGTCCAAAATTTATATTTATCAAATCTTGTAAGTTGCGTTGCCTTCTTATTTTTGTATAACATTATTAATATTTGTATTGAGAATACAAAACTGCTCGTTATATTATTCTCGGTGCTCTGGATGAGTCTGATCACCGGCCTAGTGTATATTATACTCTGATTCTGTAATTTCGAGTTTCATTATGATTCATTTTTCATTTTAATTAAAATCTATGTCTAACAGACATATAGATTTATACATACATCCATTGAAGAGTTTGAAACATGAAATTAAAATCTATTAGCTAGTGACAACTGACCAATACTAAATTATTCATTCTGAATAAGTTCTAGCTACGGAGTGTATGCATTGCAATTGTACGGTTGTTCTGTTAATCGTTTTTATTCCCATATCTAATGAATATACGGAACAATAATCAATATGCATGCTACGAAGAAGTCCAAGCTATACAGTACATCTAGAAATGATACAATTAATCCACTTGATTTGATTCATTATAGTCCGTGAAAACACGATTAGGAGTTTTAAGATAAGCGTGCGTGGCAATGCAACAATAATTGAGAGCAGTACAATTCACGCAACAAGTTAAAAGCTCGACGGGAGACCCGCCACTTTACAGAATGCACGATGTTATTTACGGAAAGAAAGGGGCTTGTCTTGTTAGGGCACGTCTTTGTTCGCTAAATTCGGAAAGATCTCGTGTTGCAGATATCTCCCCTCTTATTGCCAACTTTCCTCATCCTTTCAAATATCTTATTAATATCTCAATTTCTTTTTGAGTTGTACTTTAACATTGCCGAACAAATGGAGTGTCTTCTACATGCAATGCACATACAGTAGAAATTTTAGGTATACTGAACTCTTGATCAATTGTCATATATTGTGGTACAAGATACAATGACTTTACTAGCTCGGGTAATAACTTTCATGATCTATCACTTATCACCCCATTTTTGTTCGACAATGATTGTAGAAAAAGTAAATTCATAGTGAATTTTACACTACATACATCCTCTTTGATGCAGAAGTAGTGTTACCGATATTCCACAATTGTTCCACCCGCATAATTAGAATGACAATACTCGAAATCCGATCCCGTTATTAATGACCTTGGACTTTCTAGTTAGGTGAGCTCTAATCTTTATACCTTATTATCTCGATATATAACATATTTAAATCAAAACATGTGTATATATTATGTAGTCTAAATATATACGACTATAAGAACTACTTATCAATAATTTTACTACTAGCTCATACATAGCACAAAATTCAAATACCAGCTTTTCATATATAGCTTTGTGAGATACTCCGTATATACATTCAATCGGACCGACAAGTTGCTAGAAACTTGCATTAGGAAGGAATGTAACTATGTAAGAGACAATAGATGAGACACGTACGTGCTAACTAATTAACGAGTGTGGTTCAATTCAATTAATTAAGAAGGTTATCGTATCATATACTCCATCAGATCATGAAATTAAAATAATAGTAATGGTTAGTAATAAAAGCATGCATGCAGCAGTGTTCGTGGAAGTAGGACACATACATCGATCAGACGATCAGTAACATCATGTTAATTATTATTCGACCGAAAGATGATGAGATTTGGTTCAACTTCTACTTCTACAGCTTGAATGATTATCTCATCAATTTAAGCTGGCTGCTTAATTTGACCCATTATTGCTCATTTACTCCATCTGGCCCCTGCCGCGTCTCCGATCGAGTGGTCTAGTTGCTACATACCGGACCCAGCATTTGGAATTTAAGACGAGAATATCTCTCCACATATTTTACACCTAATCAAAATACGAGTGTTCTTCCTCCTTCGTGCTCTGTCATTGACTCATTATTGATAACGAACTTTTATTTTGGATCGTTAGTTTAATGAAAAACCAACCTAATTCAGTTTTGTTGCATTGTAAATATCGATGCTTTCTCGATGATATATTAATTCATTGTATGTTAAAGAAATATCAATGCATGCAATGCCTTCTCTTCAACGAATTGTCGAATTTGCATTGCAAAATGTGTATACTTCAATTTCTCAATGAATTCGTCATTTGTTTATTAAAAAAAAAAAAATAAATTAAAAAACGCCAAATGATGTGTCGACTTTTTTGCGTACTTTACAGTTTTCATCTTTGAGCGATCTTAGGTATATTCTTACCTGTTACCACCTTTATGAAGCCAACGTCGAAATCTTACTGACATACAATGACACAACACATCTAACTGCACGCATGCAAGACTACGTAGTGCATGAAAAAGCACGTGGCAGCTCCTCCATGCCTTTCGTTAATTTCATTTTAAGTTAACTCAACCACGAGTTGGATCAAAGTGCTTAACGATAATTTGATCTAGTTATGGAGATTTCGAGATTGACCTTTCTAATTAAGTGAGACTTGATTCAGTAACTAAGTTTGCTAAATGCGCAACTTAAGTTACGTCTAAGAATAATATACAGTAACAAAATAAACTCCGATAAACTGAATGAACAACGAATAAGAAGAGTATGTAGATAGATAATCTTGACTCTCAAGCGACTGATTAAACGTAGTCCAAATTCCAAATCTAGCAGCAGAGAGAGGTCTGTCAAATCATGAAAGAAATAAATCAATATCTCTCAGTGTACACGTGGAACCTTCCTTTTGGTGGTCGGTAGTCGGTACCCACCAACTGTAAAAAAATTCCTAACTTCTTCGTATCTATAAATATTTCAGTTCATACTCCATTTTAAAACTTCACAAACCACAAATATACAAAATATAGGTGAGAAAAAAAAAAAAAAAGAGAAAATCAAAAGAATGGTATTTTTTCTGAAATCTGCTTCATCTAGGAGAGTTAGCAATAATACCGAAGAGCATATCATTAGTCGTAATCAAGAAGATTATGGTTGCAGTAATGTGAAAAAGGAGGATGGTGATGAGAAAAAAATTGTTGGTCCATGCACAATATTAACAGTTTGGAGGAAGTCCCTTTTGGTGAGTTGCAGTGGATTTACTGTGATTGATTGTCAGGGTGATTTACTGTATAGAGTTGATAATTACTGTGGTCGACCTGCTGAAATTGTTCTTATGGATGGCTCTGGGAAATCAGTCCTCACTATGCGCCGTCACAAGGTAAATTCTTTTTTACTTGCATGATTTTGTTTGTATTTTCTGATTATATGATTATTATGTGATTGTGTTCTTTATCCGATTATCTTATTGCAAAACAGAAAAATAGTTCATTTCAAATGTTTTTATGAACGCTTATAAACTTAAACGTTGACAATTCAAAATAATGGATGGGGAGCTAAAATTAAGTTTTGAAATATGGGTTTCGGAGAGTACCCTCCATTTCAAAACTTACTACTCCGTATATATGATCGAAAGATCATACTCGTTTTCTCACGTGATTATTGATCAATGAGAAATTGTTTACGACAATCCGATACTCGTAGTTATGTACGAGTACGTGATACATACCCTTAGACGAAAACTAGAAAGAGTTCATACATAAATTAGAGTGCATAATTAGGCTGAAAATGACCCTTTTTGTACTAGATTTGCATCTGTTTTTAGACTTTTAGCGGTTGAATTCAATCTTAAGCCATCCCTTCCACACACAAAAAAAAAAAAAAAAAAAAAAAAAAAAAAAGGAAAAATAAAGTCACAAGTCGCAACATGTGTAAATAGCAGAACCATACAAGAAGCAATTACGAAAGTGGGTGGGTAATAAATTCCATTTAATAGGGCATGCACATGTTGAACGTGACGATAGCTAGATTTCGGCTCAAGTTGATTATAGCTGGTCTACCCTTGACCTAATTAAGTTATGTTACAAGTTACTACGAGTATAATTCAATGTATGCTTAGTTCTCACTCGGATTAAGTCCTATATATAGTGTTATCTCGAAATGTGAGACATATACGTGACAAAGTTTTAAAAGTTTAAATGAATAGAGAAAAATGGATGTTAATTAACTCAATCAGCGAAGATGAAGGAATTATAAAATGGATTACATTTTCATTTTTGATCAAGGAAAACATGCATTTGATAAATTGACGTATGTAATTTTAGTTAAAATATCATGCTTTAGAATCTTGATTGATTGTTGTTTTAATTTGTTTTGGGCAGACATTAAGACTAGTGGACGAGTGGGTAGTATACGATGGTGAACCCAATGACGTAAACAACAAGATATGCCATAAAAAGCAGCCAATTGGCTACATGAAGAAGAACGTTAGCTTCTTACAAGGGCACTCCAGCGTTCTTGCTCATGTTTTTCTCGGAACATCATGTAATAAGAGACCTACGTATGTGATCGAGGGATCTTACGGACAAAGGTATTGTAAGGTTTTGGACAAGTCATCGAAGAAGATTGTAGCAGAGGTCAAGAAGAAGGAAGCCATGAATGGGTGTGCGTCCTTTGGTTTAGATGTTTTCCGATTGGTCGTGGCGCCGGGATATGATACAGGGTTTGCCATGGCTATGGTTTTGTCCTTAGACCAGATGTATAGCTAAGATGTAGGTTCTCTGTTTGGGAGCTTTGTAATTTGCATGTATTTATTTGGCCCCTCTGGCTCTGTTTTTGTTGCCAAGATGAGGGCTTTTATCCCATTTTCTCTGATGAAATATACATTGATGATGTTCTTGTCAAATGTCGAGTATCAATCATGTAATCTGACAAGCTGATGATGAACTAACCAAATGACTTGTAAATAAATTTGAAATCACTGTTGGTTTTTCGTTTCCCTTGTTCGTGACGTTTGAGTTGCAGTCATCATACTGAACCTCTTCGTCTGAATTGAAGTGAAACGAAACTGCATTGATTCAAATTAAATTGAGATTGAACAGAACTTGTACCGATTTAAGTGTATGCACCCAACTCGCGACCAATTAATAGCAGTACAAGCCTGCTGTATTGAGATGAAACATCAGCACAGGTTGATCATTGTGGCATCAGCATATAAAAGGATAGTGGCGAAATGTACTTGAAACTTGAAAGGAAACCAGGAGAGAGGGAACTGAAATTTCAATTGCCTGATGAAATACTCTGTACATTGGGAGGAATATCCTCAGAGAAAGGTACATGGATTCCTACAACTGTAAATTTCACTTTTACACAGTTACAACACTGAAAAATGGATCTCACTTGAAGGAGGAGAACCCTAGAACAAATCCTGAACTACACATTGCACACATGTATTTACAAACTGACAATGTCCCTGCAAGTTTCGGTTGCAGTGCTGAAGCCAACTCCAGATATATGCAACACGAAGCAGCTTCTTAAATGAAGCTGGCAGATCCATAAGAACTAGCTTTTCGTCCTGTTCCAATCCATAGGTGTGATTTTCCTCAACTTTTGTGGATTTTGGTTACTCCTATCCACTACCCTCGGAGGTGGAGGAACCATAAATGATGATTTCACAAAGTTCCCGCTCATATGTCTAGCTTCTGAAACGGAATCTCTAGACAATCTGCTAGGAGATGATCTGTTTGATCTAGGAGCTGAAACTGAACTTAGTCCTATCACAGCTTGGACATGACTGTGATCTTCCCTTCGCTCAACTAGGGAAATTTTGGGTTTTTTGGAAGAGGATCCGTACTCTGCACTTCTGACCACATCACCAATAACTGTTTCTGGCTTTGGAGCTAACTCTTCCTCAGGTATTTCAATCAATCTGGACTTGCGAGCTTTCATGGCTTTCTGAGATGGTTTTGGCCATTTCAGTGATCCACCAAAGTTATGCTTCGAGTGATATCTTGCCATGTCACATAGCGTCCGAGCAGCTGACAGTACTTTAGGCGAATGTAGATCTGTACCAAGCACCATCCAGACAAAAGAAGAGAAGAATAATTAACAAAAGCCCAACTGGTAACAACTAACAAGTTAAAAGCACGCTTGACAATCAATTTTAGAAGAATATATAATAGGTTAACTGGTCAAGGAGTGAAAATATGAACATGAGTTTGTATGACAGCATTCAAATAAACTGGCAGAGGGGCTATAGTTCGCAGTTTGTGCTTTTATTTAAGAAGCATAGAAGAAGGCTTGGTTGAAGAAGCATAGAAACACTTAAACAAAGTAAATATAGAAGCATATGTGGCGTTTCATGCTTTTAATCAACACGTCAATATTATCATCGAGTTTGAAAGTTTTTAAAAATAAAAATAAAATAAACAGCTTAACTGTTGGCAAGACGGAATTTATACTTTGGCTCCATTGGTTTGAAGGACAACATCATCAGCAGAAAACTATTCCCCAATGGCAAATGTTTTGAGCGGAAATAAATGAATTTCCTTCATTATTGCACAGAAAAAATGGACAGAAAGGAGGGAGAGGAAAAGAAACACAAAAACTGGCATTCTATAGTATGTTCTAAAGGGGAAATAAGTTCCCCTTCAAAAGCTGATCCCCTCATATTTTCGCCACCCCGATGGCCCCATACAAGTTAAACAAAGGAAATAAGAAAAACCATTTTCTCAGTATATATATCCCTCCCGATCCAAAGAAGGCCTACAGACACAATCCTACTGAAGATCTGGCAGCTTTTAATAAAAAGAAAGGAACAAAATATTCAAAACAAACATGCAATGCACCCATCAAATACTCAAGAAAGATGGGTCTCTCACCAGGCGTTGACAGAGAGGCTGCCGGACATCTGGCTGCAGATACACCCTGCTGGCAGGGAATCTGGCTAATAATTGTGGTTGGCGTCTTTCCAACTTGAGGAAGTTTGTACTTAAGCTGTCCTGCTGGAACAAGACTATGATCATAAGTGAGTGAGTCAAAGTCCACCAAACCTTCAGCGCTCCCTCCAAAGGAACTGGTAGAGCTGCTAACTCTTACCCATCTACCAAAGCAAGTGGTTTTATTGGACGCTTTCAGGGGATCATTATTAGATTTGTAGTGCCCATTAAAATTATGGGACCACGGAAATGGTGGCAAGATAGCTCGATGAGATAATTGCTTGCTGGAACGTGAATCAGTGAGCTTCATGGATGCAGCTGGTTTCACTGCATCCTGCAACAATGATTCCAAGTCTTTAGGTGGAGGAAGTGACAACCTTTCCAAAACATCTCTAGGTTGATATAAAGGAGTGTAACTCAAATCAGCAGAAGCTTGAACTTGTATACACGTCTCCGGATCCTGAGGAGAAGAAACAAACAGCAAGCGTGTTCAATGAAGGTGATTGCAGCACAGTGTATACATACAACATTATCATCACCCCAGCGTCTCAAAGGCTCCCGCCTCCCGCCTCCCGCCATAAGGCGAGGTAAGGGGGGGTCGGATGTACGCAAGCCTTACCCATACGTTGAAACAAAGAGAGTCTGTGTACGGATGACCCATAATTATTTCCAATGAAAAAAAACGGCTCTGCTTGTGGAGAAATCTATCAGAGAAAATCTTGTCAGAGAGAACATTACATTCTCAAGTCTAACCCCGCCAACCCCCAAAAAAGAAAACAATAGTAAATACTCCGTCATAGATTTAGTGTGCCACTGCTACTGGAGATTGTCTGTAAATGTTCAGACTAGAATGGATGTAGGCTTTCGAGGAGGGTTATATTTATCACTTGGAAATTCTACCTGCTCTTTTTCTATAAGAATTATGAGACTGATGCTTATTTATTGTAATCCTGACTTCCTGAGGCCTTTGAAGTGTTTTATGTCCGGTAAGAACATAAGTGAGAGGATATCAGACCATATGTAAAGAACATTATTAAACAGAGGGAGTACTTACTAATAACATTTTAAGAAATATCTGAAGGAAGAACGCCACTTATGCAGTGAAAGAAGGCTTTAATAACACACCTTGCTACATTTAGATGAACCGGCAACAGTGCTCCCATCACCATCAGAGCCGTTTTCCGCACTATTGTTAGAAGGCGATGACGAGGACTGGGTTTTCTTGACAGCATGGACATCTAACTCTTCAGGTTGTTTGCCCTGCTGCATCCCTTGAAGGCGAATGAGGGAATAAACTTTCCTCACTGAATCAAGAACATTCTCATTCGCATTAACTGTTTTCTTTCCCTTGTCTTTGGCAAAAGTAGGACATTTATAGGTTCCATCAAGGAGTTCATCTAATGAGATGTCATCTAATAATTTGGTGACATCATGTACATCAGGCTTCAAGCCGTACATTCCTGCAAGCAAGTCTTTTGAATCAACCCAAATATCCACGATACCGTAACCGTAACAGCACAACATAACTTAAAACGGAAATAAAATGGAACATGATTGCCCTTTAAATATTTTATAGTGCTTTTTTCCACCTAAATACAGTAATTAAGAACTTATATTTTCTTATAATATTCTACAAGGAATGGTGATGGTTCATGCTTCTTTGTGTGCTAAGTTGGGGTGCTTACAAGCATTTTCCAAATCATTCATTCGACAAAATTACACTTCTTGGTAATTATTTGCACTTGAGGACTGCTTTGACATCTTTGATCTTTGTCAATCCTAACTGTCAACAAGATCAAAGGAGCTCTTAAGAGGGTTGCAGGCGACATAAGAATGTCACCGACCCCCTCTCAACCTCAAGTCTTACAACTCTCTGTTGAGTCTGAGAAATTGCCAGATCCCAGACATGGAAAATACATAGCAATATCATGAAATAAAAGAGATACCAGTTTCATACCAAAAACATTGATTCCTCCTGTCGCTGGGCTGAAGCTCGACATTCCAGCTTTAAGTGAGAAGGGGTCAAATTTTGCTTTCATCGGAACTTTAGAATTCCTTCTATCACCTCTTCTGCCGTTTATATAATTCCTTTGCTTCGTTGCCTGAGATTTATCTACAAGCATAGCAAAAATCCATATCAGTCATGCCACAAGAAGAAATCCTTTAACAAGACTAGATGAAAAACAATAGTCAAGGGCCACTACGTTATGGAAAACAAATGAATCGGATCCAGTGAAAGCACATGAACTATATTATTTGAGCCAAACGACAACTTAGTGGTCAGCACCTAATTACAGGTTTACATTAGTAAAGCAATATTTCACAAGCTCGTCAAAACAAAAAGCAATCCTATTGGAAAGATATGAATGATCCAAGCGCAAACTGACCCAGGAACATCAGATTGTAGTTTGAGATTCTGTGAAATCAGGGACCCCCATAAATAAGCAGCTCTGACCTAGCAAATCCCTGAGATTTTGAGAAAGTCACTAGTACTCCCAGCCTCACACTCTATAAGTACAGAATGACAGATCCGTACCTCAAAAGTTCTACATGAGGTGGCTATTCTAGCATTCCACTAGGCGTTATGCAACAGCAATAAGACATTAATGATTTCCTTCAAACCATATTCACAAAATGGAAGATGCATATTAATAGTAATTCCTTTTTTAAAATAATAGATAACTGGAGGCTGAGAAATATGCGCAAATACGTCTTGAGGGGGGAAGAAGCAGTAACAATAGGTCATACAAGTATAAAACTACATAATTCAGCAAAACCAACATTCATTCATCTGGATTGCCGAGGGATTACACAACGTAACACATGGTTATAAAACTTTTCCCACTATTCAAAAGGGGGCAATAAATGAAATGCTATACAACAATCTACCTGCATTTGTGCATTTCACAAAATGTGAGCCAAGCATATCTGGCTCCATCTTTGCATCATTGTTGTCAGTTTGAGGCAATAAAATGTCCGGTTTTAACATTCTCGGCTTTCTAAAAGATTCACTACCAATTCTAGTAACCTTTCCTACCCTCCGCTGAACCTGTTTTCCTTCTGACCCAGATATCAATGCATTAGAACCATTTGTCACCCCATGATCCAGCCCCTGGGATGCATCTTCTGTAAAGGACTTCGACACTGGATAACTGCTCCTATATATTTCTCTATCTTGTTTCTTTGCCCAAGAAACTGAACCCGAACCAGTGAAGGTACCTCTATCTGGTTTATCTGCCCAAGACACTGGACCGGGAGGAGTGAAGGTACCTGAACATGTTACAAAGTATTAGTGACCCCAAGCCAGCAGAACACGCCTCATCCCATCAGTAAGATATGACTGTTGCCTGGTCTATTCTTAAACAAATTCTGAGAAGACCTAAACGAAGACCTATCACACAAAAAATACATGTTCAGGTTATTTGGAAGAAATATATATACCAAAATGGGACGATGAACCATTACATACATCAGGAAACCGACAAACAGATTGATTCGTACCCTTCCATTACACACTCAGCCCGCATCCCAGTCTCCTTAGTCCAAATATGCTCCCCATCCCATTCATACTATGACTATCTGAACCAAAGTACCACTAGTCTACCACCGAACTAGCCACGACAACTGCCTCGTAGATTTAGTTAGCTTCTAAATTACACTATTCCCAGTTCCTTTCGAATAGAGACAAAATGAAATTCAATATCTTTCGCCACTAAGAACATTCCCTTTATAGCAAATTACATAAAAACGGATCCATTCTATGTCACCGGTTACAAAATCCAGTTATGGTAAAAAAATCAACCAGTTCATTCACCCTTCTCATCCATAATTTCTTTCCTTTTTTATTTGGTTGAGTCTACTTGAAGATTTGATTCGAAACCACAACATCACAGAATCAACATTAAAAACACTACTCAACTAATCTCAAATTAAATTAAATAATATGCAAAAATCAACAAACCACAAATTCAGAGCTCAAATTAAATAAAAAAATAAAATAAAAATACTGTATAAATCCTCACCTCTATTACTAACAAATGAGTTGCACGGATCGATTTTAGAGCCCGAAACGGCGTCGGATTGACGAGCATCACCATCGTTATCACAAACCCTAGCTCCAACAACCACAACCTCAGACCCCATCAGCTCCTTCGACGGCGGCGCAACATCTACCGGAATTGTCAGCTCCACCACTTTCATCAACCTCGCTGCATCGCTTCACCATACATGCACCGCGACAAAACCCTAGAAAAACATTGGAAACTTCCAGATCGGAGAAATCGATGCCGCAACGGGTGGGGGGAAACGTAATAGAAACAATTCCGGGGAGGAATTACGGCGAGGAGAGAGAAAATGAAGGTGGAAGTAACGGCGGAGAAAAGGGGGGGAATGATGGAGGCGTCTAGGGTAAGTTAAAGGGGGAGTAAGAAAGAAGAGTATTTATAGTTTTCGGGAAAAGGGTAAAGAGTGAGTGTTGCTTGAGTTGTCGGGGGAATATTCCGGTGAGGTTTGAGTGTAAAATGACGAATATGCCCTTGATAATGTGACATTGATGGGAGGGGTATAGTTGGGAATTTGGGGAATGGTAGGGGTGGTTTGGGGAAATGGTGTGTTAAGAAAGTGAGTAGGGGTTGCCAATGAGGACGTTACTCGTGTTTGGGTAATGTTAGTCAAGTGAGTGGATAGATTACGGTTGGAATTTACGTTATTGTCCTTTTTTAGGTTCAAGGATAAGAAGTGTGAAGGTTAGGTCTTTTTTTCTTTTTCGATTTTCCACTCGATCACTACTGCTTCATTGGTTCTTTTGTTTCTTGCCAACGTTTGTTGTGAGTTGTGACAATAATTAGATGCATCTTCTTTGGCACTCTATTTACAAATATAAAATTAAAATAATAATCTATGTTTGAAGTATATATTGTTTGGATGATTTTACAAAGAAATTCCTACCTGCATATACCGATCGCCTTTTGATAAAGATTGTATTATGGCCCTTTTTGATAGGTTAGCATCTTTCTAATTTGATTTAAATGCAACTGATTTGATCTGATTTTAATGAGTGTGGATCCTCTAGAGTTTAAAACAAACTCTATATGGTAAAGTTTATCAAGTAAGGAAAGAATTAAATATTTAATATTTTATTTGTGCATTGAAGTAACCACCTTATTTTGTTTTATTACTATTTATAGTAAACTCTACAAACTCCACAAACAAAAAACTCTAAAGGATCCCTACACGATTTTAATGACTATTATCTATTTTGTTGAAAATTTGATTAAATTTCAACAAATTAGATCAATAATAGACCAAATTCTTTGATCGTTATTTGAACTTTTTTGGTTTGATCTGGTCTGATTTTAATAGCTCTAAACCGATATGAATACTCCGTTTATTAAGTCTTATCAAGCATGTCTAAGTATGTAACAATATATTATTTAACCTAACATCAACCAAATCCAGATTAAGCTTCGAGAAATTTGACCTACGAACCACCACCTCCATACTTGGTTGCCACGCAATTAGTAAACCAAACAAAATGTGTCTTACCCCAAACCTTTTTAAAAATTAAATTTACCAGTATAAACTACTCTCCACGCCTCACAGAGAAAACCATTTCGATTCGAATTTGCAAGAAAAATTGATTTCTACCCAAAATTGCAACAAAATAGGAGGTCCAATATATCTTAATTCGTGCCTATACGTGAGCCATTACAGTACACTCGACCCACTAAAAACAACATACAACTGTGTAAAAATTAATCTAATACTATATATTAAAAGTTGAAATCAAGTTTTCCCCGAGAGGACACTTACATTCATTAATTGGATAACATTAAGTATAACAAACATTGAAATTTTGATAAAATAAGTATAACAATATAGATATACCGTCCATGAGCGGACCAAACAAGCAAACTAGTTAAAAAAAAAAAGCACACGCACGCACGACGGCAGGAGAGACTAGAGAGATACTGTAGATAGGGTTAGATAAACTCAATTAGGTCATATTAATTTGGGCCCACTTTACCAATTTCCCCCCTTTCTCTTTCGCCTCCCGCTTCTCTTCTCTCTTCTACACACCAGAGCGCTACTCTAGAAAGAGAGAGAGAGAACGCGGTGAATGTGGGTCCCATAGTACAGATTCACAGTTCAGTAAAAAAAATCGACCCCGTTTCGATCCTCTACGGCGCGTGTCTTACAGTTTTAAAGTCCTTGAGTTTAATCGGACGGTGGGAGATGGACGAGAGTGTGGTGGACGAGATCATACGGCGGTTGGTGGAGGCGAAGAATGGTAGGACTGTTAGACAGGTGAATCTTCAAGAGTCGGAGATTCGTCAGCTTTGTACTGCTTCTAAGGATATCTTTCTTAGCCAACCTAACTTGCTTGAACTTGAAGCTCCTATCAAAATCTGCGGTAAAAATAAACTAAAGATTTTATCTTTTTTAACTTTCTCAGCTTATTTACATTTTTTTTTTATCTACTTTATTGCTGAGTTAATATTATGTTGTGTTGTGGTATGGTATGGTTTGATTGTATTCATTAGTAATTTTTACCGGTTGAGCACGGTAAATGTGAAAGGTGTTTACTTGGTACTATAATGAGTAGATGTAGGTAAATATTCTGTTGAACAAAATGAGTATTGTGTTTTTTATTTGTTTTACTAGTATAAAATTTGGGGGTTTATGCTGTGTATGGTTTCGAAGTATTCGAACAAGCGAAAGTAGGTAGGGTTGGGGGAAGCTTGTGGAGTGTTTGTTTGTTTGGTTCGGCTTATTGAGCTCCCATGGAAGAAATTACAAATGCTCTCGTAGTAGTCCTACGAATGGAGCAGTTTTATCGTGGTCAGGCGAAAATGCCCCTTTCGTTTTGGGGGGGCGGGGTTGGGAAGTTAAGCACCTTCGCTAATTCAATGGTGAATGAAAGTTTAGAACTTTTTTGGAAGCTGTTAACTCTTTGTGGTTGCTCATTTGTTGGACAATGGTGAATAAAAGTTTAGAACTTTAATGGTGAACAACTATAGTTTTTACTTTATAGGAATTGGCCCTGAATCCTGATTGTTGCTATGCTAAGTATATCGTGGCCACCCTTTTTTTTAAGGAAAATAAGTTTAGCTCAACATAAACCTTTGGTGACAGGGCGACAGCCTCACTTTACATGTAGTTAAATTGCTTCACAGTTTTTTTTCTCGTGGACCTTCTAATGTGGTTCTATAATGTGGCAGGAGATATTCATGGCCAGTTCTCTGATCTCCTTCGGTTGTTTGAGTATGGTGGCTTGCCACCGGAGGCGAATTACCTGTTTCTAGGAGATTATGTTGATCGTGGTAAGCAGAGCATAGAGACCATCTGCCTTCTTCTTGCTTACAAGATCAAATATAAGGAGAATTTCTTTCTTCTTAGGGGAAACCACGAATGTGCTTCCATAAATCGCATATATGGGTTTTATGATGAGTGCAAGAGAAGGTATAATGTCCGCTTGTGGAAAACATTCACAGATTGCTTTAATTGTCTGCCTGTTGCTGCACTTATTGATGAAAAGATCCTGTGCATGCATGGGGGACTATCTCCTGATTTGAAAAACTTGGACCAGATCCGGAATATAGCTCGCCCAGTGGATGTCCCTGATCAGGGGCTTCTCTGTGATTTGTTGTGGTCTGATCCTGAGAAAGAACTTGGTGGCTGGGGAGAGAATGATAGGGGCGTCTCATACACTTTTGGAGCTGATGTAGTTTCAGATTTTCTTGAGAAACATGACATGGATTTGATATGCAGGGCTCATCAGGTAACGTTTTTTCTGTATTATCTTGTTGTTATATATCTCTCGTGCATGCCTGGTTTTACTTTGTACTCCATTGTTTTAGTTGCTGGTGACTGCCGTGGATCGTGATTCTATTTTCACCTGTATCAATGAGAATACAACAAGACTTGTTGTTGCTAGCTATCCTCATCATAGATATCATTTTTGCTTATTTTATTCTGTATCCTGAAACTTGTTAAAAAGAGTAATCGGGTAATGAATCAAACAAATCACTTGGGGAGCTGTACATACTTATCACCACATTAGATCAATGCCTAACAGGGATTTGTTTGTGTAATGTTGATGAGGATAGCTTATGGGATGCAATGGGCCTGCCACATGAAATTTATGCGTAGTTAGGATTCATTTGTCTTGTGAAAGTTGTGTTAGTTACTTAGTTTTCATATTGCTTTTTTTTTTTTCTTAGCCAACATCTATATTAATAGTACTGAATTTTATGTTTGTGTGCAAGGAAGTCTGTCTTATCAAATTAATTAAACAAGTACGCTTCTAACTTAAAGATTGCCCTCCTTTTGTTGGTTCACAAACAATCAGGTTGTGGAAGATGGTTATGAATTTTTCGCCGATCGCCAACTTGTCACCATATTTTCAGCACCAAATTACTGTGGGGAATTTGATAACGCTGGAGCCATGATGAGCGTGGATGATTCACTTACATGCTCCTTTCAGATCCTCAAAGCTTTGGAAAAGAAAGGGGGGAAAATGGATTTTGGCAACCATATGTTGAGACCTGGAACCCCACCACGCAAAGTAAGAAAACTTAATTAAACATTGTACTCTGTATGCCCTAGTATCATAGTTTGTGGAGCTAGACATAGTCATCCATTCTTTCATTGTCCCTTGTGTAAACGTACAAACCTGTTTTTTTTTTGCACTTGGGGATATGCGGTTGAGGCAAACAAGCATTGTGAGGATTGGTTAATTGTTGAGTGTTGTTTACCTTGGATAGCTTTTGGTACTGATGGTTCTCCATGTATCTGCAATGAAAAGTGATGGACCATCGATAGCTGTAGTTAGTCTATGACATTCTAAGTTTCTAACCTGTGATTTATATTAGGATGTTGCTTACTTTATTGCAAATGGTCGTGCTTTGTTGGTCAGTTTTATTTGTGTCTTGTTGGTGTGGTGCTGAAGCTGGATTAATTTTCCATCTCAGGGGAAGGGTGGTTAGCTGGAAGCTGGTCCATTATTCCAGCTCTGCTAAATGGTCAAGAGCATGTAGCAATACTGTGTTTACAGCTTCCTGTGAACTTAAGACCCTGCACGGTACAGACAGCAAAGATGTCGCGTCAATTGGGGTGTCTCTGAACTACAGTATGTAATTTCTGCCTGAGTGTGAGGCTTCATCGTTAGGATCATGTTTTTTTTTTTTTTTTTTCCTTTTTATCTGGTTGCTGTAATAGGCCGTAGTTACTAATGCAGATTACTCCACCCCTTGTGCAATGACTCCAAAAGTTTAACGCTTGATTGCTTGCGAAAGGAGCATGCGATGATTGATCTTGAATTGTTAATAGATTGTGATTCTAGCTGGCATCTGGCTGCTGATTTACATCTCTGTTTTGCTAGAGATGATTATTCTGATTTTAGGTTTAATTTCTCGAGTTCGTCACGTCCCTAATATGATGCATGAAGGGTCGCATGGGTGATTCAAGTGTACTCCTATTGATGGCAGCATTCTGGGGTGCTGATCTTTGCAAACGACTTATTGCCGACCCGTTTCCCCGGAATGCGACGTGTTATTATGGTTCCATCATGTGAGACTAGCTCACATAAGACTTACTCCATTATCAATGTTCGGATTGGGACAAAAAAAAATCTGTAATTTGAAATTTTGAAACTTTACCATTGAACTCGAGTCTGGCTGTTCTGCCCATGCCTAGGCCCTAGACGCTACTCATTGGTGTACTATATGGGAAAAGCATAGAAGCCTGCAAATGCATGGCACTCTGGGTTTAGGGGGACTTGTTCGCTATTGTTGCTGACGGAGCCAGGTACATGAACATAGCTAGGAATGTTAGAAACCACCACAATTCTATGGTTCCATACTTCCATGTGATAATTTTAGTACCGTTGAGAAAAAAAAAAGGACATCAGGATTTGCAGGGTGGAAACCAACAACATACCTCTGGTTTAAGGAATATAGGGGATGTTCCCGTAGGCAAGGATCAATTGAGATCAAGTCTTGTGTTCCTGCACAATGTTGCATTATCCATACATCGCTTCTCGATTTAATAATCCGATATCAGAAGGTGTCCGTCAACCTCACCAATGCTTAGACAGGAAGCCCTGTACTGATGATTGATGAGGCCAAGCAATGAAATGACAGTCAATAACACAATCCTCGTCCTGATCGAATGGATCAAAGCAAACTGCGCCTGTATAACTCAGGAAGATTAGCTTTCCTCCGAATGCAGAGGTTGTAGATGAGAAATCAGGACGACAAGAAACCCATAATGTTAAGGACTCGTTTACGCCATTGATCATTAGACGATGAAGAAATACTGGCCGCAGTAAACTTTTTCAAGGCATGATTTTTGTTGTAGAATGTAATAGCAAAGACATTGTACCTAATGTCCTTGTTACCAGACTTACCACCAACAGGATGATTGAACCCAAACCTGACAATGTAACACTACGGAATATGGAAAGTGGTTTATGGAGTTGGTTTGTCTCACATTGGGAAATTAAGGTTCATATGATTAGTTTATAATAGATTCCTACCATCATACTACTAACAAGGCCTTCACCTTTTAGAGTCCGAAGAGGATATATGGGCCTAATAGGTGACTACCCATCTTATTGGGTTGTGTTGCGACGGACGATGGATTGGGCTATTACAGATAAAGCTTCGATAAAACACCGAGATTTGTTTTGTGGAATAAGAGGATGAGATGGGATAATAAATCCCATTAATCCACAATCCTATGTTTGGTAAGGGGAATTGGGTAATTGGACTAGGGTGGGATGAGGATTCCGGGTATAAGTTATCCCACCAAAATAATACCTAGGGGGCAGGTATTAGAATTGGGATAACATTAATAAAAATGTAAGACCAAACTACCCTTGTAAAAAAAGGATTGTTATGTGTAATTTGTCATCTTGTAAATCCCATGTCAATCCAAACAAGTGATTGAAACTATCCATTCTAATCCTACCACTTATCCCACTATCTTATCCCACCTAATTCACATCCCACTTCCCAAACGAGCGACAATTCCAGGGAGTTTTTTGATAAAGGTCCACGTGTAGTGGTTTGCACGCTACTAATTGTTATAAATAGTGATCCTCGGGATATGGGAGCATGTCAATATCATGCGAGTATTCGAAATAATATCTGCACAACAACACAAGATCGTTACATATTCCAATAACAAGAGGAGGAGGAGGAGGACATGAAAATCTTCAAGGAGAGAGATCGAGTGATTTTCGAGGCTGAAAAAGGAAGTGTCAAGTGTGTACGACGATCCAACAAATAGTTTCTCTCCTCGTCGCTACGGGGAGATATAAATCGGAAAATGAGAGTTGATGATCGGAGAGAGTTGTTGCCTCTGATTTGGCTAATTAGGTTGAGCGAGACCAAATTAGACCAATTCTTACAAGTTACAAACAAGCTTGCACTAATAGGTATACGGGCTAAAACACAGTTGAATAAAGATTTTCTCCAAAACTAGGGCATTTGAGGTGGGACGAATGGTGTACTCCTCTAGTCCTTTGCTTTTATTTTTTCCGTTCCCAAAATATTACATTTTTTTTTTTGTCGAGGTAGTAAGTAGGGAGGCTTGTGAAAGATGTTGACAAATATTAGCTTTTGAATTTATTTATTAAACGAATCATTAAAAATTATTTATTATTTTTCATTTTGAAGTGCACAAAAGGGGATGAGAAGTATAAATAAGACTGGATAGAGTATTTTCACAGAAACTCATATACAGTTTAAGTAACTACTATCCCTTACCACCTAGTTTAGTCTGCCACTAAGACCCAAATTTCTATTATCTTCTCCCATACAGTTAACTTCCTCAATAAGAATCCTTAAAAACCAACTTAGACAAGTCCAATCTAGGGTTATAAAGAGGATTTGACTCCACCTAACATCAAGTATATACTACTGCAGTACCACTAGGGTAGAGCATCGATTCACAGCCGGGCCGAGGATTGAAGTCCCAAAATTTTGTGGATCGAGGATCGGACCGAAATTCATTCGGCCCGATCTCTTGGACTGAATAAGAAATTCTCATTTTTTTCGTTGACTAAGAACCAGACTGAGATGAGCTCGTTCGGACCAAATCCCTGAAATCATACACAAAAATGTACATTTTCAGAACAAGTTGAATGTTTAGTTAAGCAAGTTACAAAATAATATCAAATTGGTTGTTTGACTTATTTCAATAATAACCATATAGAAGATGGATCCTCTAAAAAAAATCATATAAAAAATGGAAATTGACAACCAAAATCTGAAACCACTTTTTTTTTTCTTGGTTTTTAAAAACATGATTTTGGTTTTCAAAAAATAGAATAAAGAAACCCAAAAATGATATCAAAGGAGCCCTTATGGATATACGCTGATATGCACATAGCCATGAGTCCATGACTTCCTTTAAAAATCAATCATAAGTTTAGATTACTTAAGAATCGTATGAAGTGGTTGCATTGTAGGAATCGGTTAAGTTTTCTGGATGACCAAGACCCTGTGCGATTGGACTGCATTTTTTCTGATTTGATTTGATTTGATTTGAATTGAACTGATCGGATTTGATTTGATTTGAATATACCTGATTAGATTTGATCTGAATTGAATTAATTGGTAAATTAACTGCAATTAGAAGAATTAATAATTAGAAATAATATAGATTCATTGGTTGTTATTTGGATAATTCTGATCTAATTTGAATAAAACTGATCTAAATTGATTTGATTTAAATAAATCTGTTCTGATTTAAAAATACGTTGAATCGCACCGAACTTGGTTAATACTCGTCTACTTGAGTATAAACTTTTCGTTTGCATTTTCGAGTCCGTGCTCCGGTAAAACGTAAAACCACCAGGCGATAGTTGGACGCCGTTAACATTTCACCGCGCATCATAATCAAAACCAGCTGATAGAGAGAGAAGGTAAATGAACGGGACGGCGGTGGCTCAAGCGGCGGTTACACCAAACCCCGCCGTACGTCTTGCGACGGACATCAACTCTTACAGAATCGGAATCGTAGCCGAGAAGCTTGCCATGTCTGCTCAGAAAGACGATCCTCAGAAATTCTTCCACCTCTGTCTCTCTCTTGCTCGGTACTCTCCAAACCCTAATTTTTCTTCTCCGTGAGTCATACGCTTTTATTTGTTATTAATGTTGCACAATCTTGTCTCACATTGCTGTTGTTCTTGCTCCGACGATAAATTAGGTCAAAATTAATTGCACTGGTGTGAATTCTGTATAGTGTATTCGGCTTATTGTACAAGTAATTAGATGTAAATGTGTGTGTTTATGTCGAAATTGGAGCAGTTTATTCGTCTCATTTTGCCGTAAATTGTAGTTGTGGACTTGTAGTAGTGTGTATGGGAAGTTAAGATTAGTGTGTGAAAGAACGGTGTAGTGCGTGCGAAAGAGTGATTATTGTTGTTGTTTTTTGTGATGTGTTTGTGGTAATAGAGAGATGGATTCGATAACCGACGAGTACACACTTCAGCAGAATGTTACTACTAACAAGGATTTCCGAGGAGGTGATTCGATGCAACATTTTCAAAGGCAAGCTTACGAGCTTTACCTTGTGGTTTATCGCATTTTGTGTAAAGCCGTCGTTTTCTTATATGGCTTAGCTGTGGTTTCTTTTGGGGATGTTGAGATTTCAGTAATCGTGTATGCAAGTGGTGAAAAGGGGTCTCATTTGTGATTAGACTTTAAGCAGGGGATCGATGTTAATGGTGAGTTGGTGATGGCTTGTCCGTCTGTCGAAGGGTCGTATGCAAAGAAATAACCTGTTAGTTTAGACTGTAGCTAATGTGTAACATATCAAGATTCAGTGTAATTTATTTTTCTGGGGTCGCTTTTGTATGTTTGATTTGACTTTCTGATTTTAATCTACACTGGAGGTTTCTACTGCCTGCTTTATCTTATAACATTTTGTTTGCTCGGACTCTTGTTATCTTCTACACTATGTGCTCATATGTAAAGAACGTAAATAATCTTCGATGGTTACTGAACTTGTTTGTGTCTCGTGATAATCCAGGGGGATAGACTATGGGGTTGCAAACAATGAGCCTCCCACACAAGCTTCTAAACTAGCACCAGTTTTGAAGCAGGTAAAGTTGGTTGGCGATGGTTTTCACAACTTGTTTTATTCTGTCTCACAAGAATTTAGTTGCAAATCTGCGGCTGTTTTTGGTAGTCATTGTAAGTACTTATAGGATATATACAATTTACAATTCTTGAGGAGCATCTCTTTCACGTGACCTCCTTTTCCGAGGATCCTGGGTGCTTACTTGTGTGCCTTGGATGATTTTAGATTGTTTGATCAATTATTGGTTTTGGAATTTTCCATTCAATAGAGATTCAGCTCATCATAGTTTTTTAGTTTTTGAGTTCTTACTGATCTTAATGTATAGGTTTGTTGCCGGAAGAAAGAGTTCTATCTGCAATCAGCTATTATGGTGCTTATGATATCCGTGAAGGTATAACCCTATTTATGTCGCATGCATTTGGCATCTGCATTGTTTGGATCGGACTTGTTTACCTATACGGCAAATAGTCTCCTACTTCGAATTGCTATCATATGGAGATTGCAGGAGTTTGTTTCTGTTAGGCTATATTTATGGTGCACACTGCACAGTTTCTTGCTTGTAGCTAGATTCACAAGGGTGCATCTTTACTTTCCTGATTTGGATTTCAGTTAGGTTAGATATATGGTGTACAGTTTCCCGCTTGTAGCTAGATTCTCAAGGTAGCATCTTTTCTTTCCTAATTTTCTAGATGTTGAATATTCCTTTCCTTGTTACTTCTGCTCCCAGAATGCTTGCAAACTGGGATGGTTCAGTGCTAAGGAAACTGAAGAACTTTTAGCTCTTGCTGATGAGGTGAGGTTCTGAAGCTTGTTCATTGGGCTCTAGTTCTTTGATCATTTTGATGTTTTTGTTTTCCTTTCTAATAGAAAGTTTATGACTTAAGTCTGGTCTAAACTAGATTCAGTTTCCCTTGTAGGTTGGAAACTATTTTTGTACCAGGAGAGACATTAACACTGAAACTTGTGAGCCAACTCTCTCCAGCGTAATGACTAGGTAGTAATCTTGTCTTTTGAAATACATATTGGTGGTGCTTTGTGGCTACACCTTTTTCTTTTTAATGATGAAGATGAAGATACATTGCTACAGAGATCGGTTATTATCTTACATAGCATTGAGACTCCTTTGGGAGTAAGCAGTGGTGTGTATGCAGGAGTTATTTTCTTTGGGGGCTCTAGATCAGGGCTTGCATACCCTCCAATCAAATTATTGGATAGCTGAGTATGGATAGTAGCAGCCATGGTCCATAAGCGAGATGTATAAAATCTAGTTTGCTCCCAAAAACTTATGCTGTTCAATTTCATTCCTGCATATCCTATCAAAGATCAGGGGTTTTTGGTTCTACTCTTTAATGTAATAATTGATGTGTTTGAGATTTGAATCAATCTCTTGCTAGATTGAAAAGTTTCATAGGAACCCTTCTATTTGGTAAGCTATGTTGAGGACTTAAAAGTTGGGTTGGCTATGTGACAAAGCCCAACATCTTTGTAACAGAAGCTTGTTTATAAACCTAATGCTTCTATAGTGATTAGTGTATCACACTGCGGTTTAATGTGGTGGTAGGCATAGGCATACCTTCTGCAGTTTCCATCCTCTGTGACTAGTTATCCTAATCTTTGTTTGCTGTTTATATTGCAGATATTTTCCACAGTACAAACTGGGTCACATAATTGCGTCACTTGAAGTGAAGGTAGGTTATGATATACATATTCCGCCGTTTTCTCTATTGTTTCCTTTTGTAACAGGTTTCATGGCTGTGTCTTGAGTGGATGATCACTCTTCTCTGTTTTCTACTATTTTAAAAGTTTTTTTTCCCTTTTTTGTTTTTTACTTTTTTTTTTTTTTAAATCATAGATTACTTCTGTTTAATTGCACATTTTGTCATTGTTGCAGCCAGGATATGGTACATACTTGGTGGACTTTTACATCACAAAGGATCTGCTAATTTCAAAAGATGAGAGAATAGTATGCACCATCTTGTTTCTGTATTATATGTTATCTGCTTTGCTACAATCTTTAGCAGAAAGTTTATTATTGCCTATTCATGTTTTATGTTTTTATCTTTTACCCCCATCTAAGTTATACACTGTATAGTTGGGTTGTACAAATCTAGTTGAGAGTGTCAAACTGTAGCTTTATGCCGAGAGATACCTGTGACCTTGAGATGAAATTCTACTGTATTAGATTAGTTTTTATGGCAATTGTTCGTGTGAAGCTGTACTAAAGATACTTTATAAGCAGAACAACAGAAGAGTAATTAAAGTGAAATTTGAAACTTTATGGCGAATATAGGACAGTTGAGAGTGAAGGGCCTGAGGGGTAAGATGAGAAAGAATTTACTAAAGAAATTATGCAATGGTCTTGAACTCTTGATGATCAGACTGAAGAAGCAAGAGGAAAAAGTGGATTTAAAGGGGAATAGTAAACGGATGGGGTCATGGTGATGGTGAAATGTCCTGCATTCTTCCAGACAGTGATGAGAAAATTTTGTCAGTTATATTTGCTTGATCATATTTCTGTTAAGCTTCCCGTACATGGCCGGTTTTGTATTACATTGATCTACCCGGGACGTCTTGAGATTATAGCTTTTTTGTAGATGATAGATCTTTTTGTTTGTGGTGTGTGATTGTAAATTCATTTTCAGAAGGATATTCTCAAAAATCTAAGAGTGGACTTGCAATTTTGAATATTTTGGACACAATGAAGGAAACCTCAGTCCTTTTGCATAAGGGATGTTTTGATTGTTTATATATTGAGGCTGGCCTTTTCATAGAACCGCATTGCCATTTTTGTACATGTTCCAACTTTGAAATTTATTTCCATTTCCAATGGAACCAAAGGCTAATTATTCTTTGGTTTTCGGGATATAATGGAATAAAGCAAAATGGCTCATAAAACTGTCTGTGCTTCTTATTTTGTGAAGTAGCAGTCATTCGATGCGATTCTCGAAGCAATTTTCATTTTGGGTCATCCGTGCGCAGCCTCTCTATGTTTCAATAGGGGGAAGACTTGTGTGCATCCGACCCCCCCTTACCCCGCCTTATGGCGGGAGCCTTTAAGTCATTGGGGTAAAGATGTTGTTGTTCCAACTTTGAAATTGTTCTGAAATTCATATACACTGTGGAAGGTCTTATTTGGATCCTGATGCCTTGTACATCAGTATTAGCAGTATCTCGTTAATTTTAAATGTTGAGGGACAAAGTATGCTTCCGGGACAGAAAATGGTGCATGCCAGTTCGCTTTCAATGTCATATATTGCTTATTGCTTTTGTTGAGTTTTTCTTCCCTCCCTTCCAAATTCCAATCAACTTTTTTTTGGTTATGGATAAAAGATGTCTGACTGCGGTTGTTTTCGCTCTTGTGCTACAGAGGTTACTAGTGGCTATGAAAGACAATATAGAAACATCTTCTTGTATAATTAGTCCTCAGCAAGTGAAGTATGTTGGCTTTTCCTTTTCTCTCTTCTGATATTTTGTAACATTTTTTCTCTTGTTTTCCTTACCATTCTTTTGTATGGATCTGTAATCTGGGTGCAGCATCTTGCTCAACGGGAGGCCAGTGGACAGGAGAACTAATGTCTTCATGGTTTGTCTTTCATTTCATGACAAGTTCAATATCCTTGCAGATGTTATAATGGCTTCTGTTCCATTTAACTTTTTGTCCATGTTGATCAGGATCCAGGGCCTCAAGCTCCAACATTAGTCAATCATTGGCTTAAATATGGAACAAATCTCCTTCAAGCTGTGGGCCAATTCAATGGTACTTATGATTCAACATGGAAGTATGTGCTAAGTGCTTTGACATCTTTAATATCGACTGATGTTCTGATTCTTTTTGTGCTTATTGTGCAGGTCATTACATTCTGGTTATTGCTGCTATGAGCACTCTACAAACTTCTGAACTTCCAGGACCACATGATTATGTGCACCCTGACACCATTCTCTCTGGTATGCAGTGAGACTAGTGATCATCTGTTTGTTCTTTCAAACAAGACATAGTAATTGTAGGCCTGCTGTTATGGTTGTTTGGGCTTCGTTGCATGACATCTTTGCTAGTCGATTGCAAGCTTTTGCTGCTGTTCTCTTTTCATCTATACTTTTGCAAACATGTGCACTCACACATGGGGTGATAAGGTTGGGGGTTGTAGAGGTTTGTTATGATCACCTTGTTCGACCCTTGATCTGGGGACCGAGGTTGGCCAATTTTTTTAGCGAGCCTGAAGGTGGATTAAAATTTTGGAGTTAGTTATTGCAATTCATATGAACATTTCGTCAATATCTGTGTCTTGCTCTTGTAACCAAGAAAATTGTCTTACAAGTCGAAGTTATACTTTGATAGGCCAGGGTCTGGTGGGTAGTTTCTGCAAATTGCAACGGGAATGTGGGGAGTTCATTTTCACGCTCGAACTTTACGTTCATGGCAAACCAAATTGGAAACTGCTATTTTTATTTCTAGATCTTCTCATATCCTGTCATCTCCTCCCGATCCAAAAATTTCTCACTTCTTTTACTTATCATGGTTACAAACAAGAAAGACTAAAGTTGTAATTGATTTGTTTCACTTCATTTTCCTTCGTTGCAGGGCCAGATTCCGAGATCATTGAAGGCGCTTCACGGATTAGTCTAAATTGCCCCATAAGGTAATATATCTTATTGCTGCATCTTTCAGACTCAAGTTTTTTTTTTTTTTTTTTTTTTTTTTTTTTTTTTGTGTTGTTGTTCGCCATCACAGCTGCTAGGTATTAGCGTTGTAGTTTGTTACTTATTACTACAAGGTGAACAACAGAGCTGTAGCAGAATGATGTTATGGGCGTTGTGCATAAATAACATCTGATGCCAGGACTCTGGGATTCATTTGGTATCATCATGTTTTCAATAAAACTAACCAGGATGTCATATATTGGCTTTCCTGTTCTTTCTTTATCGGTAGTTCATAGTTGTCTTGAGTGGTTTTAAGGTAACAGTGGTTCTGAATCTAGGTCGTAAACACTTGGATACAAGTACTTAACAACAACAAAATATAAAATTCACCGGGGCTCAGGAGTCAGGAGGTTAACATGTATCATGCTATAAACTAGCCTAATCCTCTAAATCTTTAAAACAAAAGTGGCAGAAAGGAGATGATATCCTGATTATGTTAATATGTGTAGTACCATAAGTTAGTAAATTTTGGTTTGGGTAAAGGGTGAAATTCACACGGTGGCATATTGTCTGTCTATTTTTTGTATCAGTATCACTATAATTTGTCGAAACTTGTACTGTCTTGTTTACAAACAGCCTTCTTATAAGTCTTTTAGATTGTGCTCCCCTCAGATTGGTAGGAATTGGTTTTGGAATCCACTTTATCTCCAATTTTCTTGAATTCATCATTCCTGGAATCGATTCAATTTTGTTTCTTAAAATTTAAATCTGGTTTTTTAACAGCTTTGCTTGTTCATGACCAATTACAAAGAGACTTAGGAAGAGAAGATAGTGAGCTACCATAAATCTACTAACCAACTACCATAAATAAACGATACTACCATCCCACTTTGACTTGTCAAACCACCATATCTAATCCAGTATGTGCATACCATTTTCATTCAACTGCACATTGAACACCACTAGTTTCATTATACATGAAGCTGTCACCATTAAGTCCTAGGTCGCTATTTACTCAGTGGCTGATTGCTCAACATAGATTGGAGGTTGCTAACTGTAAAAAGCAAGTTGCCGACAACCGGCCTATGATTTGGGTTGCCAATGTCAATCTGTAATATGACGATTGTTTAAAGATGAGAATCCTGCGGTCGGATGTAACCAAAGACTCATAAAATGCTTCTTCAGTACTTTTTGTCCAGTCTAGATGTCAAAGTCAGTGAAAACCCTTCCTCCACTGAAAGTTACATTCCTGGTCTCTGGCCTAGGTCTGATCAACCTGTCTATTTGACTCTTCATCCTCATTGATGATAGTATTCCCTATTTGGAAAGAAAATCTGAAGTTGACAGCTTGCCTTTTAGTGCTTTGACTCCTCTCCTTTTTATATATTTATTTTCTTCACAGAATCACTTTTTGAACATATCTGAACTGAATGATGTTGATTTTGAACTTGTCTTGTTTTCCTCTCTTGTAGCTGTCATATTTTTTACACTCACTGTTAATAAATATGAACGGGCTGTTGACCTTCAAAAAAAAAAAATATGAAAGGGCTGTCAGAAGTATGCTATTTGTTGTCGTTCACTTTAGTGAACTGTGTAAGTGCAAACTAAAAGCATCACGATTGGCGTTTAATTTACCATATTATATCTTTTCTAAATCTCAGCTACAGACGTATTCAGATCCCTTCGAAAGGGCACCAATGCAAACATTATCAGGTTAGTGTGCTTCTTGTCACATTTTCAACTGTGGTTATTCTGCTCGTTATATGTCCTACCCTTTGAATGTTAACAACCTTTCTTATCTATCTATTAAAATTACTTCTGAGAGCATGAATTTGGCGATTTTGCAAATTCCTCGAGGAAAAAGAGAGAGGGTGATTTTCTAGATTTTGAAATTGCTGTATGTTTTCTTTTGGAAGTTGGTAGTTGTGTTTGAAATGACATTGAGGAAGTACTTGAAATTAGTTAATGTTCTGTGTCAACTTTTAGTTTGTATTTAATGGTGAAACTTAAGAAGGGAAGCCTTGGCTCGCTGGTTTAAGGTGTTGCTGTGTGATCTATAGGTCACGGGTTCAAGTCCTGGGAGCAGCCTCTTGTCCAAAAAGTGACGAGGGAAGGCTGCCCCCTATACACCCTTGTGGTGGGACCGTTCCCTGAACCCTCGCCTTTTGGGGGCGCCAAATGTGCATCACGCTGTCAATGGTGAAAGTTTAGCAATTTGGATGTCTTAATCTGCCCTTGGCTCCCTGTTGTTCCCTAGAAAAGAAGTAGAATTTATGCTGCTGTCCCGTTCTCACTGTTTTGTTCTTATCTCTTTAGTGTTTTGACCTTAGCAACTATGTTGAAATCAATTCAAAGCGACCATCATGGCGATGCCCCCATTGTAATCAGTCTGTTGGCTATACTGATCTCCGTGTTGACCAGATGATGGTCAAGGTAAGTGAGTTCTTGTGTAGAGATTGCAGTGCGCCTTTTTTTGGATATTTTGTTCTCTGTTGGTGAACTCTTTGTTCATTCTTTTTATCTGGTGTACTTTTAGGTCTTGAAGGAGGCGGGAGAAAATGTGTCTGAGGTGACTATACATGCGGATGGCTCATGGAAAGTTGCTTCCAGCAGTGGTAATGATGACTTTCATGATAAAACCACAAACAAGCAGGTTGAACATGCATCAGAGGAGACTTCTGCTAAATCGGATTCCCCATGCAATGTGTTTGACCTCACCGGAGAGGATTATGAGATGGACACCAGTGATGGGCATGAATTTGTAGATAAGAAGCCTGTAATCCATCAGAATCTACAGAATCAATTTATTTTTCCGAATTCTGCGTCGCCATCAATCCCTAGAAGTGCCAGTGAAGTAACTCAACACCCATTCTCACAAGCTGTAAATTATAACATGAGGTCTGAAGCGGTATTTGATGGTGGCGTTTCTGGTGGTGATTTTGTGATGTCTCCTGTGCTAACGGATGCCGTGTCTCCCTCCCTCAATCGACAGCCTAATAACTTCCAAGAGACAAATTATCCATCGAGTTCTTTTAGCCTTCCTCCACTATCACCTGGCAATAATTTGCAGTTGCAGGAGATATTATATGGTCGCTCAATACCCAGGAACGTCACTAGAGTGCCTACAGCTATTCAGGCTCTTCCAGTTCAGATGCCTACTCCCAGTCCGCAGCAACATGTAAGACCTGTAATGAGCCCACCTGCTACCAGCGGGTCTTCCTCCCCGTTTCAGATGCCTCTTGCATCAAATCAGCATGTTGGTAGTACAGTGGGTACTAATGGTGAATGGCAACGCCAGCTTCAGCAATCATATACCAACCCCCTCCATATGTCAAGCTTGAATCATGGATCTTCCCAGGTAAGATCCATATTATTCGTGGTTTGCTTTCTCAACTGATCTATCCATACTTAGAAACCCGTGAACACGGCTTGTTACCAATCCATTCTGTTTCATGTTTGTTGTGAAGTACAAGAGTGTAGTTTATATTTAAAGATCATAGGTGGTCCGCGGAAAGCAGCCCCTTAGATATGATAGCTAACTGTGTAAGGGTGCGGATTTTTCTTCTGATCTTAGAATTGGTCTACTGTTGGTTTGCTTATTGATTTTCAAATGTCACGTCATCCATGTTGCTGCTTGTTTTTGTATATGTAATCAGTAGGGAAATCACCATTGTTTGCCATTCTTATCTCTTTATGTCCTCTTTAGCTCACTTGTATTTGCCCTAAAGAGAAAGCTCACTTATATTTTGTTCAGCAGGCTGTTGGCATGGCGGCTCCAAGTTATAACTCGTGGAGGTCTCAAACATTGAGCCAGCCACCCCATTTAATGCGCTCATCTCCTCAAATATTGAGCCAGCCTCCGCATCTGATGCGGTCGTCTCAACTACGTAGTCATCCTCAACAAGGAGTTGCCGGTGGAGTTGGGGTCCATAACTCAACAAGTACTGTCCAACGTGTTAACCTCACTTCTCAGCAAGCTCCCCAAATGAGGCAACATCTAACACTACCTCAGCAAACTCCTGTAGCTAGAACGCCTTCATCTACGCCTTCCAATTCCGGATATATGCCACAGGCTGTCTCCAGGACTGAAAATTTAATAGACTTGCAGCAAGCTGAACAGAGTTGGCGACCTACAGGTCGTATGAGAGGCGCCCTCACAGGTCAAGCTTACTCTGCTGCTTTGAGCCAACATATGACCCCTGGTACAACACTTGCCCAGACATCTAGCCCTAGACCTTCCGCCACTCCACCATCTTCAACCCCGGATAATCTTCAAGTTTTGATGGCGAATAGAATGATTGCCCGTGCCACTCAGCCACACAATCGACTGCCATCTGATGCAGCTCCTACCATTGTGACTGCTGGTACCCAGACAGAGGGGTCTCAAGGGATAAACTAATTGATTTACAGGGGTTTATTTTGTGGAGTGTATGCAGCTGACCAATTTTGTATCTTATGGTGTTGTGAGCCCTTGGACTTGGTCTATCTACGGTCAAGTACAGCTTCGGAGGCCCTGGTACTGGTGAAGCAGTTAATTGCTTGCACATTCGTGAAGCATGATGGTTAGAGTATATAGGTGTAGACTTTTGTATGTACAGTAAATTAGCTATGCGAAAACTAATTTATGTAAGGAATCAAATCGTCAATGTACTGCTGCTTCCAAAACAAGCTAAGGCACTAATCAATGACTTAAGACACTTGTTGAACAATACAGCGATTAGAGAGACATTTTCCATTGATTTGTGCACCTGATTATGGAAAGTGTGGAGTCGTTGAACCAACTACATTAGAAGGCCTATTAAGAAACAAAATTACAGCATAAGGCCTTGTAAGAAACCAAATTACAGCAGAAAGCCCTGTATAAAAGAGAGAAAAAAAAAAAAAAAAAAAATCCTCCCAAGGGCCAATTATCAACACAGATATTAACACGACAGGGTAGGTAAGGTTCCTGGCAACCGCAAATTTGCCAGACATGGCTTCATCCTTCATGAGGTACTGTATGTTGTACTTGATAACCCTCTGATGATACATTAAGGGCATGGCTTTATCAGAAGACCGCTACCAATACAAGCAGTGTCAGCAATAAAATAGGGTCGTCTGCATGATTTCGATTGTCACATTTGATATTCATGCTACCCAGGAGTCGGTTCGTCCCTCCTATTATACACCAGATCATGTTACATGAGAAAGGTCTCTATCTCATGCCCATGTCTCCTGAGCCTTACCTTGCGTTCCCCAGCCCACTCTAAGCGATATGAGAGGTCGAGATTATACAGCAAAAGGTTTAAGCTGTCAAAGTTGCTCGAGTGTATATGATCCTGCATAGAATGTTAAGAAATGAATGAATGAACGACAATTGAGAGTTGGTAGAGGACGAGGCAGACGCACAATGTCGAGGGTACAGGGTGTTGAACTTTATGCTATGAGGAAAAAAAGTGAAACCTATAGTTAATTTTGAACACTTGGTAGCTTGGATATTTTGATATCAACAATGAACACAATGTTGGTCAAATCTAATGCTAGTCACTGTTCCCGTGAATGCCTCAATTTACGAAGGCTACGAAAAAAATTCAATAACCCCAACAGTCACATTTAGCACAAGGTTGCCAGTGGTCCTACTGTACGTCAAACTTACCCCTCTAAATATGATCCTAAATGAGGAAAAAGAAATACCTGTGAGGTTGCCTGTCTAAAACTTCCTGTGATGTTTGCCATGATACTTGCCCTCGAAGAATTAGGTGAGAAGCCTTCCCATGGTGGGACAAAAATAAGCTTGGTGCATTGAACAGGGACAAAATTGCGGTTTAGCTTTTCCCACCATGTGGTTCCAAGAGACCACCATCTGATTATTAAACCATGCTCAGAAAAAGCAACTAGCCCCTGAGAAAAAAAAAAAAAAAATCAAACAGAAACATCATGGAATGTTGCATACGGTGTGTGATATGCCTCAATTCACACATAGAGAGAGAAATGCCTCAATCCACACAACAACAAGAACAACAACAGGAGGGCTTAGATATATTTAGCCTTCCCCTTGTGTTATAAGCACACAGAGGATGTTTCCAAATGATCCAATTATAAAAGTTGCGCAGAGAGTTATGTCCGCCAACTAGTCCATACTGTAAGAAACACACAGTTTAGTGAGCCTACTGAGCTATCTTAATTACACCTACAGATTATCTTGATAAAGTTGCATGAAATTATACAATCTACACAAGTCTACAGTCAAAAGCCCATTCTCCGAAAATCTCAATAGCCAGATTACGACAAGGTTAATTTAAAGTGCAGGATGTAAGAGAAAACCCAAAAGGGTATGCTCAGGCGGGGAAAAGATTAAAAAAAAAAAAGTGAGTAGGACATATAGTTGTTGGTTGCTATTCACTGTTCAACATAGAACCAATTCTCATTAAACACTGATATACATACAGGAAGGCTCGATCTTGCTGATGTTAAATTGTTAATGGCTAAAGCACCTGGATACCTTAAAAGATTAGATAGGCTGGAAGTGCTTCCCTCCCCTCTCTTAAAGTGTAAGTTCAATATTGCCGTGTTCTGAGGATATGAGGACATAGATAGCAGGGTGGCAGGTGTTGTGAAACCTGCCGGCAAAACTATTGTTTGTACAGTTTGGAAAAATCAGACCATTGAAAAAAAAGGGGCAAGCTACTGAGTCTTGTGTAGTCTTTAAATCGTTCCGTAACACCAAAAGAAGCCTAGTTCCGGAGACAGGAATGAGGTCCTCCATCTTTGTTTGTTTGCTAGGATTAAAATTCATACCAAGGCCTTATTCATCTCCACACTTAAAAACTTAAAAGAAGCCTAGGAGCATTTAAAAGCAACTCATTAGAAGAAAGAATAGTACTAGGCAGAGTACCTCTCCATCTGGTGAGAAGCTTAGTGCAGAAATTGCGGCAACGACAGTTTCTGAAGTTCCAGAAAGAAAAGTCGGCAAACCCGGAGGCCCACTTGCATCAAGAACCTTGATTTTAGTGATACTGCAAGCAATGAGAAAATATAAGTATCAGGTCCTGACCCTTCAATAAGCAAGCATAGAAAGTGCATGGATGAATAAAATGTCAACCTTCCAAAAATTAAAAAACTTATTCTTGACTGAGAAAAGGAATATAAATATAGTAATAGGCCAATAGAAATACAACGGCGGCTGGCTGTTGAGGTGAATTTGATTTTTGTACTGACTTAATCTTTCCAATTTTCCCATTCAAAACTTACAAGCTGAGTAAAAACTGGGATTATCCAAATAAACCGAAAGTCTATATCTCCCTGTCAGGCGAGAAGTCATGTTGAAGAAAACATGCAGATTTTTTTTTAGACAGGTCAAATAGTTCTCATATTGAGCAGGTAGTGACATCTTACTTGGATGAAAGCACTGAAAAATCAAGTGCTCAAACAATGACACAAGTTGTAAGCTTAACCCTTCTTAAATGATGTAGCCAATCCTATAACAATTTAAGCATTGGATATATTTGCAATTGGCAAAAAAAAAAAAAAAAAAAAAAAAAAAAGAGTTTTCGCAAATATAGAAGACACAAGAGTCAAGCAAGAAGGAAAAATTGTTTTACACAATATCAACGTTTGTCACCAGTGCTGACTTGAAATTTAAACATGAGCCATATTTCTAGGTGACATGTTGACACCGTAATTCAGTTGCTCTTTGATTAATATCAGAAGCCAAAGGCCACTGAAGTCCACTTAGAAAATAATAAAGGCAAGGCTCTGAAGAGAACCAATGTTCATACTCAGAGCACAAAATCAATTTTCTGCGGAGTTCATAGCACACCTTTGCATGTCATAGACATGAATACTTGCTTTATTAACCTCTGAAATGGCATCCCCAACAGCCAGTTGTGTTGAAGCATCATTTAATGCAACCATTGGATAAACACGCACAACTTCTCTCAGTGTTGCCATTGAACTCTGGAGGCAGGTTTTGCGCATCACTGAATTGGCTGGATCAATTGTTTGTAAGATGAAGTTGACCACCTGCACATCTGCCTGAATGTCAGATACACTATTTCGATCACGCCATGGAGACATACAACGCAATCATCAATCACTGTAATATGTATGTCAGATGGGAATGCTAACATTTTCACAGAACAAACCCCTTAGGTTAAAAGTGATGTTCTTAAGAAACAGTGTGCTAAATAATATAGATATGCAGCTTATATATCTAAAGTATAGTGAACAGACTTTGTGTTCATCACCAGGTTTCTTCCAAGTAGAAATAAGTCATATACTAACAGTCAGAAAGCAAGTATTATACTGTTAAAGCAACCATGATATGCAAATTCGAGTAACAATCCCTACCATCCAGAGAATCATACGAAACGGCAGCACAAACCTTATTCAAATACTGAGCTAAGTTTCTTGGAGAACCACGCATGAGCCTTATAATTGTCTTAAGGGATACCAGATGAACAGCTGAATCAGATGCTGTAGACCAAATAAGCCCTTCAATCACGCTCAGAAACCCAGGTATATCGCCCATAGCTAAGCTTGGCAGTAGAACACTAATAAGAGTTTCCCGAAGTTTAGGAGGTGCGGCAGGAGGTGCAGCAGTTGATACTGAAGAAGTATTGCCAGATGCACCACTTACACATTCTATTTGAAAGAAAATATCTCCAATGAGACGGTGAATTTCAGCACCCAAACAAGCTTTCCATGTATTATCCATGCCTTCAGCCAGAAGTTCAGCAGCTGCAGAACTGTATTTCTCATTCATAGCCATCACTAATTTGATCAATGGATGAACAACTAACATGGCAAGGGTTGGTTTTACAAGGCTTGGATACCAAATGGCTAGGGCAGCTGCCACAATTATGTGTGATGCCATTGCATCTTGACTTGTTCCACCAACACACGAAATCCAGTCCTGTAGTTCATATGAGTCCATCCATTTTACTATTGCAGATTCCGCCTCCTGAGAAGCTCCCTGATTCTGTGGAAACCTCTCAGAAAGCAAGGAGCTGGATCTGATTTCTGTCTTATCTTCAAACTCCAGACAGCTTCCTTTTACTTGATCCACAGAGTTCAAGAATTCTGTTTGGTCTGTTCTCAGACAACACAAGGGTGGAGGGATAGCTCTTGAAGCAGCACAGTGAAATAAGGATCGGGCAGCCATCCGAACATGCTCATCTTCATCTTGCCAGAAGCTCACCAATAGCTGTAATACGTTATACACAAATTTTTGGGTCAACAAAATTTGCAAGTTAATTTTTCTTTCTTTTTGCAAGTGGTAAGTAAGTGATGCCATTGACAATCAAGAATGAGGTGAACAGTTGCCTTGCGATCCATTTACAAACACATTACTTTGCTGAAAATTGTGAGTATTGGATGAAGCAGGCCTTTAACTTGCGAGCACGAGTTTCTATGATGTTATTAAAGGAAAACTATCAAGACAAAAGGAGGTAATGTGTGGAGAAGTAACAAAAGGAAAACCCTGAAAATTAGGAGTCAGGAAACTGGGGAAATATTGACCAGCAAGACCCCAGATGTTAAAAAGAAGCCACAACTACCTGCAATGATGGGGGCTTGACATCTGAAACTTTATCTGCAAAGTTGCGTGTGTAGAATGCTGACAAGGCACTGCAAGAACAGTACAAAAAGAGGTACATAATTTCACTCCAATTAATCTGACAATGGCGACTAGTAAATGATTCTAAAAAATGGCAAGAACAGCAGGTCAGCATCCAATGCCACAACATAAATGTCTAAAGATGTAAGAGTCACATTAATTTTCCACAGTTTCTTGGCCCTCTACTGGACTGAGCTGAACATCTTTGTTCCCTAGTTAAGTATAGTAAAATTAAAGATTCATATGATCCTAATCCTATCATAACTGTCAGTTAAGAGTGTGTAACAATAATGTACAGTTACCAGATTATATACTCCAAGGTGAGATAAGACAGTTTTCAGGTCAGCCAGTCTCAGCATTCTGAAGTAAGAAGTACACAAGGAAGGAAGATTTTTGCTATGTGCGCCCTCGCAGCTCTTCACCTTGCTTTCATATGGTTTACATAGAAGAAAATCTGCCTCTTTATCACAATGTGCTAATTAAAATGAGATTAATACACCACAGTATGTGCTGTAGTATAAGCTACCTTGTGTTTAGTATTAGCCTATGAACTGGACTGAAATGAGTATCATAAGGAACTAAAATGGCAATAAGGCGGCCCTTTATAAAGAGAGGTGTTATTCGTCGCCCTTGTTTTACTAATATCGCCCAATTATTTCTATGCATTTCCATATTTACCCTCTATGCACAATTTTATATTTACCTTGTCTTTCACCGTAAAAGCTCCGATCATCCTCATTACCGCCACAACTAGAATACTAGATCTTGAATCATCACCATATCCACCAGAATTCGCATTGGATCATCACCACATCAGCCACGACTATCGCTCAGACCTTTGCCCTTTATGACTACTCTCTCCAGTTTCCTCCTATTTCTTACAGTAACCACCGGTCCACCACATCTCACTCGAACGCCTAGCCTCTCGAACAAATTATGTATGACAATGTGGATTCATAGTATTGTTTGGTTAAACCATGAAATTCTGGAAAACAAATAAAAGTGCTTTGACTTGGACTATACGTCAGGAAAAACAAGCAAATAAATTTAAAAAGAAGACACAATTTTCATCCCAAGCTCCTTTCAACAAACTTGATACTCCATAGAAAGTATAAAACTACAAACGAATATGCCTCACTTCTCCGGCAACAAGAGCATTTCCTCCTGCTATTTCGTATTGGTTGTGGCTATCGTGGGTGTAATCGGGTGGAGGTCGAAAGGTTGGTTGCCGTCTTGGCAATCAATGGTCGTCGGCACTTGGTATTTCATAGTCGGGATAGGACAGAGGAGGAACGAGAGGGCGATGAAGAGATGTTTGGCAAGATTGTCTGACTACGTGAGACGATAGGATTAAAATGGAATAGGAATTTTAAAAAATAGTGAAGGGTATTTTGGAGAAATTTAGGGCGATATTAGTAAAAGAGTGGGCGACAAATAGCTATTCACCTTTATAAAGAGACAAATTAACCCCTGTAAGTGCTGTAGCTTCATGAGTCTCATAAGGAACCAAAATGGCAAAAGAGAGCCATACTCATTATGCGTAGGGTAACTCATACTTTACATTTAATTTGGAAAAAAATTTATGCAGAAGAAATGTGCTGGTGCTGAAAGGGTCTAGTAGTGTGTCGTGTGGGTTTACTCACGAATCAGCGTTCGAGGCTTGTAAGATATTGCAACTGAATAATCAAATATAACATCTTTATTTGGCAATGGGAACTATGAATTTGAACTACGGACAAGCAAAGTTGATCTGGGAATGCCAGCAACTCTTGGGGTTAAACCTTAATTTGCAAAACTATAAGTTACCATAACCATGGTGTGGAAATTAGGGAATTAGCTGGAAAAGATGACCAACATAACTCAATCGGCAATTATGAAACAAATGTTCTAAATGACCAAAATCGCCCGAAAAACGCACGGTGGCCTCAACAGGTGATGTGTCCCAAGGGGCTTATGAATTCTCCAAACAAGGGAACCGACACTCATATCCATCAGGGACATTGCAATGGTGTCCATGGAAAAATTTGAGAACATTTGGCTATTTTCAAATAAATGGCCAAAATTGGCAAAACCGAAGTGTATAACAATATTTGGCCCACAATGGCCCTGAAAAAAAAAAAAAACCTCAAATTTTGGTGGGAGCCCCTAAGAGTTATAATGTGTTTTGTAAAAATAGTAGAGGTAAAAATTTAAGTTTTGTGCCCCAAATCGGACCAAAACACACACTAGCCTCCACGAGTAATATGTGCGAGTAGGGCTTTAAGAATTTCCCAAGTGCGGGAACCAACCTCTCAGATCTATCAAGGGCTCTCCTATAGCGTTGACAGTAAAGTTTTAAGACCATTTCACTACTTCCAAAAAAGTGTCAAAATGGCCAGAACCGAAGGCTATAATAAGCCAATTCCAAAATGGCCCAAAAAAAAGGCTCAAATTTTTGTGGGACCACCTATGGGGAATTTTATGGGTTCTGGCGAAATACTTGAGCCAAAAATATATGGTAGAATTCCCAAATCCACCAAAGACATACCCTAGCCTCAACGGCCCTAACGTGTGCCAGAAGGCTTCAAGAATTCCCAGATGTGGAAACCGACCCTCATATCCATCAAGGGCACTCCGAAGTGTTGATGGTATAGCTTCGAGAACATTTGGCTATTTTAAAAAAGATGCCCAAAATTGGCTATAATTCATGGTTTTGGTCCAAAACAATTCCGGAACAGAAAATCTATAAGGGTCTCTACGGGTAATGTTATTAATTTGGTGAAGTATAAAAGCCGAAACCTATGATATGTTCTCCAAATCGGCCAAAAAACACACTCTAGCCTAAATAGGTGAGGGGTGCCGTATCGAGTAAAAGCATAAAATTTGTTAGAGCTGTGAAGGTCATGTTATAAATTAAATCCAATCCTTTTCACAGATTTTAGCTCGCACAATTCATTTACTACTTATATTGCTTTTAAGAGATTCAAGGTTCGAATCCAAACGATTTCTATTTTTTTATTGGTTAATGCAAAATAGGAAAAAAAAAAAAAAAAACGCTCAAACAAAGGTTGCAAGACTAGAACTCGCGTCCTTGGGGTAATGAGTTACACTTTATACCCAGTTACCGACTGATCTAACTTACGTTAATGCTTCGTAAAGGAAAGGATTGATACATATAAGAAATTTCGAAAGAATGGGGGCGCACGTGTCCCCATGTGCAACCCCCCCCCCCCCCCAAAAAAAAAAAAATGCCACTGCCTAAGGGGTAGTACTAAGGTTCTACCACATTTTTTAGAGCCAAAAACATATGGTGTAGATCCCCAAAATTGATAAAACGCAAGCTAGCCTCAACGGGTACGTGTGCCGAAGGAGGTTAAAGAACCAAGAACCGACCCTCATATACATCACGAGCACTCCAAGGTTGTCCATGGGAAAATTTTGAAAACATTGGGATACAGAAAAAAAAAGGGGGGCTCGAAATTGGCCAAAATCGAAGTATATAATCCTTAGATTTTGACCAAAAATGGTTCCCGAACAAAAATAGCTCAAATTCTTGTAGGGGCCCTTATGGGTCAATTTATGTGTTTTGGCAAAATATTATAGCTAAAACCCTATTTATATGCCCAAAATCTGCCAAAAGCATACGTTAGCGTCAAAGGGTGACGTATGTCATTGGGGATTCAAGAAATAACCAAAGTGTGGGAACCAACCCCTCTTATCCATGAAGGGCATTTTCATGGTGTTGAGTTTTAAGAATTTTGCTCAAATGTTATGGATTATACCAAAATAGAAGAGCCAAAAAAACAAAAAAAAAAAGTGCCAAAACCGAAGTATATAATTCACGGTTATTAGCCCAAATTGGCCTAGAACAAAAACGACTCACTATGTGGGAGCTCCTAGGGGTCAAATTTTTGTTTTTCGTCTTTTTGCAAAAGTTTAGAGCAAAAAACCTATTTAGGTGCCCCTAATCGGCCAAAAACACACGTGAGCTTCAATAGTGACGTATGAGAGAGGGGCTTCAGGAAAAATACATATATAGCCCGGACGTGATCCGAGCCCCCAAACTAATAACATGCAATTATTCTCCAAGTAAAAGATAAGTTTTTTTTTTTTTTTGGAGATGATGTACAATATATGTTGTGTAACAGAAAATAAACACAAAATTTACAATCTACGAGTATTAAGGTACCTGCTGGCTCCGGAGCAAAAGTTGGACAAACTAACAATACTCTGGGCTAGGGACACCATAATCAATGATCTCAATGCACAGAACTCTGACGATGATTTCCAAAGCTGACAAACATGAGCTCAGGATATTACACAAACAAATGAAAAATACGGAGTAATTGGCACAACAAATAATAAAATAGAATTACCTGAAGAGTAGAACTTAAATCAGGGAAGGCCAATGTTATAGATCCTCGGTCCCCTTCCAAACCAGGAGCAAGCATCAGGTTTTCATATCTCTTTATATTCATTTCCATCATCAGCAGGTTGTCAAGTTCACAGTCCACACCCCACAAGTGCAAAAGCGATAAGCTAAATTGCAACAAGCGTAACTTAAATGAGTCAAAACTCTGATGCTCCTCCATTGTTTGGTGTAAATTACCTCTCTCAGAGAATTTATTGGCCACAGTTTCTGAATTGGGACTAGCGACCTTCTGGGGGTCATTCGCAGGACCAAGCCACTGGCCACCTCCGCCATTAAGAGACAACAAAGATGAAAGGTCAAAGCTCAGACTTGAAATCCCAGAGTTCATACTATAACATCTAATGGGAACTGTGTCATGGTCTCCTGAAGCTAGTTTTTCACATCTGCCCTTATTACTGACAGAAGTGGTGCTATGCTCTAATATTACTTCATTGTATATGTTTGACTGGCTGGTTTTCGATTTGGATGAGAGAGGGGATCCATCTTCTGACAATGGCAGGTCCAATGAAGAAGTCGATGTGTTATAAGCGCATCCTGATATGTTACTGATGTTCATACCTTTGCAGAAGTTGCTAAACATTGAGTGAGCAGCTGTACCACGCAGCACTCGCTCCCTAGAACCTGCCTTTATGTCCCAAATGTATAACACATCCTTCGTACTGGATGATACTGAATTATTCTGTGATAGGCATGCCAAATAACCTCTCACACTATCCCATACGACTTGTCCAGGATAGCAAGGATGACCAGGAAACATTCTTTCAGCTCGCAATGTACTAAGAGACACAAGGGCAACACAAGAGTCCTCTCCAACAGAGAGAAAGCAATCATCCCAGGGATGATCACTTTGTAAAGGTGGTAGGACAATTTGGCGAACAGAGGCCACATGATGGTGCATTACCATAACGGGATTGCCTGTATCAAGATTCCAAACACGGAGAGTGCAGTCCATGCTCCCAGATAAAAGAACCTTTTTGTAACCCTGCTCATTAGTGGTAACTACCATCTGGTGTGCAGCCAAACATAAAATTGCACCTGTGTGCCCTAGAAGAAGTTGCTTGAAAGCTGGAGACTCCATTTCAGGACTCGGAGTCACACCATCAGATTCAGGTTTCTGTGACAGCAAGTCGAACTGAAATATCTCTATGTCACCACAATGATATCCATACACAATTGCATAAGGGAAATAACCAATTTGTGATATAACCATCGATGAAGAAACAACATGTTCTCTCTGAACAGAAGTATACTTCGAATCACCTTTACGCAAGGAAAAATTTTCTTCCTCGCCTGGGACACTATGATTTGACATTAAAGGATCCTCTCTAGAAACAGCCTCTTGATAGGAGTTGCGCTCAGACACCTCCGACTTTGATAAACAACTTGATCCATTAATATCATTACTCCAAAAGTCACTTTCTCCAAGCAACTTGCAAGTTTTGCCGAAGTTCTCATGGTCATCAAGCTGCTGATGCAGTGACCAAATAATGACACGAGGAGTCCACAACAGGGGGTCCTCGCCATGAAAGCAAACTGACTCGACTCGAAGAAGATATGTACTCAATTGAGTGAAAGTTGTAGATACTTTTAGATCCAAGGGACAAGCTCCAACAGGTATCTGACAAAAAATATCATACTTTAAAGTGCTGTCCACACATGTTATCTTATATATGATGGCAGATCCCCTATCATCCCACACAATAAAATCTACGTCGAAGCTACTCGTTGTCTTCCCAGATTGAGAACCACAAGAATTATCAGAAGAGATGAACATGCCCCCAACAACATGCGATAAGGTACAATCACCTGTGTCAGGGTAGTTGTTAGTTTTAAAAGGAATCACACCAATAACAGTACTGGTTGAAAGTAGTATGATGACGCATTGAGTTTCATACACTAACCCTAGAATCAACCTGTAAGAGGCAACAGATATGAGAAATGATCCTTCATGAGATTCCTTGCTCGGGATAGCAATGTTCATAACAGATGAATCAATATGTAGCTTAGTCGTTCTGTCTTTGTCCATGTTGGAGTCTAGAACAAGTGGAATGAGCTGAATTTTACCATATGAATCAACAATAAGGGCAGAATTCTTCTGTTTGTCATCAACGGAATCAACTATGCTCATGTTCTTAATTGGCCCAATCGACAAATGCCCATGAAAAATTGTTTGGACTATGGTGAGGGTGTATGAATCTACAATAACAATAGTGCACTTGGCGGCTTTTTTGCTCAAAGATTCATGATTCCCCGTAACCCCACTCCCTTCCGCAGAATCCACATAATCATGGTCAGAAGCATGCAAACCGTCACTGGAACAAGAAGCCACACACACATATCTTCTATTTGAAGGCAACATCTGAACCATGGATGGACTACCAGCCCACGGAGGCAATCTCCTCCGGCGCTTACAATGCCCACTTCCTCTACTCCATAGACACAATACACCATCACTACATACACTTACAACCGCAGCCTGGTCATTCACAGAACTATTAACTTCACCTCTCTCATGATCCACATTTTCATCCGATGGGGTCAAAAGAGGATAACACACACAAAGATCCGTTATCGGTGCAGCATGTCCACATAACATAGCAACAGGTCTAATTTTCTGCATCAACGCAAATTACCAAAATAAGCTACTATTCGAAATGTGCTACACTTCTATAAACCCTAATAATTCTCTTAAAATTGTGTGACCGACACAGAAATCGATACTCAAACACACAAGTATATATATTCACTAATTCAACAACCCTAACAAAATTGTAATTGTAACGTTTCACCACCTATAAGAATTGTAATTTTTCCACTATTCTTCAATTACACGCATCAATCACAACCTAAATTCAACCGAAATCACCACATTGACTAATTTCAAACTAATTAAGCTACAATATTAGCAAATCACGGCCAAAAAATTCAAGCAGCAATTACATTTAATCACATAAACAGTAAAACAGTAAAAATTCAACAATTAGTAATCATGTAATTTTATCGTATAGTATGATCATATAATAATTCGATTGCAAAATGTGTGAGAGAGAATTACCGGAGAGGTGGAATCGCCGGAGAGGTGCCACCAGACGACGGAGCCATCGGCGGCGCCGGTATATAGAGACGGAGGATCGTGGATGACGGCGACGGCGGTGACGCGGTGCGACGGTGGAGTTTGCGGCCAAATTCCGACCACTGATCGGCACTTCATCGCATCAGGTGATCTTACGGTGGATTTGGTCTGTGTTGTGGTTTGGCACGTGCGATTGGGGCCGTGGACTCCTTTCTCTTTATGCGGGAGATAAAATTACTTAAATGTCCCCTTGACTAGTGAGTGATTCAAGCATTTGAAGATGGAATGGAGGTAGTCATTTCTATTTCGCTTAATTTTTTACGTCGAGTTTTAATCGTCTTACATATTCATACCAAACATTAAGAAAATGAATAATGCTTTAAAATTTTTTTATCAAAATGGGGTTGTAACAAACTTATTTATCGAAATGGGGTGCACGTAGGCTCGGATACTTGGGAACCTGAAACTCGCTATGGCGCGTGGCGAGTTTGACAAACTCGCCATGGCGCGTGGCGAGTTTGACAAACTCGCCATGGCGCGTGGCGAGTTTGACAAACTCGCCATGGCGCGTGGCGAGTTTGACAAACTCGCCATGGCGTGTGGCGAGTTTGACCGTTTCTACTCTGTTGACTGACTAATTCGGGGGAAGATGGTGAGGACAATGTCGTGGGCCATTGGTGAGTTTTAGGCTCCCAGATCAAACTCGCCACGCGCCATGACGAGTTTTAGGCTCCTAGGTCAAACTTGCCACGCGCCATGGCGAGTTTTAGGCTCCCAGGTCAAACTTGCCACCCGCCATGGCGAGTTTCAAACTCTCAGATATCCGACCCTACGTGCACCCCATTTCGATAAATAAGTTTTTTACAACCCCATTTTGATAAAAAAAAAATAAAAAAAAATTCGAGTATTATTTGAATTAATCGTTCGTATTTATAAGAGTCGAAGAAATATCTCTTATATGTTGCCAAGGTGGGAAGGTTATACTCATTCCATGATGAGTACTTTTTTATTCGATAATATGCAGCGTAAGCTTCTTATACATTTACAAATTACAACCCGCTTTCGAATCCCGTTAATTGACGTTCTTCTTTTCTTTTTACTCTCATTGTTAAAAAGTAAATTAAAAAAAAAGTTGTTCAAAGTAAAAACATTCTAACATACGGACAGTTTTCCATAATAATTAACTTACTTGACCAACTATGAGTCAAAATGAGTGGTCCACCAAATCTTATGTTTGGTGCACAACCCGTAGCAACATACAAATACAGATACAAATGTAAAATGCTCTAATCTTTTGTTATTGTACACAGTGATACATATCTTCTCATTTATTTGAATTGTACAAATCTTTGTGCACTTATTTCTACATTCAACTAATTGATAAGATCAGATAAATCTACAAAGAAAATCAAGTGTATTTGTACGAGCCCTCGTTTTCTTATACTAATTATTGCGTGTTCAGATCGATCTTGGGGTTAGCTACTAGACCTAGCTATGAAGTATGAACTTTCATCTTCGATCATCATACTATATATATTAAAATCGAGAGAGAAATTGGAGCTGCTTAAGAAGAGGACTCAATGTCTCCATTAATTTCTCGCTAGGATGATTATGAATGCCCTCATATGTCGTGATCACTATGCTTGTATCCCTTGAATGCCGTTGTATTTGTTTCTTTACGTTGCATGTGTGGTATGTGCAACGGTAGTAGCTCCTTCAAAATGCATGCACCATAAATAAATTTAGATTATAAAATAACAAAATTGTACGTTTATATTCTAATCAAATGCATTAGAAATTTGAAATGACAATAAGTAGTGAACAGTATGATAATTCTATAAGTTTTTCGCAATGATAATAATTCTGATAATCATTCCGTTCTTTTGAACTGTTAACATTTAATTTGAATATGTGATTGAAGATTGAATTAAGACGTTAACTATTTTAAGAGAACAAAGAGAGTAAATATTTACGCGAGAATAGAAAGAAATAAAAAACTTACCTCCAAATTAATTAATTCTCTCTAATAATATGTTTTTGATTTATTGCACTTGTATCTTAAAAAAAAAAAAAAACATTTTGCAATTGTTTTTTTGTCTCTTTCTTTGATACAACATATTGGTACTCTGATCCCTCCATTCTTTTTAAATCATTTACGAAATACCTCTGGTTTTAGTGTAAATTGTGAAAGAAATTCGAACCAAACATAAGAAAAAAAAATAATTGGCAATATATTCCTCCCGATCGAGACTTAATTCCCTTTTAAAAGTGCTTACATTATTATTGAAAACTTTGTTAATTTTCTCTCCTTTCTTTTTTATATAGCCTAATTACATTATTGCATGCATGCATGGAATTAATTAGACTTTAGAATAAAGAAGGAAATAGAAAGAAAAACAAACAAATAATATATACCTGGGGTGGACACTGTTTTTGACAGACTTCTGGCCATATTTCCTCCATTTATAGCCATCATCAAGAACATCTTCAGCACTTCTTGTATGGAATGCAAACCTCGGTGGGACCCCTTTTTTCTTCATTGATACTGAAGATGAAGAAGAACATGCTACTCTTGATGAACTTTTACTACTAATTACATTATTATCATTATTGTTATTACTCCTCCTCCTTTCAAATTCACCTTCTCTTTGATCACAACTTTTGACATGGGCAGATGAGGTTGATGATCCAACTGACAATGAACTCGGCTCGAGCGCGAATTGATGATCATCGTAAGCAACTGCAGACGGCTGTTGAGAGAAAAGATTGATCCAATCAATGTTATCCAAGCTTAAGGTAGAAGGAGTTTGAATTTGAGGAGTAGTTTGTAACAATGGAGATGTTGTTGTTGAAGGTAATGGAGAGAACAACATTTCTAATGAAGATGCAACAACGTTATCTTCATCATTACTATTCATTTCGTTGTGATGAAAAAACAACTCATGATTATTATCCCGGGGTGACGAAAAAATCATCATTTGTTGATCGTCATCATCACGACTGTTACAAGGCATTAGGGTTCCCGTATCCATTTTCGCAATTAAATTCTTGATTAATTACGAGAAAAGGGGTATTTTGCGACCAAAACTTTGTAACTTGGTTGGGCTAATTTATAGAAATGTTTGCTTATAGGTGGGTATGAGGGTCTTAGGTAGAAGAGGTTTGGTAAGTGAGAAGCTTCATGCATAAAAACAAAGTGGGAATTTAATTTTGTCGAATAATAATGGACAAAAAAAAAATAATGGACAAGCTAAGATTCTAGATAGAGGGATAAATTGAGGATAGATAATGATGTAATTGTTTCTTAAGTTCTTATATATTAAATAGGATGGAAGAATATGTATGATTTGGGTAAACACGTGGGTAAGCTTAAGGAGAAAAGAGGGAGCTTAGCTTGTAGCTCACAAGTTTAATTAGGGCGAGGTAAAGCCAACTGCACACCTACTTCTGTTCAACTGCCTTCCCCTAATAGCGATCGTGCATATGAGTGAGTTATGTACCTATGGCTAGCTTCATTTTAACATATGTCGTATACGGATTATCCCTGTACATGTCTCTCTTGATCTCCTTTGATTGTTGTCTTTATCTTCACCCCGTATGTAAGAAGGCGTAATAGAACTCAATAAGTCATGCTAGAATATCACAAGTATCTATATAATTAAGGGGAAACCAAAAACACTGAATCTGGCGGATTTTAACCCGACTCTAATCTAAGCGCAATTTTATGCCCAGTCTTGGACTCGAAACTTTTTTTTTGAAAATTGTATATGCTAAACCAAATTTAAGTTGGAACTAAACTTAATTATTGAGTAGTTTCTGAATGACTACTGACGACAAGGTTGGATAGATAAATAGCCCTTTCAATTAGGATCGAGCTTGAGTGTTTGACTGATTAGAATGTCGAACAAGCTAATTAAGTTTGGCGACCAATGAGCTTTAATTCAGAAACAAGTCGTGTTAATTAAACTAGATTTTGGGGGCTTTTAAGACCTATAGATAAAGATCAGGTAGTTTAGAAAATAAGGATGTCAATGTGCAAATTGGAAATTGGACGTAATCAGTTCAAAGTAATAAGTAATCCGTTAAATATCATGAACTGATGGACCTATCACTATATCCTGTGGTACAAGTTATTTGGGGTTAAACCAATGTCCTGTGGCAATTTTCATTCGAAATCTTTTAGTTCCACTTTAATTTTTCATATTAATACTATAATTAATATATCACTAATAAGAATACTATAATATTTACATCGCAGAGAGTTTTACGACGATTATTGATTGAGCTATCACTTCCTAAACTTGGAGGTTGCTTAGGAGGTTCAAACTTCAAACGATCGCCGCTTCCATTTTGTAAACTTGAGGGAAACGTTAAGTTCATAGGCCTCTTTGTAAAGGTCTCATTTCATACAGGGTAAATGCTCATTAGGCTTTTTAATAAGTTATCGAAAATACTAAGAGTCTATATGTAGACAAGTGAAAAAAGTGTCTATGGTTAATTTGTTGTAAAAATAATTAAAGGTGCAGTAAATTTTGTTGTATAATTTGGCAAATGATGCCATGATGGATTATAAGGAAAATAAGACAATTAAGAGTCCTTGATTTTAAAATTAAATCAATTCAAATTTTTTTATATTGATAGATCCGTAACAATGTTGATTTTACTACCAATGTCATAAATTTACTGCAAATACGTTAAATTTACTACACAATCATATTTTTTACTGCATGTCATCTTTAATTTACCATATTTGATTATGCTATAAACAATTTTGCTATTGTCTACATATAGACTCCTAGGATCATCCGTAAGTTATTCTCCGAGGTTTAGATTGAAGTAACTTTCAATCAAGAAAAAAAAAAACAGTGCGTCCATGCATCCATTGCTTGTCCTAAAGGCCAAAAGGCCATTTGTAATCTGATATGTGGGCTACCGAACTAGAAAAGGTAATTACCTTCTTATGTTTTGGGTTTCACAGGCCTAATCGCACCAAAGATGTATACAAGTAATACAACCTTCAATTAAAGATGCCCAACTACATGGGAGGATGATACCGAAATTAAGTATTATTTGGTCGTTTTCTTAAAATTTGGACTACTTTGGGCGATATACGCCAACTATACGCATGGGACTACGGGAGGATAATACCAAAGTTAAGTACTCGTATAGGTCGTGTCCTATCATTGTCCAATCGACGCACTTAATAGAGACATCGTGGTAAATAAATGAACAAAGGAAAACTCTTATCCATCCCATACATATATATGTTGAAACTTTGTGATCACCTAAATGTCCCCTATGATGAAAGAAGATAAGAGTTGATACATACTTTGGATCTCAGTATACCTTTTTATATAAGGCTTACCTCTATTCCAAAACCCTCACGCAATATCCAATGTCCATAATATGAGAACACCATTTGATGTCTTTTGACTTTGGCCTTAAAAGTGTGAGCTATGCCTTAGCATTTTGAGAAATCTTTTAAAGGCACTTAGGCATGTGGCCGGTAGACGGTAGTACATACACTCACATAAGAGAAACATGGGAATATGGGATCTACGTTGCATACATTACATGCAATCAATACGTACGTACCAGCGGCTTAAGCTTATTATAAATACTAGTTAGTGTACCAATTGAATGTCACATTACACATAGCAAATTAAACATAGTGTATTGTTTGGTTTAGTTACGAATAATCTAAATTTCGCCGTTTTTTCATATGATATGGCCGAGTTATTGTTATTAAGACTTATGATTGTGTTTTCCGGCTTTTTTTGGTTAAGAGAGGTAGTTGTTGGAGAAGACGATAACTTGTGCAATGCATCTAAGTATGATTACAAAGATGCATTGAGTAAATCTATATTGTTTTTTGAAGGGCAACGTTCAGGAAAGTTGCCAAGAAGCCAGAGAGTGAAGTGGAGGGGAGATTCTGCTCTTACTGATGGAAAATCTTATAATGTACGTAGGCCGGTCGTGTTTATGTCGAAAGTATTTTTAGCATGCATGATGCATGGTTTAATTTTATTTCTTGTTGATTGATTGATGCATTGAAATGTGCTCCTCTATACCTTTTATCAAACTTTTGGAGCCGAGTCCTTTAAGACACTGGTGTAGTGATATCCACTTAATGAATCGACAAATTTTCAAGCTAAGTAGATCAAAACTGACCTAGGAATCTAAAAATGTCAGGTGAATTTGGTTGGAGGATACTATGATGCAGGGGACAATGTCAAATTCGGGTGGCCTATGGCATTTACCACAACCTTGTTGAGTTGGTCAGCTATTGAGCACAAATCGGCTGTATCTTCAGCTAAACAGCTTGACTACCTTCGCCAAGCCATTCGCTGGGGCTCCGATTTCATCTTGAAATCTCACCCCTCTCCTACCACTCTTTATACTCAGGCAAGTTTTCGCGATTTCCTCACCATCTTGATTGAGTTACGATAATAAAATTCATATCAACGTCAAGACATCGAAGTGTTTAATGTTCTAATCTTTAACCAAATAATGTCAAAATGCATTCCCTATATACAATAACATCTTTACCCCAGTGCCTTAAAAGGCTCCCATCCATAAGGCACGCAAGTTCCCTATATATATATGCACACAAAAAATTATGAGACGTCTCACCATAAGATTATGATGATCATAAAACTTGTCCGGTTTTGATGTTGTTAACAAACAGGTGGGAGAACCAAATCAGGATCACCAGTGCTGGGAACGTCCTGAAGACATGGACACCCCAAGAACAGTCTACAAGATCACGTCCTCGTCCCCGGGGACTGAGGCTGCTGCTGATGCCTGTGCAGCCCTGGCAGCTGCATCGATCGTGTTCAAAAAAGTCGATTCTAAATACTCCACAAGGCTTCTTAAACAAGCACAATCTGTAACTCCTACGCAAATTCCTAGTAATATGATAAAGAGTTTACTAATTACTACTTTTTCATGTTATTCAAGTAATAGGGACTATTTATTGTATGCAGCTCTTTGACTTGGCAGACAAATACAGAGGGTCTTATTCAGCTTCCTGTCCCTTTTATTGCTCTTACTCTGGCTATCAGGTATACTTAGAAAATAATCAAATATAGGTCTCAACGAGTTTTGCAAAGTCGTAAATAATCATCGCCTTCTACTAGGATCGTCTTAGCCAAGTTTTTGTAATAACATCGACGACCTCAACACCAAGTTTAATAATCAAGTCCCATATTTTTTTTTTTCTTTCCTATGTGAAGGATGAACTTCTGTGGGCAGCAGCGTGGATGTATAGAGCTAGTAGATCAAGCAAATACGCGAATTATGTCTCGTCTAACAAAGGATGGAGTCAGGCAGTTTCAGAATTCAGCTGGGACAATAAGTATGCTGGGGTTAACATTTTGCTGGCAAAGGTAAATATTTCTCTCTTTTGATGATGACAAGCAAGCTTTATTTTTCTTGTTCTTTTGCCTAGTTCATGGGATATAACTGTAGGTATGCATTTTTTTATCAGGAGTTCTTAGCAGGAAAGCGTGAATTGAGTGATTACAAAAGTAAAGCAGACTCTTTTGTGTGTTCTGTAATGCCTGGAAGCGGTTCTGTTCAGGTTCAAACAACTCCAGGTACACGAGGCAATTAAATCCCGATAAACTCTCTTATGAGACCGACTTACCATGACATAACTGTCACACCTAGGAGTGTTGATTCACGGTGTGTAATAATATGAGCATAAAAAAGATACAATCACTTCCCTTTTTTTTTTTTTGGAATTCAGGTGGACTACTCTTTACTAGAGATACGGCAAATTTGCAGTATGCATCAAGTGCATCAATGATTCTATCAATTTATGCAAAGACACTAGCTGCAGCTCATACTTCAGGTGTTAGCTGTAGCACCAAGATGATAACTCCTCCTCAGATCAAAACATTCGTAAAGTCACAGGTTACATAGTCTATATATAATTTACTTTTTTTTTTTTTTTTTTTTGAGATCATACATAGTTTAAATAATCATTTTTCATTTTTTAACATATTTGAAAGATTGAATCTCAACAGTAGTATCTCCATATAATTTTGAAGCTTAGTATACTAATTAGTTTATAATGATAATTTTAGTCTCTTTTGACAAGGAAAGTAGGAAATAAACTATCAAATTATTACTACTTTTTGAAATTGACACGATAACTTTTGAGTCATCTCATATAAGACTAATCCCCAAACGGCCAAACCGTACCCTGGCCACTACTACATTTGTTTGAGTCTAGCGTTACTAATTATCGATTCGATAATATGTGCTAATATTTAAGCTAAACCCTCTAATTAAGAATTAATGCAGGTGGATTATATTCTAGGAAATAACCCTATGAAAATGTCCTACATGGTGGGGTTTGGGAGAAAATACCCACAACAATTACATCACAGAGGAGCTTCAATTCCGTCCATCAAGACCCAGCCGGCTAAGGTAGGATTCAGCCAGGGTTACTCAAGCTGGTATAATCGCAACGCCGCGAATCCAAACGTTCACGTCGGAGCCATCGTTGGAGGTCCTGACTCGAATGATCAGTTCAAAGATGTTCGATCAGACCATTCCCACTTAGAGCCTGCGACTTACATGAATGCTGCTTTTGTGGGTTCAGTGGCTTCTGTGGTTACTACTAATAATGATAATGCTGTGTGTTTTACGCTAATTAGTGTCTCACAGGCTAGTAATGAGACTAGGGATTTGGTTAGGACCACCTGATTATATCCGATCCATGTCATATAAGTGGAATATACATACGAGAAATTAAAGCAAGACCACAAATTAGGCTTGAAATTTACGATTTTACATACGTATGTATACATACTTATCGAATTATATATGATGAGTAGTTCTCGTTCATTATTGTTGGAATAAAGGGTATAACAATGGCTTTCAAGGAAATTAAAACAGTGACAAAACTGTGCCGTGGTATTAACCACTGCCTTGAAAGCTAATATGGCCCGACTATGCCAAATCGCTACTTGGCCGATTCACTCCCCAATGTTAACACATCAACTTCTAATCGGTACCACTTACGATCAAGAGTTTAGAGAATGCATATTCTACAATTACCCAGGAATGTCCGAGAAGAGTTTTTTTTTTTTTGTGTGTGTGTACGTCAGAAAGAGCAAAATCGTCCCCCTTAGCAATCAATCACAATTAGGGGATAATAATTCTCGAAATAATTGCTGATTGAATGAAATTAAATGCGGAAATTAAATCAGTAATAATAAAGGAAAAACGATCGAGAATAAAAACGGATCAATTCCAAAACGGGCAAAAACAAAAAACGAACTGGGTCCAAAAAATAGAACTCAGCACAAGTGAAAGGCCCAAAATTGGAAGCCCAAGCCCACTTCGGACCAAACATCCAAAATCCAAAGAGTGCACTTAGCTTGCCAGCTCAAGAGATAAAGGATGAGGATTGTATATAAACCAAGAAGTTGGCTTATACACAACCGATGTGGGACAACGAGAGAAATATAGCTTTGCCCAGAAAACTCTTTGACAGCCATTATCCCAACAATCATTTTTGGTTTCCTCTTCTCAATTTTAAGTATTTGACGTCATTTCTAATTGTCAAATTATTCTCATATGAGGGATGTAGAATCGTCGTGTCACTAACTCACTATATTGAGGACCTAATACTAATAAATACGGAATACTTAATAATATAACTCAATTTACGCGAAAGTGGCAATTTGACCACAAGGACTAGAAAGATGTCATCTTTAATAAACACTAGATGTAAGCCCGTGTGTTGCACGGGTCTCTTAATGACGATATGCAATTATGATGAAAAGTTGAACCGATAAATATTCGACCATCATCATATAGGAACTATTACTTGTATTTTATTTAATCTATGTAGGTAATTATTTTCATTTTATGATCCTCATTTTACCATAAAAAAAAAAACTTGCACTCACAAACCAGCACGTTTTAATGTCACTACAATTCAAATTTTATTCAAAAACACTACCTTAAATATTGTTGTATTACTTAACCTCTTTAAATAAAAAATATCATTACTTACATATTGGAAATATTCACATGATATCCTTGTGTTTCTATCTTTCCCTAGAGTTCCACATTTCCAGTTATTGTATAATACGGAGTATGTACCATAGTTTTTGCCCTTTCGGATATATAATTGAAAAAAAAAAAAAAAAAATACTATAATACAAAATAAAATATTTGTCTTTTATTGTACAACTTTAAATTGGCACCCTCCAATAAATGAGAACCAAACTAAAGTTTAATTCAAAAACACTATCTTAAATTAATAATTAGAAACATTCACACGATACCCTTGTGGTTTTAATTTTCTCAGGAGTTCTACGTTTTCGTTTTGATATCTTTGAGGTTTCATTTTTGTGAACCATGATGCTAAGTTTATAATTAACTCTTAAAGCTAATACTCCCTCCGTCCCAGCTCAAACGCCACATTCGAGACGTCCCATCTCAAACACCCCATCTATTTTGGGACATATTTCTCTCTCCTACTTTTATTAAATTATTACATCATCTCTCACATTATCTCTCCTACTTTTATTAATCCTCACATTCTCCCTTCTCATTTATCTTAATATTACCCCACTCAACTTACTATATCAATTTTTCTTATTTCACTACAAAAACGCCTTGGGGCGTTTGAGCTGGGACGGAGGGAGTAGTTCTTATACGAATTTAGCAAATGAGCATTATGATCACAAAAATCAAACATTGTGGATACCATGTACACAAACATGTGAATACAAATACCTTTTATAGTGGGTCAAAGAGATAGTAAATTTCATTCTCGTGAATAAAAAGACTATTTTTTTAATAGAATTTTATTACAATATACTACCTTTATATGTTTTTCTCAACAAAATACCATCTTTGACCTTGTTTTTATTACTAATATTGTCGTATTATTTTGGTTTCAATTATTCGAACATTAACTACTCTAACCCTTCTTTTATGTTTTTGTCGTCCCTTCCCCTCTCCACATTTTCCTAAAATAATATATTACAAATAGATAAATGTTATTCTAAATTGACATTTTATGATACGAATATCATATGAATATTTAGTTATGAAACCTGAGTTATAAGAAGAGTTAAGACATAGGAAATACAAAATTAATATACGTACAAATATAGAATCTTTCAATCGTTGTGGGAACTAAAAAAAATAAAACCGGATTGAAATTAAGAAAATTAGAAACATATAATATTAGGAAAATGCATCTCCTTTCACCTATTTATCCACTTCTCTAATAAATATCCTAATGTACGATATTTTAGTAGAAGAATTATGTACTCCCTCCATTTCATTAGGTTCTTTGCATTTGGTTTGAATTCTTCTCACATATTCAAACCAAATGCAAAGAACCTAATAAAATGAAGGGAGTATTCCACTTCGTCATGTTTCAATAATGTGGGACTATTTTTCAGTTTTTTTTTTTTTTTTTTTTTTTTTTTTTTTTTTTTTTTTTGCTATTAGAAATTGTCCCACATTGTCCAAGAAGTAAAGTTATCGTATTTTGGCACAATATAGGTTAGATTCTTTTAATTTTTTCCCACATCATCAGTACGACGCATGTAAAAATGTTATCAGTATGATTATTATAATGGTATTACATGCTTAATTGACCGATTAGCCAATCACCATTCAGAATAGTGGCGTATTATGTTGAATTATTGTTAGGTTTCAGTAGAATGGAGAGGTGAATGAAATGTTGAAGTTTGGAACATGTAAATTAAGAGGGGGCGGGCAATAGTGGCCTTTTCATTGTAATGAACTTAATAGGAGACAACTTATATATCTCGTTAATTCTAGGTTAGCTAGTATTTAATTAGGCCCATTTAAAAAATAAACCTAGTTTAATTAGATATGTGATTATGAGATGTTGTATATAATTTTTTAATCGTTGCACGGGGTCTCTTAATAATGATGTCTAATCATGATGATAAAATTGAACAGATGAATATCTAAACTTTTATATTACTTGCATTTTATTTAACCCGTGTAGACGATTATTTTCAATATAAACTTCTTTTTACAAAATTGAGAATGTATACTCTCTTACTGAGCCCCAATAATTAGATATGTGATTATGAGATGTTGTATATGTTAGTATTTCTCTAGAGATAAAAAAAATCTCTGTGATTACGATAAACATGTGCTTAACAAAAATGTAGGTAAAAATTTGACATGTGCTTGCTTTTGATCAAGGTAGAACCAATCATTGACATTAATTAGTGTGGAGGCAGGCCACTATAGGAAATTAGAGTTTAAGTAAATTAGCCAATTTTTAATCGAAAGATCAAGTATTTGCTTGGAGTAAGTATATAATTCTAATAGCGTATATATACAATGTGAATTTCGTTTGCAGACCAAGATTATGCACTCTAAAATTTCGTCCTAGGGTTTGGGTTGTTGTATATATACAAAGAACAATGTTTAAACTTGTCAACCAATACTTTAGCAGCTTATTATAACCAGCCGAGTATATATGATCGGACATTATGATTGTGAATGCTGATCTAGGATTTCAACTATTTGTACCTAGCTGATTGTTTAACTTTGATTAGGATTAGGAATATGATAGATCGGATTAGGAAAATATACCAAAAATCTTGCCCGAATGTTTCATTCTTATTTAATTATTTTTTACTTACCATATCATGTACAATTCATTAATAATTGAGTTTCCAGAATGTTCCATTCTTGTTTATTTATTTTTTACTTACCATATTATAAACAATTCATATTAATTAAATTGAGTTTGCAGAATGTTCCATTTTTATTTAATTATTATTTACTTACCATATCATATATAATTTACATTAAAGTATTTGGTGACTTTCCATACGTAAGATTATGGACTTTTTCAGAATGTTCCAATCATTGTGGAAGCTCAAAAAAAATCTGCTTTAATAATATATATATATATATATATATATATATATATATATATTGATTGATTCTAGTATAATTATGAAAGTGGAAATTGATCACATATTTATAAAGTCCATATTTACACCCTCCAAGTACTCTAAGCCTGCAAAAAAATCATCTTCAAGCACATAATTTGGAACATATACACCTCCTTCTTCCTTTGCGATTGGTGGTGTCGTGGGTGTAGACATGGGGGACGTGTCGTCAGTGCTGGTAAGGACTTTGCCGGAAGCGCGAAAACGTCTGGAAGTACGGCCTGCCTGAGAGGGACGTCGACTGGGATAAGGATGGTTATGTTCATCTATGTATGTTATCAGGAAAATCCCAGGTTGAGTGCAACTCTCCTCCACTTGCTTTCTTGCTAAACACCCGCCTGAGTTACTGCATCTGTAATAGCTCCTGCTTGACGCAACCAAAATAACATATTAGACAATAATTATGGTATTATCATATACTAATAGGTTTAATTTAATTAAAGATCGAGTTTCACAAATCACGACAATAATAACGGTATATATGTGACATCTGACCTGTACGTTTATATTGATGTACGACTACTACAACAACTTACTTTCGTTTGAGACACATACACACTATTAACACTAACACGAGACCATTAGTAAATTACGTATTAACTCCGCAACTAATTAAACGTATGTACGCTACATTCCTAATAAGTGATGATATATGGAGTAATTTGTATAGGGACTACGACGGACCTTGGATAAGGTGAACCCTTGATGACCTTTTCGCCATACTTTCTCCAATTCCATTTATCGGACACGACACGATCTCCTGTCGCTTGCTGAACTAAAGTCTTCTTGTTCTTATTTTTCCTGATAATCAAACATACACAATCAACAAGAAGAAAAAATTCAACACTAATTTTGAAAAAAAAAAAAAAAAACATTTACTTCAATTCACATTGCTAAATATTTTCTTGTATAAAGGATCTTGTGGTAGCTCACTTGGTTGAGCTACCACTCCCCCAACATGGAGGTTGGGGGTTCGATCCTTATCAACCCCAACTTTGGGTTCGTTTGTGATGTGGGCCCTCTTGTAGGGTCCCCCTATCGGGTTCATGCCTGGTTTCCAGCTGTTCAGCTGGGGTCTTCTTGTGAGCTAGATCCCCTAAATAACCCCTACCTCCACAGGGACTGAGCCCTCCGGGGCCAATAAATTACCGAATAAAAAAAAAACAGCAAAATTACCTTCTTTTAGGTACCGTTATTGCTATAATCTCTGAGTATGAGCCATCTGCTACCGTTTGATGCAGAAGCGACTGATCGTCTATAGGACGACGACATTCTGGTGCCGCGAAATTTTCATCTAAGGTTGAACACAAGGTGTTATCAGGGGTTTCTGGTGAAGAAATGTTGGAAAGTATATGTTGGTTTGGCATGCAAAGTTGATCTAGCTCACTAACAAGGAGCTCCTCCTCATGTTTTGCATTTTCATGATGGTTTTGATAGTTATAGTAATCTTGAAGCCAACTTGAACAAGAAGTATGAGAAGAAGATGGCATCTCCATAGTAATGTTATTGATAGAAATATTATTGGATTGTCGTCCTTTGACAATGGCTTGCAAATCCCAGGAATAATCACTTGATTTTTCAAAGCTGATGAGCTCACTCATCATTTTTTCTGAACTAAAATAATTAATATAAGTACTAGCTAGCTAGTACAAGTTCATTAATTTTAGAAAGGAGAAATAGTGAGTAGCAATGGACTTTTTATAATTTGATGAAGAAATAATGATGTTGGACCTTCCTTTTTATAGTAAGTGTTGTGTATAAAATGTTTATTTTATGTAGGGAGGAGGTTTGGATAGTGATGAGAATGTGAATGTAAAGCTAGGAATTAGTTTGTGATAAGTGAGGTTGACTTTATAATTCTATGTCAAAGGCTTTGAATTTTTACTCACCATTTGACATCTTTATTTCTTTAATATTATTATGTAATTAAATATGCTTGTATTTCATCACTCCGTACTCCTTACGTACTCCTTTAGTTTGTACACATGTCTTGCTATGCCAGTACTATGTCTGGTCATATGGATTGTTCATATTTCGGCTAGTCGGAGGATTAGATTGAGAAGATGTTGGTTTTTGTTAATGTGCCTTCGATAATAGAGCTCAATATAAAGTGTAAACTACATAAAGAATAATTCAATAAAAATTGTTAACGGTAGACATTATTTGATATTTCGTAAGCAATAAAGAGTTTAACAGACCTCGATAATATTAGTATAATGAGATGAAACAATATAAGATATATAAATCGCGTCCCCACATTAATCGACGGTAATCATGAGGTGACTATGAGTCCATGTTTAGAGCATAGAATGAATTGAATTTTGTGGATTGATCTTTGTCTTGTACGACACATTAGAGATTATTTTTTCTCGGGTCAGCAAATGTGGGCAGTTGTTGATGATGCATTACTGCATTATGCAAGCAAGTTGCAATAGAGTGGTACAAGCGTAGTCCACAAGCGTGTTGAAAAAAAGGATCCCAGAAATGACAACAATAACGTGAGCGACGGGACTAATATGGGCCGAATTGCGAAAACAGTGGCACAAAAAATCTGAAGTGGACTACGTCTAACGTATTCATCTAAATAATACTCCGTAAATCTTTCCCTTTATTTCCCATGACCTAACAAAGCCTACCTATTGGCTATTGGATAGAAGATGATTCTCCAATTATTCTCGCTTGATGTTAAACTTCTGGTCTTATACATAGGCTTAGGAATGTCTAGTTAACAACTTGACTAGTGTAGCCGTGTAGGTTGTACCACATGGTATATAGGAACGTTGTAATTATGTTTGCTTTACCTAGTTGGCATTTGTACATTTCTAGGTGCTCGAAACTAAATTTAGGCGCAGTTGTTTTATGACAAGTTTTAGAGGATCCGTTTAAAGTTAAAAATAATTTAGGGTCTCATTTTAAAATTTCGTCCAAGCCCCCCAAATTTCCCAGAGTCCGTGATGGCGTATACGTCTAGTTGCATTGGCTCATTCATGTGATTATATTTTGGAAAAGCCTAAAAGTAATAATGAAATATCTTAATAAAATAATGTCTTTAATATCTAGATTATATTTTAGAAGATATAATCAATCCCAAAAGATTCTCTAGATTTGAAGTAGGCTTGCAAAAAGGAAAAAACAAAACATTCAAAAGGCTAACAAAGATTTTGCAAGCTATATTGACTAAACTAGTGTTGTATTTGTGGGGTTGGGTGTAATACTCAAGGTTTTACTATAGAGGTCGTGATGGTGGTAAGGTCACTAAAACAATAGAACTTGTATAGGTTATCCTTGTAATGAAAAAAAAAAAAAAAAAAAAAAACACATTACACTCCCTATATTTTCTTCAGTTATTTACATTGTAACATAACCAACTTTAATTGAGCATTAACTTTCATTGTAACATAATCAACTTTGTTGAACCACCACAAGACTCTACCAGTTTAACTAAATGTTTCGAGTTCCAGCTGCGAAAATAATGCATCAACGTTAGATACATACATGGAGAACTTCATCACTATTTGTGATCATACCCGTTTCAAATCAAGACTTAACCGGATGCTCCACACGAAGTATATGATCAAGTGATCAACTTATTGTATACCAATTCTACAATAGCTACCAAACATCGGTAGCCATTGTAAAGAGAACAATAATAGCCCTTTGATTTCCCCAAATAAATCTCAACCTTTGATTAGTTTGACCATGATATAATCATTAAAACTAATAAATACAATAAAATATTAAATATTATTATAACCATTTTCTCCCACCTCCCTCTCCCCCACCCTAGCAACCACCGCGGCCTAATCCGACCACCACCAAACCGTTGCCTGGCCATTGAGACGTACAGTCGCGTGCAATCACGCGCCTCACCTTTTGCGTCACCGACGCCGTTTGCTCCACCTCCGTTTTCTCTTACTCTTCTCCATCTCCTTGGGCGGCGACGGTTATGAGGGGGGCGGCGACTTAGGAGGCCAATAGGGGGGTCGTGGAGGGGTGGGAACGGGTTTTCGTGGGGTGGGGGATCGGAGCAGGGAATTAGAGGGCTAGAGGGCGGAAAGAGGAGTGTTGGGAGGAGAGAGGATCGTACATAGATAACTAAGGGCGTGACGACGGTTACCGAAAATGGCCTTGACGAGATCTACGTCGTTTTCCGGCCGGGGGTGGTTCTCTCAAGTGCAATGATAGTGTTGGGTGTGAAGCGGAGGTTGTGCTAGGGTGGTGCCGTGGTGGTAGGATTGGGGGAAGGGAAGGGGAGGAAAGAGAAAAATAAGGAGGTTAGGGCTTGATTGAATTAATTAGTATTTTTTTAATAATTTAGATTTAATAAAATAATTAAAATGAGGTTAAATTTACAATGGCTACCCATGTTTGGTAGCCATTGTACAATCACTCCTTATTGTAACCCAAAAAAATAAAAAGTAATCAAATAAAAGGCGCGAAAATCAGTTGGAAACTCAAACGCATCAAATCATTCACCAAAAAAAAAATTAAAAATGTCGGAACTCTTTGAATCGTCTCTACTCTTCTCCGATCAGCAACTCTGCTACGCCGACATTCTCTCGCCTTCTCAGGTTCTCTCTCTCGCTCTCTTCATTATCTGCTGTTAATTAATTCGATATTTGATAATATCTTCGATTTCTAATCTTCTCACTGAAGTTTCACTAAATTGATCAGGTACGAGCTCGAATCGAGGTTGCGGTTGTATATTTTCTCAAGATTTTGAACTCGCCTAATCCGAAAATCACCAATCTTCCACTGGTTTGATCATCATAATGTTGTTTAATTTTCTCAATTTCGATTTAATTACTCCTCGGAATTTAACCTTGTTTTTTTTATTTAATCAGATTACTCGAAATTCGAAGAATAGTAAGGTTGGTAGAAGTTTAATGAGCGATGATTCGAAGTTATATCTCTCTCACTCGTGCTCGAAACGATCCTTAATGAACGAGAATGCTGCGAAAGCTTTCGTTAGAGGTTTGTCGTGATGATTACGCCTTCTAAATGTTTGTTTAAATGCCGATTTGAATAAGATTTAATCAGTTCTAGTCTAATTAAACATTCGGTTCCTCGTTCTGTAATTTCAAATCACGAGATCCTTTATTAGCGTGGTTCATGTTAGTCGACCCTAAATTATCGTTATTTATTGTTTTATGTTGGTGGTCGATTTGTGAACAGTGTGGAAGGTGATGGAAATGTGTTACCAGATATTATTGGAGGAAAAGAGAGTAACTCAGAGAGAGCTCTTCTACAAGCTACTTTGCACTTCGTCGGAGTATTTTAGCTCACAAGAGCAAGTTAATAGGACAATTCAAGGTCACGCTACGTACCTCTTTCGATTAAACTCTGCTGATTTTCATTGTCTTAGAAGAAATGTTTGGATACTTGACATTAACGAAATTACTTGCTATGGGCACGCAGATGTGGTAGCATTGCTTCGTTGTAGTCGATATAGTCTCGGGATTATGGCTTCTACAAGAGGTCTAATTGCTGGCCGGATACTGCTCCAGGTACGAAAAGCAACCCTGTGATTTGAGGGTCTGGCTAAGCTCAAGCTCATTTCCGAGTTAATCTGACTGATGGGTTTTCTGTTTTATGGCGAAATTTGGTGAAGGAGCCAAATAAGGAGGTTGTGGACTGTTCGATTTGTGGCTCTTCAGGGCATCCGATTACAGGTGATCAGAGTATATTGGACAGTCTCACCATGAAAACTGATGCGCGATACATTATCGTCATAGAGAAGGTAACTTAATCTTGAAGTTATTTGAATTTGGTGCTGGTTGGTTGGTTGGACTTCCTAGGTTCTGTTACAGTTACTGATCTATTGTTATGGGTTTGTTCAGCACGCTGTCTTCCAAAGACTGACTGAAGATCGCTTCTTCAACCAAGTTCCAAGCATACTCATTACAGCTAAAGGGTACCCAGATTTAGCTACGAGGTATTTTCTTCAGCTGCAATGTTTACCCATTTTTTCGCAGCTTGAAGCAAAGATGTTCATTGAGCTGTTTCACTACTGTACTTTCTGGACAGGTTTTTGCTTCATAAAATCACCAAAGCTTTCCCTAGCCTGCCTGTTTTGGCACTGGTTGACTGGTATGTCTGTCGCGGTGCCGTGTACTCGGTCACAGTATCCTCTTAAATCTGCTGTCAATTGTATGCAATAAACCTCTCTGTAATGGGATTTCTGAAGGAACCCAGCTGGATTGGCTATTCTATGCACCTTCAAGTATGGAAGCATCGGAATGGGACTCGAGGCGTACAGATATGGTGCGTACAATTTCCTCTTTGAACATACAGATTTTTTAGCATAGTTGGTCCTGCTCAATCTGACACTTTTTGATTCAGCTTGTAATGTCAGATGGCTGGGAGTGAGAGGGGATGATTTACAGCTGATACCTGAAGAATCTTTGGCATTGCTGAAACCAAAGGACCTGCAGATTGCAAAAAGCCTGACATCTTTACAGATACTCCCGGTCAGTCCATGTAACTCAGGTTGAAGCGTTTGATTATGCTTGGATGTCTGAGAATCCTGCTGTCAAAAATGGTGGCCCGAACTGACAAAACTTCGTCTAAAACAGGAGAATTACCAAGAGGAGTTGACACAAATGGTCCGAAGTGGCAAGAGAGCGGAAATTGAAGCTCTATACTGTCATGGATATGATTTCTTAGGCAAGTACTTGGCAAAGAAAATTGTCCAAGCAGATTACATCTAGGAGATCACAAGAATTTAAGTGCCGGCGACAAAGTGACGATGTCAGTATCCAACTAAAAGGTGAAGAAAAGCGGGAGTTGATCAGCATTTTCCGAAATCAGACTGCTGCAGACTATAGCAAATGCGGAAATAGAACAGCAGAAACACAACATGCAGCTGCATCTTAATTAGAATAGGGATTTAATCAATCCAGGCAAGAAATCGGATATTCCTTGCGTGCAAATCAACAAGACAAGATATGTATAGAAGGCCAAGTGTAGAAGTATAATCCAAACAATGGTACAAACATGAAGAACCTTCCTCAAAACAGTTTTATGTCATAAATAGTGAAAATACAAAAAATACAAGAATATTATCGAGAAGCCTCTATCTCAACACGGGAGCCTCTGCATAGCAATCCTGGAAACAGAATTATATTCTCGTTGTGAAAACAGTATTCCTAGCTGCTTCACTCTTCCTCTATTACCATCTAAAAAAAATTGTAGCCATTGTGACTTGTGGCCGAATTTGATATGCAGTATACAAGTCCATACCCGAAATAACAAATTCTCCCAAAATTTAGTTGCTCCTCTTTGATGACAAGGCTACTCTCTTTCCCTCCACACAAAATTTCGAACTTCCTTCAAGCTGTAGTAAACATGAAGTTCATGACATCATCGTCAAATATATAGTATTAGAAGAGGTGGTGCTAAACAAAAGGCATTGATATGAGAGATATTTGCTCCGAAACATACCTTTTGTTTTAAGAAAGTAAGGGCATCTTTTGTAGAAGAGAAACTCGAGAAAACTGTAGTTGAATGCTGATCTATTTCAGCTTTTAGTTGTTTCAACTTTAACGTTCGAGAATGTGCCTGCAAGAGAAGCTAATCAGCTCAAACACAAAAAATGTATCCAAATGGCTTTCTCTGGGGGAGTGGGAGAAGAAGACAAACCTCACGAAGCAATCGGCGACACAACTTTTTTAGTTTCACTTTTCGCTCCTTGCCACAATCTGTTTCAGACTTTTCATCATCATCTTCTTGCTCTTCCTCATCATCAAGTTCTTGCTCTTCATCACCATCTTCTTGCTCCGAAGAATCAGGATCACCAGAATCTTCATCTTCACTGTCACTAAAAGATGTCTTCTTCCCCTTAAAGCGACCACCAGCAACTTTTATAGGACCGTCTCTGATGCCAAGACCTTGTTTCCCCGTAGTTGATCTATCCTGAAAACATTCGAGTTTCAACAGTGAGAACTAATCTAAAAGTTTATAGCTTCTTGTTCTGACATGGCAGTTCCACGCCATTTCTTATCCTCGTATCAAGAAGAGATAAGCAGATAACAATTCTGGCAGTGCCAAACGTGAGGCAACTGAGTCAAGAACCACCTGGCAACAGTTCAACACCCAGTAGAGAGGTAAGCCTCTACTTTTGCTAAAAACATGCATCTAATATCTATGCTTCTTCAGGAGATTAGGAGAATCCCAAATTTTCCTCTTTCTGCTACTTAGACATTCAAGAAAAAAAAAAAAAAAAAACATTTCAGAAAGAGCAAAGCAAGTTTTGACATTTTTTTGGGGGATGCGGAATCCGGAATCAACTTTTCCACAAAATCAAGGGTATTCGTTTCCAGTTGCCAGAGAATCTTGGCCATAGGATCATCCTCCCCAGGCGTTCTCATATGACATAAATGTATGCTGTGCATGTGCCTCTTGCTCTGTCAGGTCTAACTCAAACTATTGGGTGGGGCAGTCCTTCCCAAGTCTAAACCATTTTCAGCAACTTGTTTATTATAATAACAGCACCAATTTGATAAAATTGAAAGATCATGCAACTAAACTATTGCTCAAGGCATTTTATATAATAGCCACTCTGCGAAAATTTAGTCACATGTTCAAGTAGCGATAATGAGCTAGGTGATGTAGCATAATTAGTATTGCAGGTTAAGTATCTCAACATTCTGTATCAAGAACATAAAGACAAGCAAATAACCAAATAGTTAGAAAGACATTAGTCATTACTCAGTACTCACTTGAACAAGATGGTAAAGCTTCTCTTGATCTTCTTCCAGAAAGCCAATCTTCTGGCTATGACTTGGAGCCTCTTCAGTTGCAGCTTTCCTCTTTCTAGACTTAGCACCAAGGAAACCACCCGAGATAAATCCGTACTTGTAACCCCACCAATCTGGTGGATACTCAACGATCTTTTGTTCTGTAATGTAGCATGCGTATCTTTCAAACATGCTCGACAGATAAAAAAGCATTTAACAATTTAAAGCAAAGATCCCCATGCCACTCTTCGTATTTCAATCTAGTATTTTTTTTTTTTTTTTTTATGTAGGAGCTCAGCCAAGGTATCATTGGATAAGGTCTCCCCCAACTCAATTTTCAAATCCTGCTTCTTAGGAGGTTAACACAAATGGAACCTCCGGAAAAAATTCAACCAAAATGCATGGGCTTGGTCTCACTAAAGACTACACAAACCCCGAAACCCGGATCCCACCACTTAAACAATCAACTAAATGTTTCCTCAAGTGTAATCTATATACCCAGCTAGCTGGATCAAATTAAATAGATTGTGAGGATAAAACAAACTAGCCTGGTCTTATCCAGCTGAATTGCCCTCCTCCAACCCCATACAGCTATAACAATCTTGGGTTTTCCTCCTTCGGCCATATTATAAGTCAGTTTTCAGCTGGAAATAGTACTTTTCCAACTGACAGACTGGAACAAACACCTCAAACTAGCGTGATTGACTCACAGAAGCGCCACTCCCCATCAGAAGACTTTTAACCATGACTAGAAGATTGAAGCATAGCAATATACAACAATTAATTTTACGGCACTTAAAATAATCCCATATCACTAAACAGGACGATTTGACCTATTCACAAGTTCAAAGGGTTTTCTAGGCAAATTAAAAGTTCAAAATATTTTAAGTAAATAACAAAATACCCTTGATGGCTTCTGATACAATTCTTGAAAAACCCAATGTGACTATTTTATGTACTCTTTCATCTTAAGCGAATCATCGTCAGAATTACAATAGCCTAGACATCACAGATAGAACTTATGCATCACATTACCCATGGTCCATTTTCCGCGGAGCAATTTTCAAGAATTATACTGTATGGTATCCAATTGTCCTCAAATGATCTGAACAAGCTACTACCTTTAGAATCAAGATGCAGGATATCACAAACTTCCATCTCCAATTCCTTGTCTTCTGGGGGAAATGCTGGTTCCACTGCCTTTTTTACCTGCGGCACACAATTCCCATCAGTATCGCAGTATCGGTATAGGAATGATCCCACAGTCAAAAGGCCACAAGGTAGGAAAAAGAAAAAGGATGAGCATGTTTTAAGCACAGCATGGCATCAGACCCACATGAATAAACCAGTACCAATTACTAGAGCAAATGAAGCTTACAAGAATTCCTTCAAGATCCTTAGCAGAATATGATTTGACCATCTTCCCCCTTTCCCTCCTGCCGTACCTGATTATTCAATTTGGTAGATCAATAAGCTAAGCACGGAAGTAGGCATCACAAGAACAAGGATAACTCAAAGTTCATACCTCCCTTGTGGCCGTGTAACCTTCCTCGGTTTTGGCTCTTCCCCATCTTCATTAACAACGGTAGTGTTTTTATCGGCATCATCTGTTTTCTCTGATGCAAAAGGGTAAAATATTAAGCCAGCTTCTGGATTACAGTTTTAACTCGTTAATACAATTGACATATCAAACAGCAAGAAAAGAAAGGAAAATATTTGAAATCCAGGTACCTTCCTCAATTTTGGGATTTGCTGATTGCTGCAATGCCACAAAGATTACAAACAAACTAATGTGAGAATAAGCGCACCTCATTTCATAACCAATTGAAACCATAAAAAGGTCGAAACTTTCCATAAAACAATACCAGCAAAAGTGTGGACACTAAACAATTGTAAAAATTCAGCAAGTCTCGTAGTTTTTTTTGTTTACAGATTACACAAGTTCTATTAACATTCAAATTTTCATAGCTCACCGCAAAGTTCTCAGAGGAACGACACAAAAATTGAATACTTTTTGTTGCTAGCAACATGAATGCCCATATTTACAAACTACAAAGACTATACAATACATAATCTTCGAAAAAAACATTCAACAGGCAGGCATCACCCACTCTAAGCATCACACTCATACCAAAACAAACGACCTTAAGACCCTAACAAGCTGTAATTTGTTCATTAACAAAGGATCAGTTTTTTTTTTTTCTTCGATCGATCAACTACTAAAGTCCCCAATTTACAGTCACAATAACATGGCTGCACTCGAGCTATTCAGAAGGCGTAAATTTAGTTCCAAAAACAAGAGGGAAAGAGCAAAAGAATCAAAAAGCATACCACTTTCAATTTCTTGAGAATGTTGTCAAATTGAGAGGTATCAAACGCCCAAGCATTCTTCTTTTCGAGTCCGATACCTAATTTTTCGCAACATCTCGCATATTAATATCACCCAAATTTAATTCAACTATAATTACTCAAACATCAATCGAAATTACAGCTCAAGATAAACAAATTCTGCATCTTTATAAATAAATAAGAGGAAATAACCTGTATTATCCTGCTTATTTTGAACTCTGATGTATCCTTTAATACCTTGCTTATCTTTCCCAATTCCTTCACCTTCTTCCCAACCCTAATTTTGAAAACAATCAACGAAACAAATTAATTAAAATTAATTAATCCAATTGGAAGTTAATTAATTTTCCCCAAAATCATGGAGACCTACAATTTGAAACCCTAGCAAATCCGAAACTAAAACAAAAGGTTGAAACTTGTAAGATACGACATTTCTAAAGAGAGAGATAGAAAGAGGGAGTGAGTCATACCATTTGTTTCATGAGGCGGAAAGCAGCGGATTCGCGGTCGATGCCGACGAATCGGACCGGAGGTTCGGGAGCCGCCATTGCTGCAGCGCCTCTCACTTTCTCTCTCTAAAGTTGGGAGTTCGGTGGGTGGGAAAGCGAGGAGAGAGAAAGAGTGGTATAGAAGGGAAAGGGTTTTACGGAGGTTCGGAGAAGAAAGAGAAAGAGGAGAAGGGGAGTGGTATGGTGTTTCGCGGTGTTGTGTAACTGTGGTGTGGTGCCGCCTCAGGTTGAGATATCTAACGGTGGGTAATGAGTGACGACTAATTATGATGTGGCAAAACTGGTCGTTTTAGTATTTGGTTAAGAAATGGTTTTAGGTTGGATATTTTTCGAGTTTTTTTTATCGGTTCATTTACGTGGTGTTCCCGAAGGAAACGGAGTACACCTTTGTGTGTGGTATTTACGTCCTTGTCTTCAAAATCGTTATAATTTAGTATCTCTCGAATATGCAAATGGCGGCATATGATCCCCTTGCTTTTGACGACATTAACTTTTCGTCATAAAGTAATGACATGGCACTAGTTAGTTTGAATTAGTTAGGGGATTAACTCCCCCTACTAACATTTTAAATTAGAAAAATAAAAATTTATGGAAAATTAAAAAAAAAAATCATAAAAAAGGGAAAGAAAATTGTGAAATCAAGGGCACCATATGGTTCGTCTTAGTACCAACAAGAAAAAAGGGGCGCCATGAGAAATTGGGGGGGGGGGGTATTCTTTGCTAAGTTCAGGGGTAACATATGCTAAATTTCGGGTATTAAAGAATTTTGTAACATTGTTCAAATGAATACTAGTTATTACAAAATTATTACAATTAAAACGGTGTCTTCTAATTTCAAAAAAATGATCTTTAAGGGCATTATGTGCTTTGTAGAGTACTGTTTTTTGTGCACCAGGTGAACATTAGTGTAAAGTTAAGGGGCACGACACCTTGTAAACATTTCGAGTTTCTGAGAAAAGAATTGAATTATTTTTCAAAAGTTTTGTTATTATTATTTTGAATAAATAAATTATTAAGGGAGGTAGTAGAGTGTCAATCGGTGGTAAGAGTTTACTCCATTTAGAAAGTTAAAAAGTGGAATGTTTACTAAAGACATACCGGAAAGGAAAGTGAGTGATTAGAGAAATACAAAGGGAGTAATTGTTTGATCAGATGCTAAAAATAACTGTAGTGTTTAAATTTTGAATGAATTTGATTTGAAATCATTTTTCGTCATGTAAAAGATTAATCAAATAGGGCCTAATATCACTATGTAATTGCAGACATTTGCGTTGTTTTGCTTTAGAGTATCGATGAGAACATTTAAATTCTAGCATGTGTAAAAATAAAAAGTTCGCTAATATATAATTTATTTACTACAACGTGCAACACATGTTTTTTAATATAGCTATACATAATTGTGTTGTGCAATATATGTGTAGTTTATGTGCAATATATATAGTTTTACAACCACGTGTTTGAATAAAAATAGTAATTCAAGACCTATTTTTATTTGGCATTAGGGTGGAGGCTCCACCCTTGGAGGAGAAGTGCGGATCGCCGCACAACTTTGACCAACCCTGCCTCATGTTTTTTTTTTTGTACGTCCCAAGGCAATGCCCCTCTGATTATTTACCACACCCAAACGATGGTACGTTACCCCTATCCTTTTCATTCACTTATGTGTTCATGTTTTGCTCGTTGAATTCTAATAATCTATTCATGTGTGCAATTCACGTTGTCTCACCTCCCGTTGACCCCATTGTCACTTCTACTTTGGCGCCTCATGTCACTTCCACTGCGCCCCGAAGCCAGTGTTCAACTATGTTTGCCAACCTATGTACGTTACTTACTTTTTTTTTTTCTTTCTTTGTTTTTTTAGTGTTTTCTTGTTCTTATTTTTTTGGAATGAACTGTTGATTGTAGGTCAATGTAGGTGGGTGCGTGAGGATGCCTTGCCCATTGTTGTCAGCATTGCGTGCATGTTCGCGTTAAAGGATGTGAAGAACGTCAACAAACTAGGAATGGGCATCACTGGCACAATGACCGAGTTCATTGGAATTCATTGTTAGTTCTCTTTTGCATTGGGTGGACCATAAGTAGGGGTGGCACAACATATATCTCAAGGCTTTTGGTGATACATTTGTCACTTAATATCTTTAGAAATACCTAATTATAGGATAGTTAATTGATTAATCGATTATATCATTTATAGACTTACAATAACGATTAGATTGTAATGCAATAAATCATCTCTTTTTGCAAGCAACAACAATAATGATTCGATTGAACCATTTCTAACAAATCTTTAAACAGGTCGGTATCTCCCATTAACGACAAATTCATACGGAGTACTTGCTAATTGTCCATCGACAACAAAAACATGTTCATTTCCATATGATAACCCCATACCTGTCCATGTCTGCCAAAACTACTTCTAAGAATCGTCCAAACTCTCAATACAAAAATCTCCCTCCCAAAACGTACTTATAAAAAATGAGATATTTTCCACAGTACCCCTGAGATATCCGAGTTTTTCAAGTGTACCATTAAGGTTTTTGAGTTTCCTAAAATGCCCCCGAGGTTTGCATTTTTTTTTTTTTGGTGTTTTGACTAACCGAATCTAACACTGTTACTTCATTTGAGTTGATCATTTTAACTACATATTGGAATCATCTATTGAAATCAAAATCCTTAAATTACGTAATTTCAGGTCAAAAAAATGATTTACAAGGAGAAGTGCGTTACTATCCGGTCCAGACTGCGCAATCATTGTAGCTTGATGTTTTAAGCTTAAATTCACAAAAATAGTTTTTGCAATAAAGCTACAAACTTTGGTAATTTTTCCTTAGGATAACCACAAATTCATTCACATTGATGAATCAACTAGGTATGAAAAACAACCCCCAAATATAGGGAGGCTGCCCAAAAAGTGTTGGCAGTTCAACCCCATCTATTTCTCCTCAAAAAAAAAAAAAAAAAAAAACAAACTTTTTGCACTTGAAATCCCAGGAGAAGAAGAGGTGCATTGCTGAATCAAGTGATTGATGGGTTCTCTTTTCGGTGACTGGCCTTCTCACGACCCTCACAATTTCAGCCAGCTTCGCCCTGCTGATCCTTCTAATCCTTCTGTAAGACGCAATTATTAATTCCTACTGTTCTTGATCTTTGATTTTACTTTTTATTCATTTTGCCACTTTTTTTTTGGATTTTAGTTGCTTCATTTGATGTGGGTCGGTCCTTTTTTTGTTAGAAAATGTGAAATTGTGCTGGAATTTTATGTGGGTTGATGTTAATTGTGTCTTATGATCGTTACTGCCCAAAATTTAGGAGTTTTTTGATGCTCATGTGCTGAAGTTTTATGATTTTGTGTTGCTGATTGGTGGATTTTTTTTCTGGATTATCAGTTGGATGGTCTGTTTTGTTTGTGTGAGTGATGTTCAATTGTTTATAGATTTTGGTGCAGTGGTACTTATGCTGTCAACCTCGGTTTCCTAACTACTAGGCCAACCTTGATCCTCGGAGTTTGATGTATGTGTAGGAGTTGGAATTCTGGTTCGCTGTGCTTTTGGAGGGAGGGGGTAATGTATAGGAGAAGGATTTCATTTGCATGCTAGAGATGACATGTATATCACACACCATAAGAATAGTTTGATGCTAATGAAAGCTAACATATTTGATAGCTAGCTACAACAGCTGGTCGCGTTTAGAAATTAGCTTGAGCAATTGACAAAAGGATTTCGAGTGAGTTTCAATGCGTTTAGGTGCGAACATCATAGGTGCAAAGTGAAAATGGTAGCTTTTAAATCTTGATACATTTGAAACAACTAGATTAATGTTGGAGTATGTGGTTTTTGGCTTTTCTCATGATCCAGTGTTACTCTTATTTTCTAGTTGCACATGCTCGTAATTGGGATTTGGTAAGCCGGCCTCTTCTTGTCTGTGTAGATTCCAGGCTTTTCTCATGACTGCTACATAAAAAGGGAAGATGGAGAAGTATGGGGGGAAGGGTACATTTTGTGTATGCTTCTTGTAGGTTACGACAATTGGTTTCGGTGTCTTCCTTTGCATTGATGTCTTCTTTATTCCCCCTACAACTCCTGAAAGTAATGTACTTTATTTGTTGAACACAGTTGATGTGATGGTCTAATGGTGATATGCTTGTGGTTATGCTGTCTTTATGGCTTTCCATTACTTCAGCTATTACAGTTACAAACCTACTAACATTGCACGCAATATTAGTCTTAAATTCTGGTTGTATATAGTCAGTATTGGGATTTGGTAAGCCTGCCTTTTCTGGTTTCTGACGTCACGGAGACTAGAATATTGTGAGTCATCACTTCACAGTAGTGCAGTAAAGGCAAAGGCAGTTATTCCTTTTTAGGATTGTTTTTGTTGATATCAATTTTGGACAGAGTCAGATCATATAGCTTACCTTAGCTGTGATTAGCTTCTCATTGTGTAAAGAATCCATTGGCTACTCTGAAGTTTAATGTTGAAACGCTGAACATATGTTTATTGCAATATGTTGACGCACATTTGTCCATGTATGCAAAGAAGTGTTGTCAAAATGCTTGTGATTTGTCATTTGTAGATTGTTTGTTATAATGTTACATGGGGTTACTTAGGGTGGGGAACTAGAGCAGGCTACAACAGTTTCCATGTCAGACCTGAGCCAGATTTGCATATAAGGCTGACATGGACAGGATTGAAGTAGCCCACAATATTCTAAGCTCAATAAGATGTGTATTTATCCGTGGAATCCTTATGTGCTTTTTGGTTTCTCATATAAGGCTTTTGTTTGGTTCAAGTTTTTTTTTTTTTTTTAATTTTTTTTTTTTGAGGTCAGTTTTCTTGTAATGCTTAGCAAGTTACTGAATCTCTGTGGTTTTTCTGTAATCTCTCTCCCTGTCTTCAACAAGATGACTGGTGGTAGTTTCTACTTTATTGGCAGAATTATATGTCTTTAGCAGAATTCTCTGTTGAGCTTTGAACTTGGTCATTATGATGTATTACGTTCAACTCCTCACATATGCTATGTAGCTAACTGGTACCTTGCCTCTTTTTGCAGAGATTGACGCCCGCTACCTATCATCCCACCCACAATCGCACTCTTCCGCCACCTGATCAAAGTAATACCTACTTACATTTTTTCTTTTCTTCTTAATTCTCTTCTCTTTCTTGTTTTGGCGATTAATTCTCACTCGTTTTCTTGGAACGAGTTACTTTTCTTTACGGTTGTGTGTCCCTTGTGGTGTTATTCACTTACCTTTTATGTCTTCATCTTCTTTGATTATGTCAGTGTAACATCAACTCTGACCATTGATACATTTTATACTTGACGCGTATGCTTACAGCTTGCTTGATATCTGAAACACTTCATTCATCCAAGTAAAGGAAGTTCCTAGGTATTTAACTGAGTTTTCTGAGTAGGTGCTTTTAGTTGTTATTCTGTTATGAAAGAAACCTACACGCTAGAGCCTGACATTTGATGTTCTGTTCTAGGCTTCTAGCCTTTTGGAGTTTTGGTGAGGCTAAATTGAGTGACAGTAACCTGATTATCTTTCTCGGTGTAATTTTGCTGCCTACTTTCTTGTTTATTGTTAAGTGAGTTCTCCACCTCCATGGCTCCAATTGTAGCGGGTTTGTTGACCTAAATTGAGTGTCCAATTGTGGATTGGCTGCGCTTCTAGAATACAATAGGGGACTTGAGTCTCTCATTCCCTGCTTCATCAATGTCTTGGTAGCATCATCAACTGATTGAACTCTATTTTGCAGTTATCTGTACAGAAAGCAAGAATATCCTGATTAGACACTTTTATAAACACGCAGAGGATAAGGTATCTATCTCTTCTATCATTAGCCCTGTTTAGAGGCAAAAAAAAAAAACGTTCAAGCACAAGTCTAAACCATTTTTGTCCCTTACTACAGTTGCGCCCCAAGAGAGCTGCTTCCGAACACCTCGCACCTGAGAATGGAACCAAGCATATGAGAGCATCTACATCAGGGACTCCTTTATGAGCTATATTTCCCTGTCTCGTTTCTTGATCGTCTTGTTAAAGTGTTGTACATATGATCATAAATGATGGGTTTTAGGAGCAATAGGTGTACATAAGACCCACAGTGACTTTGTGATGCTTGTTGAATTGTAAATTTCGTGTGCATAATCAGTCTATGTAACAGATTTTACTCATTTCAGACTTTCAGTACTTCTAAATATAAGCTGTTATAGTGTCCTTAGTCTGCAAGCAGTCCATCGGAGCTCTAGGTCGATTTCTTGTGTTCTTTCAAACACGTAGCCTTAAAACTCACGAGTGGGTGAGGGCGGATACATATGTAAATTTGTTTTGGATGATTTTCTTAAAAGATGGTATGATGTAATTTAGATGATTTTTTTTTTTTTTTTGGAATTCAAGATGATTTTGCCTGGCAAATGTGTTGTAGATAATTTCTGTTAAAAAAAGAAGGTACAAATCGAAGACAATCTTTCAGATAAGTGCAAAAGGAGTGAGATTTATTTGAAGAATCATTGTTTGTATCTTGTTTGGTACTTTACCCTTTCCGGCATATTCCATAAATTCTTAATTTTCCTTGAGCGCATTTTCGTAAATTCTTAATTTTCCAAAGCTCAAGGGCTGACACGTCATGTGAAATTCAATTTTGACGGTCATCTAAATGTCCACTAATGATTCAAAACAATGTTGTGCTAAAATCGTAAAATATTCGTGAAATCTGTTAATGAGCATTTGACTGAGTTGATATGAGACTTAATCAGACCCCAAGAGGCATTTGAATTCAAGCCTCTAAATTTGTTACAAAGTTTTATCATCGGTATAAGCATATCCAATATCCAACTCGTCTCTAAAACGGACGAACCGGCCGATCTGCGTATCGCCGTATCCGGTCGATATTTGGTCATTCATTAATTTCCTCCTCACACACGCACACACTTCAGTCCTCCAAACATCTGGGAGTTCATCTCACCAACCCCCAATTTCATCCAAACTTTCAAAAACACATCATATTATATCAATCATTGCCCCCAAAACATTCGAACAATCGAATCCCAACAACCTTAATACAAAAGCATAATCATTCAATCCAATCAATCTGTAAGAAAATGTCAGCCATGGCAAGTGTACTCAACACGACTTACACTCCATTCCTCATCAACAAACCCACAAATTATTCTCAACTTTCGTTCTCACTCTCACCCCAAAAAACCCCAATTAATTCCTCAATCAAATTACTACCCAGAAATCTCTCAATTTCAGCAGTTTCTGCAGCAACCCCAATTACCGAAACTGCCCCTCAAAATTCATCGTCTAAACCCGCCAAGACTCTGCCTTTTCGGGTCGGGCATGGGTTTGATTTGCATAGATTGGAGCCGGGTTATCCTTTGATTATTGGTGGTATCACTATTCCTCATGATCGTGGCTGTGAAGCTCACTCTGATGGTATTTTTTTTTTTATAAACTTTTCTCCTCTTTTATTAATTTGATAGTTATTTCCTTCAATTTGATTAATTTGAATAATTTCCCTTCTTTTATTTTATTTTATGGCGCACACAAGACGGTTACTGGATGACGATTCATGTTAGCCGACCCCGAATCATTTTGGAAATAAGGCTTGGTTGTTGTTGTTGTTGTTGTATTGGATGTTGAAAGTTTTGATCTTTTTGGTTGTTGGCATTGGATTTGCTGTGAAAGATGGAATAATTCTTATAGGAGTTACGACAGTTGAAAATGTTTTAGCAATTGAGGATTAATTTGGGGTAGGTATAAATCCACGGCATGAATCAACTGATCCACGTTTTTTTGTACGCGGCAAATCATAGACCCTGGCGGGCTTATGACTTGCCACGCTCAAAAGAGTGTGGAACAGTTGATTCTAGCGTTGTGTTGTCATTACCCTTAATTTGGATTTTCAAGTTGGGTTAATTCTAGAATTGGTATTATATCTTGCAGAATTTGGGAATTAGCCAATTAGGTGAACTTTCTTTGGTTGAATTGTGAATTGGGTATTCTAAAATCCTGTAATTTTGCCTTAATTTTTTGTTGTTAGTGATTGGTTTTTGAGGAGAGTAAACTTTTGTCTCAATTTGGACTTGTGTGGATGAATGTAGGGGATGTGCTGCTGCATTGTGTGGTGGACGCGATATTGGGAGCGCTAGGGCTACCGGATATTGGACAGATTTTTCCTGATAATGATCCTAAGTGGAAGGGTGCTGCGTCTTCTGTTTTCATAAAAGAAGCCGTAAGTATTACGCATCTAGTTGCATTTGAATGATATTCTGTTTTGTTATGTATGGTGATGAAGTGTGTGTGTTTTGCTCATTATTTTGTTCTCGAGTAAGGTTTCAAACACTAAAAGTCTGCGTGTTACAAACCTTATCGACTTCTATCAGGGGTTTAGAGAGGAAACTTAAGGGTTCACTTTAACTTGCTCGGACTAATCTTGAGGTTAATCTTAATCCTTTCGAGGATGCAAGTAGAAGGCTTGGAGGGATATTGAGCATAAGTATCTTTGCTCTAGTTTGGGGTACCATTTTGTAGGACGGAACTAAAGATGAACTTGATATGAGTAGTCTTCTATACTAGAACAAAGCAACCGGATGTAAGTTGTTATATCTTGTGTCATCTAACATATGTGGAGTTTGCCATATTTGCCGTTGCGCTGGCCTTTCTTGGGTTTGGTAGTCACTTTTGAGAATCAAGAGATGATATCTGTGAAGCTTCAGCGAGCTTATGCAGTCAATTTTTCATTCTGTTCTTTACTAGTATTATTTAAGATGGAGAGAGACTTATTGGAGATGGAAAAAGGTGAATCGAGGTCGTGATGTTCTCTCTAGGCCTTTGCTTGTCTCCTGGTTAGCTCACCAAGATTAGGAACCTACTCGTTTCTCTTAGGGAAGCAGGAACTTATTATGGGTATATCATGTTCGCTCATGTAACAGTGAGTATACCTGTGTGACTATCTATTTCCAAAGAGCTTAACTTGTGTGTAGATGGGATATCTTTGATATTATTGTGTGTAGATCCTGAATAGAATGAGTTGAATCGTCCATAGCAAGTCAAGGTAACACTTTTGAATCTTTAGCTAATCAGAGAGCATAAAACTTCCTAGGGATGTCGTTACTCATGAATACGGGTTACCTTGTGGCTTGGGCTAAGTGAGATGGATTACGCAAATTATGTTATCCACATTGTTTCATGACTGAGGGTCAAATATTTCATTGCCAAATTCTTTCCACAAAAAGTAAACGGTTCGAGTGATGGTTCTTATGGAAGGGCACGTATTATCTAGGAAGCATGGAGCCTGGTGATATTTCATGATTATCAGATGTAGCTAAATTACTTAAGTCGTTATTCTGGTAGAGGAAAAGCTTTCAATAGAGCTGACCCAGATTAGCTACCGAGTGCTTTCACAAGAAATGGAAATGGCACAGGCAAATAGCAAGCACTTGCATCTGCATACACTGTTAGTTGGACTTCTAAGTTCTGACAAGGGTAATGGGATGGCGAGATGGTCTTTCAAAGTTGTCCATTTCAAATAATTTCTGGCTAACATATTCCATAAATAGTCCTTTTCGACAAGAGGATCAATTTTTTATTTATTTTGGAGGTCTTTATTCTAGTTATTGTGAAAAGACTTTCTACATTTTCACTTGGATCAGAGGATAATTAAGCGCATTCAGATTTCTCACAGTGTTGATCACTCATCAGTAGTGTTTTTTTTTTTTTTTTTTTTTTTTTTTTTTTTTTTTTTGAGGTCTTCTTCCAAGTTATTATGAAAGGACTTTCTACATATTCACTTGGATCGGAGGATAGTTGACCAATTTCTGGGGAGGGAAGGCCCTGCGCAGCATGATTTTTTATTTTATTTTTTTAAGATAGTATCTATAAAGGATGAATTGGGCAGCTGTTCATTGATGCCATTCTGAAGTTATGCTGTACTCTATTGCACATATATGTTTCAACTCGTGTTAAAAAATTGAAATCCAGCGAGCCTCAGTGCATTATAGTGTGCCGTCTTAGTTATAAGATGAGCGTTATCTTTCAATGTTTTGGTCTGTTCCGTGGCTATGTGAGATTTATGTGTCAATGTATCCCCACAGGTGAGACTCATGGATGAGGCAGGATATGAGCTAGGTAATCTAGATGCGACTTTAATTCTTCAGAGACCGAAAGTTAGTCCCCATAAAGACACAATCAAGGCCAACTTGGCTGCCTTGCTTGGAGCTGACCCGTCTGTTGTTAACCTGAAAGCGAAAACCCATGAGAAGGTAGATAGTCTTGGAGAAAATAGAAGTATTGCTGCTCATACAGTTGTCCTATTGATGAAGAAGTGAAAGACAGACATAGAATAATCCCATTTTACATGTAAGAATGAAATTTTGATGCCATTGTGAGTAGGAAATTTTCGGCATTATCATATTAAACGACCTCATCATTTAAATCTTTTGGTGCTGTTAAAATCATCAGGGCTAAATCTGTGAACGGATAAGGCTTCATACTTGATACTCTCTTCTGTGCCGCTGTAATAGCATCATGTAAAACCTTCTTTTAAAACTTTATCAATGTTGTTATACTGTACAAGAAATGTTGGATTGTTAATGTTTAATTTGAGTACTACACCTCGCGTTTCTTGCCTGAGTATGCAGTACATGTGGTCTACCGAACTACCATTGTGTCAAAACTCGAAAATCTTCTTTTGTGTAATTGCCAGGCTACTTAAGGGCTAAATCCCCAGCCACCCACAACTTATCAATCCCATCTCATTACTTTTGGTACTATTTTTCAGTTAATGCAATACAAAATGTCAGATCAGTTGGTAATCAGTTGCCATCATCCACCCCACTAGATCTTTCTTATCGGAAATTCAGAAACATTACCGGGTGTCCGGTTTCATGTCTTTCCGTTTTAATTTCACCGTAAGTTTAAGTTCTCATCCCCGACTTCATACTTCCTAGTCCATCATAATATTACTAATTAACTCGATGACCGGGTAGAATTACCATTTGTTGTGGGATTGTCGACGATTTTTTTTGGTTCCAATTTTATAATCTCGCCAAAATTACTGCATAACTCGGTGTTTTTAAACTGTATTACTGCAGCCAGGCCACGATATGATCATGCGTATATTAAGGTGGCAATTGCTCGTTATTAACTGGCAAACGTGTTATTTGCGTGGGGATTTAGAGTGGGTTAGTTCAGTGTCCATTAATATTTCTAGTTTTGGAAATGGTGTATGAATGTTGTGACTTGTGAGAATGTGAGGTCCAGTTATAGTAAACCCAATTAATAATCAGCTTAGGGTCTGCCCCAGTACTAAAGTCCATAGGCTACATTATTCTCGATTTGGTAGGTGAACCTACCTTCTTGAGCTATAGTTTCAACCTACCTTAAGCTATTCTTAATGATTTTTCAGTAGTAGTGGTTAAACTTCAATGAAAATTTGAACATCCACCTCATACATGACATACCCTAAAGAATTAACTTATTTTTTGTTCATGTACGACGATACGTTTCTAAGTTGAAAAACATTGACATACGTGATACATACACTTAGAAGTTTACAGCTGAAATAACCGTTTGGCGCGATCACGCTAAATTTTTTTTAGTAACCTAATGTCTTTCTTAAAAATCGTCTCATACACATTGAACGAATTGAATGTAGTTGTGTACGAGTAGATAATAATCGACTCCTAATGGTGGTTTTTAGTGATCTAAGATGGCACTAGAGTGTCCGTACGCGGTACGTACACATCTTTGTGTAGCTGGATTATACACTGATGAGTTAATGACCTTTTTAACGAAATAATTAAGTCAAAAGATCTGTGTCTCTCTAGCATTAATCATCAAAGTGCATATGCACGCATGCGATGAAGTCTTATTGGCTAAGCTAATACTCCGTAAATTAAAACATTAATCTTTTCTTCACTATTATTTTGGAGGCATCTCAAAACAATAGCTGACTTCTCAAGTTAGTGCGACTTTTCTGTAATAAGAGTTGAATATCTTTAAGTCTTTTAACACTAGTACATGACAAAGTCTGCTCTTAATTATATTGCATGGTCTAGTTTAAATTGTTGGACCACGCTTTTGCATAATTCAGCTTAATGGTCAGGTCAAATTCCTCTTTGACAAGCCAATTTTTAGCCTCCCATGTGTGGATATTTGACTTTCTTACCTTATGATTTACAAAGAAATTCAGAGATAATTTTGTGACATAGTTCACATTAGTTAGATCAGTTGGTAAAAATTGATAAAAGTGCAATATTTTTACTATGCGTCCGGTCGATCTTTTGGTATTTTAACTATCTCGTGAGATAGGCTTCCCGTCAAAAAGCGTAAGAAATAAAATCTACACAACTTTTTGTCTTAATATTGCTGTATTTCTCCATTCGACTTGGAAAATCTTTTGCCAAATCATCCTAAGAGCTAGTTCTTCCACGCTTTTCTCATACTAAGACAATCCAACAATTTTCTTCAACTAAGACAATCCATATGTGAAATGCTTGAATTACATAGTTCGACTTCGTCTTGCAATGTGAAACTGGAACCTCATTATTTCAGATGGCTTGGAATTTGAAAAATAAAAAATAAAAAAAAAATTCATCAACCTCCGTACCTACGTACTTGTCAAAGAGTAAAATTCAAGTATCTAAATTGTGTCAAATGGTCTTATTTCGTGCTTTTGATATCTCACTTGCATTTTGATTTTTGACCATTAACCTATAGTAGTAGTATTTATTAAGTAGGAGTACATTTTAAGATAGGTTTAGAATTGAACGTAGACTCTTTCAGTCTTTCCAAAGTAATAAGCTATGTGCATGTTCTTGTTTTGTGGGCAATCATGCATCATATATATGTTCTTGTAAATAATCTTTAACGTAAGTTTTAAAATTACATGATAATGGCAAATCTTATACGTAGTATTGTGTAATTGGGCATTTTACACATGCATGTTTAATTGTTGTCAAGTCGGCCGTCATGTAAGAAGAGAAGGCCAGGTTCAAATATTCCGTTTTGTGTTTGAATGTGGCTGCTTCTTTACTTCATTATTCATTCACTTCGAATAGTAAGTTAGTAACTTATCCGTATTGCTGCATGTAGTCGTAGTGTAGGTAATCACTCTTCGTTAAGTACTTCGTCTGTTTATTTTTACGAGAAGTTAACATTTAATTTGCATAAGTTAAAGAAATTCGAATAGTATTTACAACCTGAATAAACGAGAGGATAGTTACGTAGAGGACATTATAATTACTTGTCAAAGTTTTTTTACCCCTTATTCTTCCGAACCCTATTAACAATTGTGCAATCTGTTATGTACTCAAATGGAGAAATGAAAATGAAAATGAAATCAGATAGATCGAATCACTCACATTATAGGTGGCCATTGGTACGGGTCAGCCCTGGCCCAACCTGAACCGGCCCGGTAAATAGTCCTGTCGGGTCGACCCTAGATCGGGCAGGGTCAAGCCCGGCACTAGCCCTAGAAACCTAGGGCCGGTTCAGGGTTCAACATTTTTGGGTACTAACCCAACCCTAGCCCTAGCCCTTAGCCCGACTCTAAACCTAACCTAACCCTAAACAGACCCTAACCTGACTCAAAACCTGGCCTTGACCCTAACCTGACCGGTTGACCCTGGCCCTGACCCTAACCTAACCCTCAACCCGGCCCTGACCCTTACCCAGCACTTAATCCAACCCTAACCTAGCCCTGTCACGCCGTTAATTTTAGCAAATCAAAGCCGTTAATATACTCATTCTTTCAAGTGGTTAAAGCCAAACTATTGAAACGATTACATTTTTATAATAAAAGTACCCAATCTCTACTCGTACAATAGTATGTATTAACGATAATTACAATAATATGAAGAAAATAAAAAGTATGGTCAAATCAAAATCGGTCAATCCTAACCCGACACTAATCCTAGCCCTAACACTAACCCCGACCTACCCTCGGACTCAACCCTAACCCTAACCTTGTCTCAACCCGACCCTAACCCTAGTCCAAACCTGACCCTAGCCCGACCCTAACCCGACACTAATCCTAGCCCTAACACTAACCCCGACCTACCCTCGGACTCAACCCTAACCCTAACCTTGTCTCAACCCGACCCTAACCCTAGTCCAAACCTGACCCTAGCCCGACCCTAATCCTAGCACTGGCCTGCTTATGTTAGGGTTAGGGCCGACAAATTCTTGGCCCTGACCCTAGCCCTAGCCCGCCCTAAAAGTAGTGGGCCGGTTCAGTGCCAGACCTCAGGGAGCCCAGACTGGGTGTAGGCCCGGCCCTAACTCTAGCCCGCCCGCCCAGTGGCCACCTCTAACTCACATTCATTACAAACAAATCCCAACTGCCTCTATATGTTGTCTCGTCTTTATCAAGCATAAGCAAGACAATGAATTATTAGGACTTTTAGTATGACCTTGCAACTTGATGCAAAACAGCAAAAGAGTACGATTTATATGTGTGTGTAGGTAAACAAGTCAAGAATAACAAACATACATGGAAAATTCACAGAAACAGGACATATGAAACACTCAAAACGTTTCAACAATTTGCCAATTTGGTGTAATGATGCTAAATTGTGAAGACTTCGAAAGTTCGCTAGCACTTCATTCCTCACACGTCGTTAACTAACTGTACAACAATAATATCCAAAACAATACTCTAACACGTGATTATTACAATCAAACAATTAGGGAGACGCGCTATCCATTTATCGCTGATAGCGTTTCGATAACATATACACTTTTTTCCCCTTACAAATCTAACACTACTCCTATTATCTATCCTAGGTGAAGTGAAAGTCAATGCGTGAACATGCAACATTAGTGAAGAACAGTGAACATGCCATTTCCTCTGTTTTTTCAAAACTTGCAACCCCAACCATATTTCAATTAATTCGAACTCTATAAGAAAAATAAAGTAAAACATCTGTTATTAAGACTAATACCCCCCACACGTGGAAACTTCCCTATAATATCAGAGAAAACATAAAATAATATAATTTCATAGAAAAAGATACTCTATCCGATACGCTTTGTTGTACACGAACTCGACTAGTATAAATATATAGTGTATGTTTTGTCTTATGAATACTTATTACCAACTCCACCTATAAATGTCGCACTAATTCTCGGCATATCAATCAGCCAGCTATCACACGGTACGCGATTTTGTTATTTCTGAAACATCACTGAAATTCCTTTATTTCTTCATATTATTCAATTCACCTATATATACACACATCACTAGCTTCTTTCTTACTCCATTCATCAATCATCATCCAACAGAATAATACAGCAAACTTGAAGAGACCTACTCTTTCTTGTTGCGAGGGTTAAAGTTGTCATTTGAGCTTTAAAATTCTAGTAAAAATGTTGTCAAGAATTGCAGCAGGAAATGGGCATGGTGAAGAATCAGCTTACTTTGATGGGTGGAAAGCTTATGAAAATGACCCTTTTCACCCTGTTGATAAGCCTAATGGTGTTATTCAGATGGGTCTTGCTGAAAATCAGGTGAGCTTTCATTCATACTAATCCAATTCAAAGAGATTTTCCGGTTCCGTTTTGCTATTTTGACTGTCCCTCCATTTCATTTATTTGTTTACGTTGGGTATGGGTTCCCTTCACAAAACTCGGCCCAACATAAACAAATGAATGAAATGGAGGGAGTAAATGATATGGGTACTATATATTGACATATTGTTATGAATGATGAGCCTAATGTTTTTTATGTAAATTTTGCAGCTTTGCTTTGATTTGGTGAAAGAATGGGTTTTGAAGAATCCATCAGCATCCATTTGTACCGTTGAAGGAGTTGATCTTTTCCAAGATACTGCCATTTTTCAGGACTACCATGGCTTGCCACAGTTCAGAAAGGTAATTTTCTGTTTATTTTACTATATGATCATAAACTCGTAGTAGTACTCCCTGTGTTTCATTGAATTTTAATTAGCCAGATTGGACTCTAGGGGTCAAACCATGTCGACCAATTTTGACGAATATCCCTATTATTTTCACTAGTTTGCATGTCTGGCCCGCGCCCAGGCTATTCATCTATATTGTTATACACTTATACTCATTTTTTGAAATTGTCAACTTATATTGTTATAATATTATTAGCAACACTATTATTTTCCATAAATTAGCTTACCACCATAACCACCGTAAATTATATTATTTTACATAGATTAGCTAATAATTTATACGAGTATATTATATATAGCAGTAGATAACGTAGTGAGTATTATTCATGTTGTATCATGATGAGGTGTAAAAAATTAGGACATGTAAGAGAATAAAAATTGACAATGATATCATAATTCATAGTCTAATCTAATCTAAATGATGATTGGCACCAAAGTATGTCTTTTCATGTCAATTTATGATCGTAAATTCGCAACCGAATAATTTAATCTAATGATTTTGATACTATTTGTGGTATGAACAGTCGGTGGCAAGATTTATGGAGAAAGTGAGGGGAGATCGAGTCACATTTGATGCAGACCGTATAGTAATGAGTGGTGGAGCAACCGGAGCCCATGAATTAATGACATTTTGTTTAGCTAATCCTGGTGAAGCCTTCTTAGTTCCAACCCCTTACTACCCTGGGTAAGTTTCTACACCATTCTAATGTGTATGCGCGGATTATATGTTTATCGACTAAGTCTTGTGTGACACTGTCTTATCGTGTAAAACGACTTAATAGTAATTAACCCGGAAATTAAAATCAACTCAAGTGATTACAGGTCAAAGTTTGAATTGTTGAGTTTTCTGTAATCTGAAAATGTTGAATTTGCAGATTTGACCGCGATTTGAGATGGAGAACAGGGGTACAACTTGTGCCTGTCTTGTGCAATAGTTCAAACAACTTCAAAATAACAAGATCAGCTATGGAAGATGCGTATGAGAGAGCCCAAGAAGCTAAAATTACGGTTAAGGGCTTACTCATAACAAACCCATCAAACCCTTTGGGTACTGTCCTTGACAAAGAGACCTTAACAAGCATTTTAGCCTTTACAAATGAGAAAAACATACATCTAGTGTGTGATGAGATATATGGTGCTACTGTCTTCGGCCAGCAGAAATTTACGAGCATAGCCGAGATCATAATCGACCAGCCTCACAACCCTGATCTCATACACATTGTGTACAGCCTTTCAAAAGACTTGGGGTTCCCCGGGTTTAGGGTGGGAATCGTGTACTCGTACAATGATAAAGTTGTGCATTGTGCTAGGAAAATGTCGAGTTTTGGCCTAGTTTCGACTCAAACACAGGTGTTAATAGCCTCAATGCTCTCGGATGAGGTGTTTGTGGAGAGGTTTTTAGCCGAGAGTACAAAGAGGCTGGAAATGAGACATAAGGTTTTTACAAGGGGACTTAACCAAGTTGGAATTCAAAGCCTTAAGAGCAATGCTGGCCTGTTTGTATGGATGGACTTGCGCCATCTTCTACAAGACGCAACAGTGGAGGGTGAGCTAGCCTTATGGCGCGTGATCATTAATGAAGTGAAGCTGAATGTGTCACCGGGTTGTTCCTTCCATTGCTCGGAACCAGGGTGGTTCAGAGTATGTATAGCCAACATGAGTGATGAGACCATGGAGGTGGCCTTAAGGCGGATTAGAAGTTTCGTGCTGCAAAAGAAGGACGCTGCTAAGCCTGCTGTCGCGTCTGCCAAGAGGAAATGCTGGCAGACTAACCTGCAGCTCCGATTGTCCAACAGAAGGTTGGAGGATTTCATGGGGATTTCGCAACTCGGATCCCCTCACTCACCTATTGCTCAATCACCTCTGTTACGAGCAATGACTTAGCCGCGATTTCATTGATCTTATTGTTATGTGTATAACATGAAAGTGAATGTGTATGTAGTAGTTGCAAATAAAACTCAACCCGCAATGTTGTAGCCATTCTGTCTTTTAAAATTTGTACAAGGCAGAAAATTAGGTGTACTAAGATCAAAATGAACTTGATTCTTTCAGTTGATTTGGACCAAGTTGAATGTGATCCATTTGCGTTTCTTGTGATATAAGTAATTCTGTTGTAAGATGGAAATTCTGAATATTTTGATGAATCCTTAAGAAAGAAAACTTGTTTCTAGCTACTTTTAAAAAAAGTAACTCATTTCTATTTTCTAGCTAGTTAAACTGCAGTAAATTGTGTTCTTACTTTTTATCATCTCAAAAAGTGTTAAAGTCGGACCATTGCAATTTCACGGAATTGGAAGGAGGAGTCGTAATTTGGACGATGTGCGTTTGACATGATCGTGAGACGTGAGTTTACGTACACTTGACCGAAGATTAAACTCACCAGGCAAACAGCAAGAAAGAGTTATTAGGCCACCTTTGAGCCCATTTAACGCTGGGTACCTCAAACTTGGACTGGACTTACATTTTGAATTGGAAGGTTTTTTAGGTGCAAATTCTCAAAAAAGACGGTCTCTGAGGGACCATTGTACTATATTACAAAACGACTCTTTTTACATTGCTTGTAATTACGAGAATACTTTTAGTGATCGTTTTGATTTACTATATAAATCACATTATCGAGGATTTTGGAGGATCCCATCATGTAAAATTAGCTAAAATTTATAAAGTAACTCCTTTGCAAATCTTGGATTAAGTGTCAAGGTTTTTAACTAAAACGATTATCAAAAGTAGGATAATAGTCACTAATTACATCAATAAGGTCACGATGTAAATAACATGATTGATATCTCAATAAAATATTGAAAGACGGTCTCCCACAAGACCTTTGGTTACAAGGTTTTTTTTTTTTTTTTTTTTTTCGAGAGAGAGGTCAAGAAAATGACGTGATTGTCAATTTGAAGTACCTTAGTATCGACAGCCTTGTGTTTTCGTATGCTTTTATGAAGGTTTTGGGATTGATACAAATACTTTTTCTCAGCTCAGAAAATGATCTTGAATCAGGATCGCTTTTGGGTTTAGTTTTGGATCACACCTACTTACATAATGTATCTTGACATGGAAGCAATCAAGCTAAACATGAGCTTGCTAATCAAACTTCTTGATAATTTTATTAGCTAATCTAACCGGCATTTTTCATTGTATCGATTTGTTAAGGTGAGACTGAATTTTCCTCCAAAATATGAATATCATTGTAGCAGACTACCAGTTGGTTTTTGTCGAGTTCTTATCCAATAATTCCATGTTAAACTACTTAAATACTCCGTAATATATTTGGCAGTAAGTCAGCATCAAGCTTACATACGTCATATGTGGGTAGGCAGCAAAACTATCTTATTCATCCTCTGTGGTCTATATATATACACATAAATTGGCATGTAGTCGTAATTACATTGACTGACCAGAATAGTACCACTATCAAACGTGAATGACACAATCTAATTTGATAACTAACCTCGCCTCATACAGCCACGCTCAGTGAGTTTCAGTGTGTTGTGTATATATCACTCTTTGGGAATACCGATTTAATAAAGGTAGGTAACTTTACAAGCATAAAAAAAATCCTAACACCAATGTATATATGAAATCCCAATAAACGAGCCGCAATTACTTCGTCTTTCATGCTTCCCTAGTATCAGCAAATGACACAAGAATTGGGATTTTCTTCTATACTTTGGACGTAGTACATGGGAGGGCATGGAGGGTACGAGTGTGGATATGGGTACGGGTATGGATACGGACACGGCTTGGGTGGATCTTTTTTATCACCGTCTTTTTTATCACCATCCTTTTTGTCACCGTCTTTTTTATCGCCGCCCTTTTTATCATCCTTCTTCTCTTCTTTTGGAGGCGGCCCGACGGTTACAATCTGAGGGTTCCAATGCTTCTTTAACTTGCTTATAACTGCAACTGGATCAACTTCACCTATCACAGTCATTTTGCTTTCCTTCATGTCCACTTCTAGTGAATTTATTCCTGAATTATTCAAAACCAACCAAATTGTCATTTGCTCTCTGTTTGACAAAGACATTAACACAATTGTTATTGCAAATAAAAAACAAAGATCAAGTCATTTTGGTCAACCTTGATCAGCTTCAACCAGCCACCCAACAAATTAACAAATTTTAACCGCGAAATTATGTTTAAATATCATAATTAATTAATTATGGTGTAAAGTTGTTCTTTGCGTATAATGTCCTACTTCCATCTTAACTTAAAATAGTGAAAAACTAAGTTTAATAAATCCTAACCCGTTATTATGTCGACAAGCAAGCATTTATGTGTATAATAACACATTAAAGATCGTGACTAATTTGAAACTTTACGCAATTACTCATTCCATTATCAACTAGTTTAAACTTTGGACATTAAAGATTCGCTTGAACAAACCTCCACCTTGTATCATTACACATTATACAACAAAAAAGAGGATCAAGGTTAAGAGGCCAATCTACGGTTTAAATTCCCATACCCCTACCCCCACAGGCCGCAGCATTAGCTGTTCCTATGTACCAAAAAACATTATTTAACAAAAAATGTTGGGAAACATCTTCCCTCGCAAAATTTCAAATTATAGAGGAGACAACTACGACTATGCACTATTTTGGAGGTTGATCGGAAAAAAATAGAGGAAGCACATAAATTAGCTATAGTTGCTAGGAAGACTCTCTTAGATTAGTTGTAATCCTGTATGTTTTATTACTGTCTTTTAGACGTCAAAAAAAAAAAAAATTTATCACACACATTCAAGAAAATTCCATACCATTAATTTAAATTGGAGTAGAACAAAAGTACCTACGATAAATTTTGGCATTGACATCTTAAAAACATTATATACAAAAAAAAAAAAAAAAAAAAATGGAAAAAAAAAGGACTGAAAAGAGAGTGAACTTTTTCGTTGACCCAAAAGAACAAAATCAAGAAAGTCACATTTAATTATTTCATGTAAAAGGTTATGAAAAAACAGAGTTAAAAACAGAGGAAGGATAAAAAGAGCGCGCACCTGCAAGAGAAGACACTGCTTTCATGGCCTTTTGTTTGTCTTTGTCATCATGGATGTTCAACTTCACCACCACTTTCTACACAAGCATAACATAATGTTACGAATCGAAAACCCCATTAAACGTAAAACATACAGTTGCTTAAACTCAACGAAAAGTCTAAGCTGGTGGTTGAGCCGTAGTTTATGTTTTTATACCTTAACGCCTAAGGGGGTGTTTTCATATATAGACGTGATCAAGTAGAAACTTGATCGAAATTATCCTACGTATTCAATACGAACTTAAAGAGATGATCACATCAAGTGATTAAGAAGGTCATAAAATATAATTATTAGTTTACCTTAATCTCCATGGATAAGCCCCGCAAATGATGAAATTGTTGACTTAAGGAGTTTACAGAAATTTGAGGTGGTGATGAAATGAGGAAATGAATAAGAAATATATTGGTAGTTTAAGACAAAGTGTGAGGAAGAAGCTAAGAGCTTATTAATATGTGAAGATGCATAAGAAAATTCCACATAAAGAAAACGCTTGACAACTTCCTTCGCACTTAAGGGTCCACTCCAACCCACACTACGTATTTTTGAGGCTAAGTCTTTGCAATTTGTAGTGGAAAAAGTCTTTGCACAATTTTAGTTTTAGTTTCATATATCAACAAAATAAATAGAGATTCATTTCTCTATTATTTTGAAAATTCAAGGAGAAAATGTATTAAGATGGTGGGTTTGTTTTGTTGGACCTGACGACCTGTGTTGATTAATTAATTTGACTGATTTTAGTAATACAATGGTAAGCATCTTTTACTCAATAGTACGTCCAAGGCCCAAGGGATCAAAATTGTGGAGTTCGCTTTCATTACATCTCACATTCTCACTGGTTTTATCGATCTACGAGGATAGGTAGCAATTTATTTTCGAAATATACTAATAACAATATAGTCGTGTTTGTTTGAATGCAACGACCATCATATTTGGGATAGTCTCTAACACCATCCAAAACAATAAAACATATAAGTGACTCCAATTTTCCTATTAGTCGTGGGATTGTGATTTGTGTATTTCATGATGCCGGTTATCCATTCCTATCACAAAATTACGACATGTTCATTGCCATGAAGTGTGTATATTAGTATAGTTCAAGGGTGAAGATTTTCCCAATTCAAAATTCATACATGCGAAAGCAATTGTATTTGTATCATTTGCGTAATTGGTAAGGGAAAGGAAATTCATGCAGTACATCAACAACACTAGAAATTCGTCCCTGTTATAGTAATATTGACGTTCAAATAAATTCTTCTCCTCACAGCAGCATAGAGTCAAATTGCGAAGTCATATACTGACATAATATCCCAATAACGTCATTTGATTTTTCAATAAATTGAGTTATATTAATCTAGTTATGGAATTAATTACACCAAAATCTAGCTAACATTTTGCTTTTACATTTGATTTCAAAACCTGTCAAATGTAAAACAAAATTATTGTGGTACTTCAATTCGTAAGATATTTTAATTTCTAAAAGAATATGCCTAGAGGGTAGAAATGAACTACTCTCTCCGTTCGCTTATAAAACGCATAGGGACGAAACACAGTTTTTAAGGAAAATAAAATAAATAATGAGTTTAAGGGTCCACTTGGCGTAAAATTACACATAGGGGTATGTCCGATATGCATTTTTAATAAACAAGTATGGGTGTTTTGGTCTTTATATGTACCAATAAAAAAAAATTCTAAGTAGAAAGTTTAAACATGAATACCCCTAAATAGAAAGTAGGAAGTTTATAGGCGAATGGAGAGTAAATTGTAAAAGAGTGGACTCCCTGTAACTGAAACCGACTGATACGTCTATTTCTGGACACAATTACGATTGCTGAATATATGATGTTTGGTCTTTGTGAAATTGTGATTCCTTTGGCAAACTGGAGGCCTGGAGCTGACCATTGAAATCAATCTTAGCATTATATTAACACTGCAACGTCATCGTTGTTAAGCAACCAACTTACCAACTCCAATATAAAAATAAGACCATTGAAGATAAAATAATCCTGACGAAAGTGAGTATTCGTTGCTCGGATTAAGAAATTCAATTTCTAATTACAGAGCATAGTACGGAGTATGACTGTATGAGTGTTCATTATCGCATACTTGCATAGCAAGGCAGTCAAAACTCTATGAGTGTTCATTATCGCATACTTGCATAGCAAGCCAGTCAAAACTCATTTTACGTTAATTATTGTCAATTTGTCACATTCACGAATATTAGTTGTGCATGTACTTTATATAATCCTGAGTTGCTGACTTAGTTTACGTTGGATTTGGTTTTGCATGTAATGTAACTCAAAGGCAATATTAGCAATACGAAATTTTAGTCTAAAGCGTAATTTATCTCATTTCCAGTCATCTTGTCAAGGGATACATTTCACGATTAAAAGATAAAACACGCCAACTAACCATGATTTTCGAAAACCCATTTTTAATGAACAATTTACAATTTTTGTACAAAGAGTATGTCTATTTTTTATACAACAAGTATGTCCATTGTAAACGCGCGTAATTCACGCACCTGACTCACATCAGCGTGGACTCGTGGAGTGCGATGGTCCCGTGGAAATATCCCTTGCCTTTTTCTAACATCTCAACTGAACTTAATTTTCCTAGTATATGCTAAGTTGCTAACGTCGTGTTAAACCCGATTTTTATCTAACTCTTGTAAATTCACGGAGCCAAACACTAGTGAACGAATTTAAAAGATGCGTTATTCCCTTCCACCCCCATACGGAGTACTCGTATATAACAAGTTAACAACGTCAATCTTTTATTCATCCCGCCGAAAATAGGCGGTTAGTATTCCACTGCACTTCACTTCTCCAAAAAAAAAAAAAAAAAAAAAAAAAAAGCTTAGCATCTGCTCAACCATGGCGAAGATTTCTTATGCTAGTTTCTTCACCTTCTTCCTCACACTCTCTCTCCTCCTCCTCCTCATCTCTTTCGCCGCCGCATCTCCGCCTTGCCACGCGCAGTTTTCCGGTGACGATAATTCTTCTCCGTTTCCGTCACCCATCGCACAGGTCGCCACTCGCCAGCTGTCGTATCCTCGAAGATTCTGGCGACGATCAACCTCGGAAGCTTGAGTACGAGTTCTACCGCGATTCTTGTCAGAATGCTGGGAAGATTATTTATAAAGTTATGAGCGAAGCTGTCGAAGAAGACGAGAAGATCACCGCTCGACTTCTCCGTCTCATGTTCCACGATTGCTTCATTCAGGTCGATTTTTCCTCCTTTTTTTTCCCTTGATTTTGATTTTCTCATGTTGTTTCGCTAATATTCCAGCTCGATTTTGTGCATTTGTTGATTTTACTCTGTTTTCTGCGCTTCAATTGAAAAACTAGGGTTTCGCAATGTTCGAATCGGAATCAAATTTCTTTGCGATGTTTTGGTTGATGCGATTGAAATTTCTGGTGTTTAAGCTTGAAATTACTGTTAAATGTGTCGTCATTAGCGTCGGTTTGATTAGAGTTTCAACGAAGTGCAATCTTATGTGAATAATAATGTTGAACTGTGATAATTTCCGATACGAGTAATTTCTGTTGGTTGATCATCTGAATAACTTCCTGATGACGTTTCAATTTGGCATCAAATGTTGTTTTGTTCAGGTTGATTTCCCCTTTTCGTTGCTTAGTCTAGGTTTTTGCCAGAAATTTCGTCAAGATTTCGGTCTGTGTTTCTACGCTTCAGTAGCTAAATGAGGGTTTCGTGATGTTCGAATCGTCAGTGTTTTTCTCTGTTGTTACGAGTGAAATTGCTGTTGCGTAAGATTGAATTTACTGACGTTACTGTCACATATGTCGTAATTACCATCATTTATTTAAGGAACAACGAAGTGCAATTTTATGTGAATCATGATGATAAATTGTAGAGAGGTGCATCTAAGCTAATATACTCTGCCTACACTTGATCATAGCCTTAGAAGAATTCTGTTATTTTGTAACAGAATTCAGTTGATTTTGGCGGGAATTCTTCCCACTTGACTCTACTACATTTTAGCTATAAATACCTCTTGTAACTGATTGATTACAACTAATGGAAAATTAATCTTCTTCTACATTCTTTCTCCTACAATGTTTTGCTTTACATTTTCTGTATCTTCTCTAAGAAGGTTTACCTCACCTTTGAGATTCTCTTCATAAATCTACTTGACATTTCGTGTTGGCGTAAAATATTCCGTCAGTAATGTGGTGGATTGTACATATGAACTGATGTTGTAGAGGTGTTTGGAATGGTGTGGTTATATGTAGGGTTGCGATGCATCTGTGCTGCTGGATGATAGTCGCGGGAACCAAAGTCATCCCATTGAGAAGAATGCCATCCCAAATCAGACACTCTAAATGATTTAACGTCATTGACCGAATCAAAGAGGCCGTGGAGGCAGAGTGTCCTAACACTGTTTCCTGTGCAGACATCATTTCCCTGGCAACTAGAAATGGCATTGTCTTGGTGAGTTAATAAACTCGGAATTCTCTTTGTCATCGTTACTTCTCTGTACATATTAACCTGAAATGACTGTTTCTTTTGTTAAAAATGCATAGGCGAATAAGTCATCTGTTTATTTCATCTTTAACTAATGTGATTATGGCCTTTGCATAGACTAATTTGCAAGGAATTTGTGATTATGGCTTTAACTAATCTGTTAGAAATGCATAGGCTTTTACCGGTTATTGTATTATAGTTTTGATCTCACTGGTATATTTTGGCAGCAGCCAGCATGCCGTCATGGAATTCTTTCACTTAAGTGCACTTAAGTTCTTGTCAAAGTGATAAGAAGTTTTTGTTCATACAAGTACACTTAATTCATTTCTGTTTCCGAGGGTTGCAGTTTGGGTTAGCCTATGTTCTGATGTGGTAATTCATTTCTGACTTTGAAGTTGCATATTCCGTTCCATTGTGCCAAGTCCATATCTTCTGTTTGCTCAATCATCTTATGTCTATTTATCATAGTAGCTTACCTAATACGAAAGCTTTGAAGATCAGGTAACTATAAATAGCTGAATGCTAGGAATGTTTCCTGTGTTCTCCTCCTACGGCTCCTAGTATGTATATGTTTAACAACTTGAGTATAGGCATTTAATTGCTGGGAAGCTGTACGCCATCAATTGATTTTTTACTTCGTTCTGTTTTGCCTTCTGTATGCAGTTCTAGACATATATATTAAGCTACATCGTCCCTTTTAATTTTACCTTTTCATGACACCGGCTGCTTTTCATAATTGTCAAAGTGATCCTATGTTCTTGTTCATACTAGCACACTTTAAGTTCATTTCTAGGCGCTTGTTTCTGAGAGCTGTAGTATTGGCTTAGTCTATGTTCTGATCTGATGTGGCCATTCATTTCTGACTTTGAAGTTGCATCTTCTCTGTTTACCCAATCATGTTATGTCTATGTTACACAGTAGCTTTTCTAATAAGAATGCTATGAATGTTTCCTGTGCTCACCTCTTTCGGCTCCTAGTATCTATATGTTCGGAAGCTTGAGTATCTGCTTCTAATTGCTGGGAAGCTCCAAGGCATCCTTCATCCTTAATCAAAGGAAGACATTATGCATGCTTTCGTAACATCATATCAGTTGATATTTTCCTTGGTTTATGTTTTGCAGTCCATGGGGCCATTTTACCCTGTCCTCACTGGTAGAAGGGACAGCCTCGAGTCACACCATGATGATGCTATCAAGCACATACCAAGACCTGAGGTAGACTTCAATGAGACAATGGTTCTGTTTGCAGAGAGGGGTTTCAATGAGAAAGAAGTTGTCAGCCTCTTCGGTACTTGACCTATCTATCAGACTATCACCTACATACCTAGTTTTGCATTATCCTGATTGGCTTTTGGATCATAGCTCTTGACCTTCCATTATCTTTCTCATCTGTTGGATGTTCCCTTGCAGGTGCACACAACATTGGACAAATTGGATGCCAGTTCATTCGAAGTCGACTCACCAACTTTAAGGAGTCTGGAAAGCCCGATCCAGAAATTCCTGCAGACTTTGCGCTTGAGCTGAGCAGTCTATGCCCAGAAGATGCATCTCCAAGCCCTTCGCCATCCAGACTCCGGAATCTGATGGAGTCTAACAGTGGCTTGTCATATTATCAGTCCCTGACACCATTCATCTTCTCGGGAACTGGCTTTGATACACACTACTACAAGGAGTTGCTGGCAGGACGAGGTAAGCTTTACTCAGACCAGCAGCTGATGAGAAACGAGAAGGCTGCCATAGTAGTAAGAGTGTTTGCATCGGATGATGGGTCCAGCTTTCGTCGAGAATTCTCAAAGGCTATGCTGAAGATGTCTAACCTCCAGCCCCCTGCTGGCTCCAAAGGTGAGATCCGGACCAGTTGCTCACGCCCAAACAGCAACTGATCCTGTGTTGACTCAAATTCTAGTGCAGCAAGAATTTTTGCTTGTCATGAAAACTTCTGCTTTACAGTTTTCATTCTCTCTTAGGTGGTAAGTTGTAGGTGGTTCGTCGTCATCTCCTGACTTAGTTAATTCCGCGAAGTGTATTGTACCACTGGAGAACTCTCTCCTTTTTGTTTTACAGCAAGTAGTGAGTAATGCTCTCGTTTAGACAACACACTCGGCATGGAAACTGTTATAGTAGTTGTTTGTGGGACAGTCCACAGGCATCAGCACATTTTCTTCTTCCGAAGTGGTAAACGTTTTTCAATTTTACGCCGTTTAATAGTTTACAATGAATTAATCACGTAGTCCATTAACGGTAACTTGATTTTTGATGTTATTTATGTATTCCATTCACTCATTTCACTTTTTCTTGGTCCGCCACTTTTTGTTACTTGTTAGTGAAGTTTTGTATTTAGAAGAAGCGCGAGAGAATTAAATTACAATAATTACATTGATCAGAACCATGGTTGGGGACATAAATATACATACAGGAAGTTAGAACGATGAATCTGGAAATATAAACCAAAACTACTATACGAACAAATGAGAAACAGTGTAATCGGAAAAAGCAGGGGAAAAGCTCTACTTAAGACGACCATGCCATGCCATCATTATATCAAGAGTCAAGACATAGTCAAAGTAGTAGTCAAAAGGACTGAGATATATGGAGGATGGATAGCCGTATAGGTGATGTACAAAATTAATTAAGGGATCAGATAGCATATACAGAATGAGCTAGACATAAACGGACTATAATCTTACGCAACAAGGATGATCTATATAAACTTTCATAACGAATTTTCAATACAGTAGATATTCAACTATTCCAACCTTAAAATAATAATAATGTTGCATTGATCTTGGGAGCAATATAATTACTTTTATTTGATCTAAATATCGCATTAAAAAATTTCAATTTAGTCCTTACAATAATAATCATCACTATACAAACCGTTTATTGTTTGACATCAAAATTAAACTAAACAAGTTGGATTATAGCAAGGATAATACGTGAACCGAAAGACAGATTATGGCTCTCATGAGCCAAGTTAAGTGGCTTCTTCGCATCTTTAATCTTTTGAACACAAGAATCAGAGGCGGCGGCCACGGCCTTGAAGTGGACATCGACTGCTTGGAGGTTTCGTGCGGAGTACTCAACTTCAACATCACTCAATGCGGGCAACACATCGGAGTAAATCTGGATGCAATCTTGACGGTCGACTAAGTCGGTAACGGTAAGCTCCAAGTGTGCTTTGACGTATTGAATGACACCTAGCCCTAGAGAACTCAAACTGTGAGCGTCATTAGTTTCGGGAACTGCGCTTAAAAGGAAAAGACACTCATCGATCGATATTGTAGGGTCTCGAGCTGCTATTGCCGGGCATGCGTCAATGATGACTTGATTGATCACGTAGTCGTCCATCGTTGCAGACACGTGTACGGTTTTTGTCGAAGCCAAAACTACGACGAGGACGAAGAACAGGATCTTAACCAAAGAACTCATGGTTGCTGACTTGTGTTGGTTACGGAATATGATGATGATGTTTATGATTTTTGTGGGTTTGTGGCGTGTTTGAGACTTGATTGATGAAAAAAATTTGTCCTGCCATGCTCTCTTTATATAGGGGATGGTGTGGTTGTAGTATGGTAATCTTTTTAGCCTAATCCCAGTCGTAATCCTATTTCTAATCTCACAATGGAGGACTTATTAGTTCTACTACGAATTGGTAAAGGAAAAAACTTTCGTCAATTGGCAGAAGTGTTCCTCTTAAAACTTTGTTGATCCACTAAAGAATTATGGAGTATTACCGAGAATTCCGGTTAAAGAATATTACGTGTGTTTAGGAAAGCGACATACTTTAGATGTTGTATTCCTAAACACACATAATTTTTTTTTTTAACAGGAATTCTCCGGAATACTCCAAAAATTGGACAACTTATTAGGTGGTTCCTCAAAAATTGGACAACGTATTAGGTGGTTTCCCACAATTTACCCAAAATATTAATCCAGACTTTCTTTAGGCTGTTTTACTGCCTGCATAATCATTCTTCATTATTTTTTTATAAGAAATAAAATATTAAAATTTATTTTGGACGTAGTCTAAGTAGTAAACTAGTACAGATAAAAGTAGAATTAGATCAACATTATTACAAGCAAGTTATATGTAGTGGTAGCTCATTTTAAGACGACCATTATTTATAAATCATATCCAAAAGTACCGCAAAGACTAGATTTATACTAAATAATGTACAAGCTAAACCAAGGCTAAGCAAAAAGCGCCCCTGGGTAGTTGGTAACATCCTCGACACCATCAACGCCGTTGTATGATAACAGTACTCTAACGCCAAGCTTAATGGTTTTTTCTTTTTTAACGGAGCCAAGCTTAATTGCTACAACTAGGGCTGTTCAAAAACTGACCCGGACTAAAGACCGACCCGGAAGGACCGAGGACCGGACCGGACCCGGACCATTCGGTCCGGTCTTCGGTCTTCAAATTTTGGCTTTTCCGGGTCCGGTCCGGTCCGGTCTAAACCCGCGGGTTTCGGTCAAAGACCGAGGACCGGACTTACCCATATATAAGGAAAAAAAAAGGGGTTGATTTTCCAATTATCCTAACCCTACACTACCATTCCCGTGAAAACCTAATACCTAGATAACTCCCTTTCTCTCTCCACTCAAACATCAATTGCTTTCGTCCACCTTTCTCCTACAGCCACCACCCACCTTTCGTCGTCATTGTTCACCACAGCCGCCACCCACCCATCTTTGGCCGTCGGCCCGTCACTGAAACTCTGTAAGTCTTAATTTTCGCACTTACCGTCGGCCCGTCACTGATCTCCATTTTCTCGCACTTACCGATCGTCGTTGTAACCCTACCGTCGCCATCTCATCACCGTGTACATCGTCGTCCGCCGATCGTCGCTATTGTTCGCTGTTGCGGTTGCAGATCTATATCTATTTCTTCTCGTTTTTGCCTTTTCATTTGTAATAATCAATTTCTAATCTCAATTTAGCTGATATATAATCAATTTTTACCATCTCCTTATATTTTTCCCCAAATCTTCCTGCTCCAAGTTATTCGGCATAGATGCATAATGCAGCAACGTAATTAAGCTTCGGTCCGGTCCGGGCTTGGACCGGTTAATTCGGTCCGATCCGGGTCCGGTCCTAACCTTACCGGTCTGGTCTCCGGGTCTCAACTTTTGTGAGATCCGGTCTTCGGTCTTTACCGGTTCGGTCCGGGTTTGGACCGGTGAACACCCCTAGCTGCAACAAATTACAGTTTCAGTTTATATATCAAGCATAAGAGCTAAAATAAGTCACATTATGCAGATTCTTACGTTATTACTTATCCAAATGTCCCCTCGATTGCCTAGATTTGTCACTAATGCTGTTGGTTATGATTTTTGAGGAACCACCTAATAAGTTGTCCAATTTTTGAGGAACCACCTAATAAGTTGTCCAATTTTTGGAGTATTCCGGAGAATTCCTGTTAAAAAAAAAAATTATGTGTGTTTAGGAATACAACATCTAAAGTATGTCGCTTTCCTAAACACACGTAATATTCTTTAACTGGAATTCTCGGTAATACTCCATAATTCTTTAGTGGATCAACAAAGTTTTAAGAGGAACACTTCTGCCAATTGACGAAAGTTTTTTCCTTTACCAATTCGTAGTAGAACTAATAAGTCCTCCATTGTGAGATTAGAAATAGGATTACGACTGGGATTAGGCTAAAAAGATTACCATACTACAACCACACCATCCCCTATATAAAGAGAGCATGGCAGGACAAATTTTTTTCATCAATCAAGTCTCAAACACGCCACAAACCCACAAAAATCATAAACATCATCATCATATTCCGTAACCAACACAAGTCAGCAACCATGAGTTCTTTGGTTAAGATCCTGTTCTTCGTCCTCGTCGTAGTTTTGGCTTCGACAAAAACCGTACACGTGTCTGCAACGATGGACGACTACGTGATCAATCAAGTCATCATTGACGCATGCCCGGCAATAGCAGCTCGAGACCCTACAATATCGATCGATGAGTGTCTTTTCCTTTTAAGCGCAGTTCCCGAAACTAATGACGCTCACAGTTTGAGTTCTCTAGGGCTAGGTGTCATTCAATACGTCAAAGCACACTTGGAGCTTACCGTTACCGACTTAGTCGACCGTCAAGATTGCATCCAGATTTACTCCGATGTGTTGCCCGCATTGAGTGATGTTGAAGTTGAGTACTCCGCACGAAACCTCCAAGCAGTCGATGTCCACTTCAAGGCCGTGGCCGCCGCCTCTGATTCTTGTGTTCAAAAGATTAAAGATGCGAAGAAGCCACTTAACTTGGCTCATGAGAGCCATAATCTGTCTTTCGGTTCACGTATTATCCTTGCTATAATCCAACTTGTTTAGTTTAATTTTGATGTCAAACAATAAACGGTTTGTATAGTGATGATTATTATTGTAAGGACTAAATTGAAATTTTTTAATGCGATATTTAGATCAAATAAAAGTAATTATATTGCTCCCAAGATCAATGCAACATTATTATTATTTTAAGGTTGGAATAGTTGAATATCTACTGTATTGAAAATTCGTTATGAAAGTTTATATAGATCATCCTTGTTGCGTAAGATTATAGTCCGTTTATGTCTAGCTCATTCTGTATATGCTATCTGATCCCTTAATTAATTTTGTACATCACCTATACGGCTATCCATCCTCCATATATCTCAGTCCTTTTGACTACTACTTTGACTATGTCTTGACTCTTGATATAATGATGGCATGGCATGGTCGTCTTAAGTAGAGCTTTTCCCCTGCTTTTTCCGATTACACTGTTTCTCATTTGTTCGTATAGTAGTTTTGGTTTATATTTCCAGATTCATCGTTCTAACTTCCTGTATGTATATTTATGTCCCCAACCATGGTTCTGATCAATGTAATTATTGTAATTTAATTCTCTCGCGCTTCTTCTAAATACAAAACTTCACTAACAAGTAACAAAAAGTGGCGGACCAAGAAAAAGTGAAATGAGTGAATGGAATACATAAATAACATCAAAAATCAAGTTACCGTTAATGGACTACGTGATTAATTCATTGTAAACTATTAAACGGCGTAAAATTGAAAAACGTTTACCACTTCGGAAGAAGAAAATGTGCTGATGCCTGTGGACTGTCCCACAAACAACTACTATAACAGTTTCCATGCCGAGTGTGTTGTCTAAACGAGAGCATTACTCACTACTTGCTGTAAAACAAAAAGGAGAGAGTTCTCCAGTGGTACAATACACTTCGCGGAATTAACTAAGTCAGGAGATGACGACGAACCACCTACAACTTACCACCTAAGAGAGAATGAAAACTGTAAAGCAGAAGTTTTCATGACAAGCAAAAATTCTTGCTGCACTAGAATTTGAGTCAACACAGGATCAGTTGCTGTTTGGGCGTGAGCAACTGGTCCGGATCTCACCTTTGGAGCCAGCAGGGGGCTGGAGGTTAGACATCTTCAGCATAGCCTTTGAGAATTCTCGACGAAAGCTGGACCCATCATCCGATGCAAACACTCTTACTACTATGGCAGCCTTCTCGTTTCTCATCAGCTGCTGGTCTGAGTAAAGCTTACCTCGTCCTGCCAGCAACTCCTTGTAGTAGTGTGTATCAAAGCCAGTTCCCGAGAAGATGAATGGTGTCAGGGACTGATAATATGACAAGCCACTGTTAGACTCCATCAGATTCCGGAGTCTGGATGGCGAAGGGCTTGGAGATGCATCTTCTGGGCATAGACTGCTCAGCTCAAGCGCAAAGTCTGCAGGAATTTCTGGATCGGGCTTTCCAGACTCCTTAAAGTTGGTGAGTCGACTTCGAATGAACTGGCATCCAATTTGTCCAATGTTGTGTGCACCTGCAAGGGAACATCCAACAGATGAGAAAGATAATGGAAGGTCAAGAGCTATGATCCAAAAGCCAATCAGGATAATGCAAAACTAGGTATGTAGGTGATAGTCTGATAGATAGGTCAAGTACCGAAGAGGCTGACAACTTCTTTCTCATTGAAACCCCTCTCTGCAAACAGAACCATTGTCTCATTGAAGTCTACCTCAGGTCTTGGTATGTGCTTGATAGCATCATCATGGTGTGACTCGAGGCTGTCCCTTCTACCAGTGAGGACAGGGTAAAATGGCCCCATGGACTGCAAAACATAAACCAAGGAAAATATCAACTGATATGATGTTACGAAAGCATGCATAATGTCTTCCTTTGATTAAGGATGAAGGATGCCTTAGAGCTTCCCGAACATATAGATACTAGGTGCCGAAGGAGGTGAGCATAGGAAACATTTCTACAAGCAGGACATTCCTACTAGCATTCAGCTATTATAATTACCTGATCTTCAAAGCATTTCAGCTACTGTGTAGCATAGACATAACATGATTGGGTAAACAGAGAAGATGGACTTGGCACGGAATATGCAACTTCAAAGTCAGTAATCAATGAACACATCAGAACATAGACTAAGCCAATACTAAAACTCTCAGAAACAAGCACCTAGATATGAACTTAAAGTGTGATAGTATGAACAAGAACATATGATCACTTTGACAATTACCAAAAGCAGCCGGTGTCATGAAAAGGTAAAATTAACAGGGACGACGTAGCTTAATATATGTCTAGAACTGCATACAGAAGGTAAAATTCACAGTGCTATTACAAAGTGAAAGAAAATCACGTTGGCATGCTGGCTGTGCGACAATATACCACTATACCAGTGAGCTCAAACTATGATACAACGGGAAGCTCTGATCAAAAGCAGAGAGCTGTTTACTAAAACGCAAAATATAGCAATATTTCATGGAGTCCATGCAAGTTCATCATACTCAGAACAACGAGAGAAAGCCACTGCAACTTGGCGCTTCAGGTTTCTCTCACCAGACAACCAGATACAATGTCGTTCTATATAGTACATCATTAACATATTTCAATCGCAAGTACTATAGATAACACATAAAAAAAAAAAGTAACATAAATAATGCTCAGCATAGTTATTCATACAACAATAATGTGATGACAGAAGTGACACACAAAAGGCCATATTAAAAACATTCCTTGAAAATTAGCCACACACATACACATTAGTCAGAAACGAAACAATCAGATATGTCGTTTCAGTGCTCGCTCTCCATGATCAACAGATGACTTATTAGCCTAGGTATTTCTATCAAAGGAAACAGTCACATCTTCCAATTACAGGTTTATATTTACAGAGAAGTAACGATGACAAAGAGAAGTCCGAGTTTATTAACTCACCAAGACGATGCCATTTCTAGTTGCCAGGGAAATGATGTCTGCACAGGAAACAGTGTTAGGACACTCTGCCTCCACGGCCTCTTTGATTCGGTCAATGACGTTAAATCCTTTGAGTGTCTGATTTGGGATGGCATTCTTCTCAATGGGATGACTTTGGTTCCCGCGACTATCATCCAGCAGCACAGATGCATCGCAACCCTACATATAACCACACCATTCCAAACACCTCTACAACATCAGTTCATATGTACAATCCACCACATTACATACATTCTTCCTTTCTTTTCACATCATATTCTATATTCAGCGAAATTTACAGCATGACTGACAAATATTTTACGCCAACACGAAATGTCAAGTAGATTTATCATCATGATTCACATAAAATTGCACTTCGTTGTTCTTAAATAACTGATGGTAATTACGACATATGTGACAGTAACTTCAATCTTACGCAACATCAAATTTACTCGTAACAACAAGAAGCACACAGAGTAATTTACTGACAATTCGGACATCACGAAACCCTCATTTAATGAAGCGCAGAAACACAGACCGAAATCATCAAATCCACAAAACCGACCCCAAAACTGAAACGTCTAGAACAAAACATTTGATGCAAAACTGAAACGTCTAGAAGAATCATTAAAACACGTCAAATAAACGACATCAGGTAATTATTCAGATGATTAACCAACAGAAATTATCTCAATCAACATTATTCTTCACTCCAATTAAACCGACGCTAATGACGACACATTTGACAGTATTTTCAAGCTTAAAAACAGTAATTTCAAGCTTAAACATCATTAATTTCTATCGCAACAACCAAAACATCGCAAATAAATCCGATTACAATTCGAACATCGCGAAACCCTAGTTTTTCAATTGAAACGCAGAAAACAGAGTAAAATCAACAAATGTACAAAATCGAACAGGAATATTAGCGAAACAACATGAAAAAATTAAAATCAAGTAAAAAAAAAAAGGGGGAGAAATCGACCTGAATGAAGCAGTCGTGGAACATGAGACGGAGAAGTCGAGCGGTGATCTTCTCGTCCTCTTTGACAGCTTCGCTCATAACTTCATAGATAATCTTCTCAGCATTCGGACAAGAATCGCGGTAGAAGTCGTACTCAAGCTTCCGCGGTTGATCGTCGCCGGAATCTTCAAGGATACGACAGCTCGCGAGCGGTGCGTCAGGCGACGGAAACGGAGAAAAGTGATCGTCACCGGAAAACTGCGCGTCGCACGGCGGAGATGCGGCGACGGCAGCTAGGAGGAGAGAGAGTGTGACGAAGGAGGTGAAGAAAATAGCATTAACATTGATCGCCATGGTTGAGGCGTCAAGCAGAAGCTAAGCTTTTTTTTTGGGGGGGGGGGGGGGAAGTGAAGTGAAGTACTGAAGAGAAGTGCTTAGACTCTTGAGTGGAATAATAACCGCCTATTTGTGGTGGAATGAATAAAGGTTGTTATATAGTACTACGGAATTACAGTCATTTCCGAAACAATGGGTTGTACAAAAAATGTGAACAATTGTCGGAAAATATGGTTGGTGTATTTTAACTTAAAACATGAAATGTATTTTTTGACAAAAAGGTCAAAAATGAGTGTAATTTACGTATAGACTTTATGAAGTCTATGTACAATCAAATATTCGTTAATGTGACAATTAAAATGAAATGAGTTTGACGGCCTTGTTCTATGTACAATGATAATGAATAATATACTCTTCATAAATTAAATTTTCTTTTGTTAGGACTTTCTTATATGGTCTTAATTTTTTTGGTTGGGGGGGGGGGGGGGGGGGGTTGGTTGCTAATTAACAACAATGACGTTGCAAGTCACTAATGATTGTGATAATTTAGGTTTTGCGCTGTTAATATAAGGCTAAGATTCCAGTTAATATAAGGCTAATATAGGAATCACGAAGACCAAAATATTACGGAGTATCTAGCAATCGTACTGATGTCCAGGAATAGACGTATCATCAGTCGGTTTCATACATGGGGTCCAGTCCACCTTCTGTACTAGTTTGCATGCCCGTGTCACGCCCGGATTTGTCTATTTATAATGTTTATACTCGTTTTATAAAAATGTACTGCATGTTTTGTCTTGGTTGTAATATCATTATGACGGGTATTATAATCAACGTTTGTCATCCGTCATATTTTATTATTATATCTATTTCTACTCACTCATCATATTATCATATTTTCACTTTTACGTCACCTATTATACATATTCAATCCCATTATCTCGTCACATGTTCCATTATTTCATTCTATCTAATATCCCGTAATTGTTACATCACATTATATTTAAATTTATTACCATAAATTAGCTAACCACCGTAATATTATCTCTTAGATCTCATACTGGATACTAAATTACCATATTTATTATTTTCCATAAATTAGCTAATAATATATTTTATGATAATTTATTACCATATGTTAATCAATAATTGTATTTAATACTATTTTTATGTTCTATCCAATTAATGTTTGCCAAGTGTCCTTCTAAAAAATACTTGGTTTCAGGTTTTAATAGATAGTATTAGATTTCATTTCTAGCCTCTATGAGTATTATTCTAGAAATTAAATTAGCTTTACGTGTGGTTTTCGATATATGACATGTGTTAAAATCGAATGTAAACTGATAGCTAGATTTTTTTTTGGTGTAATTAATTCCATAACTAGGTAATACTCGTATTACCTAGTTTATTAAAAAATCAAATGACTGCGTCAATATGACTGTTCAAATTCTTGTGTAGATTTATGTACTACTCCGTGAATTTTCTTAGCTCTCCTGACCAAATGATACAAATACAATTGCGTCCTTTCGCATTTGTGATTTTTGCGTTGACAAAATCTTCATCTTTAAACTATACTAATATATACACAGATATAATTGCGTGATTTCACATTTGTGATTTTTGTGTCGAGGATGTTACCAAAGGGCGCTTTTTTTTTAACTTTGGTTTAGCTCGTACACTATTTCAGCCGGTAAGCATTGATAAAAAAATAAAAAAAAATAAAAAAATACGCGGAGTAAAATCTAGTCTTTGCGGTACCTTTGGACATGATTTATGAATAACATGTGATTTTGATTCCAAGTAACTTTGCGTCTCTCGTATCTTTGTTTGGTCGTAAACCAAACCACTGATTTAGCTTTAATCTATGACGGGCAGGTGATCATTCGAACATCGTTGAATAAAGAAGCAATGAAATCTACAATTCTAAATTGCACAAATAGAGTCTGAGTCGTAGTATCGTCTACTCTTCTTATATTTGTACATTCTCTTCTTCCACTAATAATCCATCAGGCTCTCTCACACAAGGCTGAAATACATAGTGAGACGCCCGATTCTTCTGGAATTTAAACCGCAGAATAGTGGGCCAATAGTATGGCCCATTTTTCCAACCCAACCAAGTTACTTAACATGCTCAAAACAATGGGCCAAATTTGGCCAATGTAATTAACATTCCACGACCCGAATTGACCAATTCACAAAAACGACGATAGAGTACTACCGGGTGGTACAATATATGACGGGTGGTAAACTAATTTCACTGTCGAGTGTTTCGCCTTAATTAACATCACTTCTCCGGCCTATCGGTTCATACTTCCTTCTAGTAGGTTTGTGCCCACCTATTTCATGGCAACATAGCCATTTATCCAAGGTCGTAAAATTTTCGGATTTTACCAAGACCGCGAGACTCAATCAAAAATACTGGTAGTGCGTGGTGGACTGGTGGGTAGTAGTCTAATTAAGTCTCCATACATTCTACGACATGTTCAACCTCATTACTTCCGCTCTATTTTTATGTACTCGTAGTAATCAACATATATATGGAGAATATAGGTAATCATGTGCATATAATTGAATGATGATTTTGCTAGCAAGAATTCTAATCATGCACCACAGACCACAAGAACAACATAAGGTAAGAGTTTCCTCGACAAACTAGCTTCATTCTTTATCAGTTGCCAGTGCCGAATGTTAATTGCAAACAAATATAAGTAATACTAGTTTTAAGCCCGTGCGTTGCACGGTTCAAATATTATATCATTCTTAATAATTTTTTTTGTTTATAACAAATTATGCTATCATTTCAATAAAAATAATTCATAACAATTGTTGTGATGCTGCTTACATGTATTTTAAAATCTTGATCAATTAAAAAAAAAATACAAAGTTGTCTAGATTGTTCATGTTTAAATTATACAAACAACATTTTTTATCTATACTTGAAAAACACCTTTTTTTAATAGATATAGTATATAAAGTCGATTGTAATCATTATGCATTGCTTATCGGAAAATGTATAAATGGATCTCAAATTGAAATTCATTTCAAATCAAATAAAATGATATATGTTTCAAAAGTTTCTGATACACTAACCAATTGTATGATCAATCATACCGTATTTCTATAATATAGTGTAAATGATTAATAATTAACTGTGTAATCTATCATCTCATGTTTTGCTCCTTCACCATACACTAAACTCTTTGAGTAATTCTTAAATGATGGACTCTTCATTTTGCTCTTTCACCGTACACTAAACTCTTTGATTAGTTCTTAAATGATTGACTCTTCTTTTGCGCTCTTTCACCATACACTAAACTCTTTGAGTATTTCTCAAATGATGGACTTTCTCTATGCTCTTCAAAAATCCCTCTTTTATACAAAAAAAGAACAGATGTTTAAATTCCATTTTAATCTTTCATGAGTGCGTTGCACGGTACACATATTATATTGTGTATGATAATTCTTATTATACAAAAGTTCCACGTTGAACATGTTTCCTCGATAGTCAGATGTAGTGTGTATATTTTGTTTGTTGAGTTTAGTTTAGGAATAGTCATTTTTGCAATTTTCGCTACATGACTGCTGATTAATGCATTTCTATCAAACATATGTATAATGAAACTCATTTTAGATTAAATTTCAAAACAGGTTTAATGAGTTATATGTATTAATTTTTTTTATATATAAAATGAAAGTTACGACTAATTATGTCACGTCACATTTAAATATCTTTCAAATTGCAATTTTATGAAAGTATGGAGTCTGACTAATAAATGTTGGGAGAATCTTTCATTCTTTGGACACTCTCACCATTTCTCTTATTTTAGACTCTCTTTAAGCTTTTTTATTTTTTTCAAAAAACAAATCTCTACTAAATGTATACGGAGTAACTTAATTGTTTTGCATATCGTAAAAATGTGTAAAAGGATCTCAAATTGAGATACATTTCGAAACAAATCTAATGATATATGTTTTGAAATTTTCCGATACACATAAGTAATGTTATAAGTGATTATGTCGCAATACATTTATTAAAGAGTCTCACGAAAATAAGGATTCTCTATGTGGATTTCCATTTGAGTTGTTAATAATGAAATGGGGGGTGTTTCTCATTTTTTAAACTCTCTCAGTATTTATCTTTTGTTGGACTCTCTCTCGCCTCTTCAAAAATCCCTCTTTTATATATATATATTAGATTATGGCCAAACCAAATAAAGACCGTATTTACATATGACGACTCCATAAGATTCGAATACAAACAGAATCTTGCGCAACAAGAAATTATTAATTAATACAGAGGATATTATATTATTATTCCAACTTAAAATATACGGTAGTTAACTTTGATTAAACTATCGCATGAAATTTTATCAAGTCCTTACAATACTAATTATTACAAACCTTTTATTGTTTGACATCAAAATTGAACTAAATAAGTTGGATGATAGCAAGGACAAGACGTGAATCAAGGCTTCAAGTTCACGCTTTACAAGGCCAGCAGCTCGCATCAGACGTTTGAGCTGAGAGTGGCTGAAGAAATTTAGATTTCGCGAATCAAGCTCATATTTTCTTCTCTTTTTTTCCTCAAGGGTAAATAAAAAGTATGAAACATGATATGTCAAAATTTTCACAACTCAGATTTATTGTTATACAGCGAATGAAAAGATAATACATAAATCATGGAATGCCATATATATTTCTCCTGTGTAGCTCCAATTTCTCCAGTCTCCACTCCCGCCTCTTCTGTCTTCAATCTCCATACAATAGAGTGACGATCTCGAATTTCTGTTAGTCTACATGCCCATGAGAAGTGTAAATCAGACTTCAATGGACTCATGACTAAAAGTGAATCAGATTGTTGAGATCCTAAACAGACGCCTCCGCCTGCAGTGCTTTTTGTGCAATTTCTAGTGCTGCCTCCACTGTTGTCGCACTTTGTAGCTTAGCTATGTCGATGAGAGGTTGTTCCCTAGCGAGTTTAGGAAGAAGTTGGAATTCCTGAAAGTTTCGCAAAAAGGCCTGTTACTTCCAGCTCAGGGAATATTATGTTTTTTTTTTTTTTTTTTGGCACTAGTTATCCCCAGTCAAGTTTTTGCATACAAGTTGGATTTTCCATCATACCGAACTTTAGCTGTGCTCTGCTCATCAGTCATCATATGAAATCTAAATAGACTATAAAAACAAGTACCTCAGGACTTCCACTTTCAACAAGAACCCCTTTCAGCCTACCTGTAAGCAGAAATAATCATATGTGAGAATATTTTGACTAAAATTGGGCAGAGACCTGACCGAAAACAACAGAACACAAAGATCAAAAAGGAGGGTACCGGAATCTATCCAGAATGTAGCGATCTTGGGATCAAAGTTACCAATCTCAACCGGCTCTCCAACTGTTCCATAGAAAAGTTATGACGAGCATACATTTAGTAACTGATAAGATATGAGATGTACATACTCCACGCTCACGACGATGATGTAAAAGCAGAGTGTAGTTTGGCATCAATCTTACCATTGTCTCCAAAGAATTGCCACCATATTTTTCTCTGGCTGCCTTCATATTCAAATACCCTCGAGTAGAAGTAAGGGAGATAATCATACCTGCATTCAACCAGTGATTAATAATCATCAGTAAAATGTAAAGTTGTTCCAGGGTACAGTTCAGAATCTGATATCAACAGAAGGGCAGGCGAATTGAATTAGCATACGTGTGAGTTCGTGCAGTCAATAATGCACTGACACAATGTTGGGCTGATTTACGAGCATGATCCACATGTTCCACTCGGGCCATACGGTCATACATCTGCCATCCATTTATACAGATCATTCCGTTCTATGTAAAGTCTTCTTTTTCAGTAATAACTATATGAAATCGGATTTGAGTGAGGATACTGCACATACCTTCAATGGAAATGCTGCAACATCTCCAATAGCAAAAATTCCAGGTACTTTAGTGCGAAATAGTCCATCAACCTGAATATCGTGAATAAAATTAGCAACATGAAGTCCTACAGCGCACTCAGTAAGATTCTACAACTGAGACAATATCAGCACTTAATGAATATATGCCATCCAAAAGGAACCTATGGGCCATAGACATGCAGGCTGCAGCCAAAAGCTCAATCCACTGTGTATGTTACATTGCTAATTATTATTTTAGAAGGTATTTATCTTTAAGGATTTTTTTGTGGGAAACCACCTCTATTTTGTACTTTTTTTTTTTTAGAACCACCTTATAAAATTTTTTTTTTTAGGAACCACCAAATAAAAGCAAAAACCCATGGTAACACCACCTAAGGCCCTCTTCCACCCTATACTCGCCTGAAAATGCACATGTGGCATCGGCAAAAGGCCCCCACACAGCCAATCCTCAAACCGGCTAGGGATTGGACGACGGAGCAGATCAGCCGCGTAGACCGGCCACCCCCACGGCGGCAAGCAAAGGCTTATCCCCCATCGAACCAACAACCCCTCCCGATCGCCCCTGTGATTGAGTGTCCCGATCGCCCTTCTTGGGTCGTCGTCTTCTCACGCCAATCGGATTAGCGCCGGCAAAAACAATTGTCGCGGCTATGAGCGGTGGTCGGAGTAGTTATTGTGTTTTATTTTATTCCTTCGTTTTTTTGTCAATTTAGAGTGGATCGTGGGAGTGGGTTATTGGATGTGGGTCGTCGGGGAAGAACGCCGATGCGAAATCGGGGCGGAGGAAAGTGGTGGGAGATCGTCGGTGAAGGAGAGAGATAAAAAAAAAATTGGTGGTTATACGGTGGGAGAGGGCCTTAGGTGGTGTTACCATGGGTTTTTGCTTTTATTTGGCGGTTCCCCAAATTTTTTTTTTATAAGGTGGCTCCCCAAAAAAAGTACAAAATAGGAGGTGGTTTCCCACAAAAAATCCTTATCTTAATAAGTTACTAGTTTGCATGCCCGTGCCACGCGCGGGCTATATATTTATATTGTTTATACTCACTCTATAAGAAAGATGTTGGCTTAGTATTAGATAAACTCTGCAGTTCCAGTATGAGATCGATGCATCAAATGTACTACAATCGCAACCTATGTGTGAGTCCCATACTACTTAATATCTTGATCAAGAATGACATCTTGAAGACAGGGTAACACACTAACCTGTATGCCACCAATACTTGTATTTGCACCAACTTTCTCAAAAGGACCAGTGGCAGGTCTAGCTCCAATACCAATAATTATCTGCAAAACGTGAAAGAAAGCTTGGTGACATCAGCCATACTAAGGAAACTATAGCACTGTACTTTGTAAAAAGCAAATAGACAGAACTGTGCTTGCTAAACTCTGAAGTGAAGATAATTTGAAAGCAAAACTCACAGTATCTGCATCAATGGTAGAACCATTTTCAAGCTTAACAGCAGACACTCTGCCGTCAGAACCAGCTTCTAGGTTTTGAATCTTAGCACCCTAGATTTTGACAGTCATTTAAGTGTTAGGTTTATAAAGTGTTACAATATAATATGGAGCACAGTATTATTTAACTTAGTCACCTTACAGAAAAGGGACAGGAAAACAAACCTTCACAAATTTGACCCCGTTTTGCTGGTACAACTCTTCATACTTCTGTGCTAGAGATGGAGTAAACAACCTTGGCAGGAGATGATCCTCAGGAAAAATGATCTAGTGTATCAACCAGGCAAAACTTGAATGTATAAGAATAAACCACGGTGAGATAAGTCATTCAAGGCATGAAAAAATCCCAAACTCGAGATATTATTATCTAATTTGACTCAAACAAGATATATCTATTTGAAAGCCAGAAAAAATTAAACTATGAAAGCAACTTATATTGGTGTAAATTGTAACGTCATTCAGATTCTACTCTTATCCTACCCTTTTACACTGTTGGAAATCAATTGCACGAACTCACTACTAATGTCACTAAAATAAAACTGAAAAACAAACCAAGTAAACTTCATCCTTATACCGTTGTGTCGAGGTTCCAACCTACAGCTGCTGCAGCAACTTCCATGCCAATGTAGCCACCACCCACGACCACCACCTTCTGTGACGACTTCTGCAAATGAAAAGAATTCAATATTAGGAGGCTGGAAATAAGAACAAAGACTTTTAGGATCGAATATAATCATTCACACTGCAACCCCATGTTTGAATACTTAAGAAAAGCAGGATGGACTTGTGGAAAAAAAAAAAAAAAAGTTACAGTAAAAAGTTAACTGAATAATCAAGAAGGGAGAAAGCCCATGATGATGATTTTCACTCAAAAGCTGATCTCTGATTTAGATCATAGACTCTTTCAGAGGCCCCCTTGTTCCATTGGTTAACATTTGATGTTCCTCATGGAACAATATCAGGAGATAAGTAATTCATTCTAAGGAAAGCACTTAAGGGCCGAACAAGCTCGCGTTAAAAAAATAAACTCAAGGCCATTACAATATCATAAGTGTAGATTTGAGACAGGAATTGGTTTGATATTACCAATGATTCTATAAGTGAGTCAGCATCGGCCACATCCCGAATATAGTGCACACCAGGTAAGCTTCCACCGATTTTTTCTGGGAATCTGAAACCAAAAGGTAGTGTTAGGCTACTATGATGGCTATACATTGCCTCAAGTGTTCAACAGTCACATTAGGCAGGACAGAAAAGAAATGGATACTCTGCAGATTAACCCTATCTTGATCAGCAAATTAAAACACATTCTTACGATGGCAACAGAGGATGAGAAAATTACCTTGATGCTGAGCAGCCTGTGGCAATAATCAGTGAGCCATACTTGAGTGATTTACCAGACTGTGTTTGTAGAGTATGCTTCTCAATATCAATACCCATCACCGGATCCTCATAAATCATCTACACATAAGAAAACAAAGTCCAAATTTACCATTATGAAGAAACTAGGAGCAAAACCAAAGACAGGCAAAGCCAACGTAGACCATATAACTGTGCTTGGATTTAAAATAATGTCAACTGATCTGACAGCCAAAAGCTATTCGAGAACTTTCACCAGACCCAGTAAATACCAATAACAAAGTAAACAAACACAAAGACCAGAGGAGAATTAGTCAGCCAAGAAGATACACGAAATTACCTCAATTCCCTTCTCCTGGTACCATTCTGGGGTCTGCCTTTCGCCACCAGATCCAACACATGTATGAAAGCCCTTCAAAGATTCAAAAACACAAAGTCAAGATAATTAACATAATAAAAAGCAAAAAGCTCAGAGTCATCCTTCAAAATTAATCAACATGTGATCAATTTACTCCCCCCCCACTACTAACCACAGAAGGGGACTATTTCATATTATGGACAAAACAGTAGGCAGAGTGATTAATTGTTAGTGTGAACAGGATTAATTCAGAAATGAGGTAACATCAAACTAAAATAATAAGATGCAATACTTACAGGTAGCCGTGCAGGCTTCTTATCCACTGGAAACAAGTAGCCCTTCGTCAATGCTGGGCGCTCATATGGTGCAAAAGCCTGTGATTTCATATAAAGTTTGATTCTCAAAGTCTCATACATTAATATTCTGATAAGCAGCTCCATGAACGAAGATCCAACTAATCAACAATCACCCAACTAATCTCAGCACAGGTGGAAAATAACAGTCATAGCCAATTGTTCCAGAATTCATAGGAAAGGGATCTTTGAAAATCTTTCTTACCAGAAATGACAGTGAGAGTAGCAAGTAGCAGAGCGGGATTGATCAAGAGTAACTAAATGATACCGAATTATTGTCAAGTTTTAGCTCAAATACATTTCTAATGAAAATTCATTTTATCTTAATTCAACCAATAAATGGCCTCATACATCAAAGAAATGCAAGCCTCTAAAGTAGAGAACGTTCATATTTAAGACAGCTGTTGCTCAACATTCCATTACATAAATCATTAGCAAGACTGCAAACCCTTTCTTCCAAATTACAGAGATACCAAATTTCACTACCTAGTTAATGTTAATCATAGACCATAGATCGTTCGATGTGTTTCCTTCTTTCACATTTCGCTCCACTTCAACTTGTATACTCGAAGTTCACTACTTTGTACGGTAAAAGCTAGTGAATCGAGGGTATGGCCACTGATTTGTATTTGATAATAGACGGGACTCCGTATATTGTCCCAATGAAACCTACTAGGTATCTGCTACCACTATTAATAAGATCCACTTTATAAATTGTTCACAATGTATGAACGATCATCCATCACCGCTTCAGCAGGATTCCATAACACATTCTTATCACAGTTCCGCTTCCCAAAGCATAACTATATAACAGACTCCTCGAACCCTCTTACAAAGAATCGACTTCAGACCACAGCCTCCACATTAGCCATAATACGGAGGTACTTGTAAAGACCACAGCCTCCACATTAGCCACATCTCGAGTGCTCCTAAGAATTCACAAAGATACGTGTATACATGTATCTATATCGACTTCTTATGTTGTCAATGTCACTAGTACTACATGAGGGTGACAAACACGAAACACTACAACATGTGACGACAACATCTCATAATAAGTTATATACCCTCTCTTCGCCTATAAACTTCCTACTTTCTATTTTGGGTGTTCATATTTAAACTTCCTATCACAAAAACATTTCCTTATTTGTACGTGTAAAGACCAAAACACCCTTTATTAATCTGTTTATTGATAAGGCAACTGCGTCATACTCCCTACTCCCTCCGTCCCGGTTCAAACGTCCCACGTAAAAATCGACCTCTTATTGGGAAGTGTGTACACACTACTCGGTTAATTAAAGTTCCAAAAAAATTGCATAGCAAGTTAGAGAAAACTCTAATGTAACTCGCTATATAATTTTTCTGAAACTTTGATAAACCGATTAGTGTGTACAACCTTCTCAACACGGGAGGTATTTTGGGGATGAGGCGTTTGAACTGGGACGGAGGGTGTATGTTGTAATTTTACACCGAATAGACCGTAAAATTCATTCGTTATTCTATTTTTCTTAAAAACTGTGTTTCAACCTGCGCGTTTTACAGGTAATACGGAGTGACTCATTTCAAAATACGGGATTCCAAGTGCACCTAATATACATACTAGTATACTCGTAACTTCGTGAGTAAAAGAAAAAATATAAAACGTGAGTACCTCTTTCGAAACAATGCAGAGCTTTCCATCAGCCAATCCTTGGTCGACAAATGTCCGGGCCGCATAGCCCGCTGCATTTCCCCCTCCAACGATCACATACCTACATTTTCCCCAATTTTCATCCAATTAAAAAAAAAATTAATCAAACCATTAAACTAATTAATCAAAAAAATAAAAAAGAATAATAAGAAAAAATCATCATACTCTCGATTTTCGTTGGCGAAGGAAGCAGCGATCGAGAAGCTTCTTCTAGAAGAGTGGCCGGAGTTTCTAGAAGCGACAACGGAAGGATTGCAGGTAAGTTTGGAGAGAGAATAGGAAGAAGAAGAAGCGTAAGAGTGAAGAATCCCTTGTTTGAGTGACAGTGAATTAGACATCGTCGCCATTAATCTTCGAACTATTACAGCAATAACAATTACCAGAAAATGAGAAAATTATCAGCCAAATATCAGACAAAAAATTTGGAGGAGGGAGAAATGAGAAGGAAGATTAGAGTTAATAACCTGTTGACATCGAGAGTGGGAGACTGTATTAAAAGTATGATTGGGGAGATGAATTATTAAATTAAATTAAATTGATTAATTATTTTAAGTGGCTATATATGAGAGCGAAAAGTCGCGTATAGCATAAGAAATTTCCAAAGGGGAAGATCTGTGTAACAACAGTGAGCCGTGGGGGAAATTGGGTTGGCGATTGGTGCGGCGTAAGAGTTTATTGATGCGGTGTCGTTTCGTATGATTTATGAGTTAAACGACACAGAGTTCATGTCTTGTCGTCTCGAATAGTCAAATGATCTGGTTAAGGGTTAAGTTTGAACATTTAAGTTGAGTCGTGAATTTTAATACATCAGATGAGTTTTTTCGCCTAGGTGAAGTTACACAAACTAACAATAGAAACGCAAAAAGTGGATTGAATTGACGAAAAAGGAACATATAAAGAAATGGAAGGGATAAAGGGGTCTATACAATTGATAATTCACTGTATTGAATTAAACAAACTTAAATGAACAGAAAACATAGGTAGCACTAACAAGTAATACCAACTGATATGCACAATTGCACAAAAATACATACTTGATCATTCAACCTAGCACCCATTAAGAGGCTGATGAAGCTAAAGAACTCCCTTTTCTCATAACTATGGACTATAGTGAGTAGTGTGATCCTATCTCCTCTAAAAAAGTATACCTATCATAACGAGCCATTTACTTAAATTTTCACATCCTTGAGAAAATGACTTTTTTTACGACAAGATTTTTTTTTTTTCCTTTTTGAAAAGAATAAGTTACCGTTTTTTTCTTTATATTTTTTATACATTTTGAGTCGAGGATTTGCCTGCATGTTCAAGGACCTCAAGCACCTCGGCTCGACTCCTTACAAGCCGATGGAACACCTCCCTGATCTGTTGATGTAGCGGACCGAGCCCATCATCCATTTTCCGGCATAATTCGGCCAGCTCGGATACTTTGGCCACCACCTCAATCTCCTTCTCCTCTTCCATAGGATATTGAAAATTATCCGCAAAGTCTACCAAAGATTGCGCGAGTTTCTCAATCTTAACCACTTCGTCCATAAGACCAACAGACCCTTTCTTTTCCTTTCTCTTCCACTCCTCAGCAATCTTCTCTTGGAGCCCACACATACTTTGGGCCCAACTTGACTGTTTTGGTATCGGAATATGGGTCCCGAGCCCAGCCCGATCCTGACATGGGATTGCAGCAACCAAGGCCCACATTACAAAGACCAAAATCACACTCATGATGTAGACAGTTAGTGGCAACCCCGTTGCCTCCCCGCCACGTGGCGCGTATAAATTGGAGGAGATTGCTTGTACTTGTTTGGCAGCTGACCAATTTTTCGCCACGCTCCATGATAGCGACCGGAAATTTGGCGCGTGGTGACGGTCCTTTGATGACGCGCTGCCACTGTTTCGGCGGCCGAATGACCACGAACGCTCGGTTGATTTACCATTGCCTTCCTTCTCGTCCACCACTATTGAAGCCAACATTGCTGCAAGTGCTCTTCTCGCCCTCCTAATCTGCACGTCAAATTTATAATTTTGGATTAATTCGACTTATCATAAGCGTAATATTAACGATAAAGTTCAACTATTCTTAAAAATTTCATAGTATGAAACTAGTCGTATTAAAGAATATCTATAGGAATTGGTCATTTTGATGCAAATTGTTCAATCAAAGAACCAACCATTTTAAATTTTAGACGGTCAAAAATACGAACCCACAATCAAGTTTAATCATATCATGCAACATTTATTCCAATTGAAATGGTCAATTCCCCAAATTCTGACTCAAAAAATTATTTCATCCGTAGAATGTGATCAAAATTAGAAAAATTCATATTCACAAAATGATCTCTTTTCCAAAAAAAAACAAACAAACACGAAAATTTGACGATTTATTAACGTTTGGTTTGAATAACGTTACCTGACCATCCGTAAAAGGTCTATTTTCCAAAGAAGACACAACAATTTTGGCTTGGTTTTGCATGAACCTAACAGCCTCAACGCCATGGCTAACCGCATTACAAATATCCAAAGCTTTAACGGCTCGATCAAGCATATCAGGAATAAGCCGATCGAGTGGCGATTTCGCAACCTGAGAAGGGTCTCTCCCCATCAAAAGAACCGCCTTAAACTCCGCCTCGCAACATAAGAATGTATCAAGCAGAGTCCTCAGCCACGCAATTGATAGGAGGGAGTGGTCCCCGGTAGCAAAAGGGGTGGCTTCCCCGTCAAGCTCACGGGGTGTGGTAACAGACGACGGGGAGTCCGTGTTGGATGACGATAGAGATGGTGGCAATGGCGGCGTATGATGGGTATGGCTGTTGTGATGATGATCCTTTTTAAAATTCGGCATCAAGTCTGAGAATCTGTCAAGAATCTTCTTCTGGAAGAATTCGAGGTCCTCGACGTCGCCTTCCATAGACGCAACTTGGTTCCGGCGGATACTTATCCGGCCGAGGAAGTTCCCTTGATTATCATTTCCTGCCCACATAATTTTTTTGATCAAATTTTTTGAGAAACAGAGGAAGAAAACACAGGGGAAAAAAAACAGAGGATGAGAAAACAGAGGATAAATGGTGGGATAAAAAAGAAGGGGTCTTTTTGAGGATTAGGGGGAGATAAAGTAAACGGTTGACAGTTAAATGAGGTGGGGGACTGGGGGGTGTGTGTGTTTATAAGACGATGATGTGTAGGGGGTCCCACTGTTTTTAGGAGCTTCATGGTCAAGCTTTGCTTTTTATTTGATGACCTTTTCTTCTTTACTTATTTTCTCTATAGTTTTTTTTAGATTGATTTCTTCCTCTCTATCTTTCTTCATTTGTTTTTGTCTTTGTGATATATGACTGGACACCTACCTTTTTTGTGCTTCCGAAACTACCCTCTGTCCACCCTATGTGGCATTTGTTAATTGTGCATATGTTTTAATGTAAGATCTTAGAACTCTACTCCATTGTGCTATTTTTGGTTATGGACTAGAAATCTAGAATGGTAGAATTGATCAAGTCATCGCATATGTCACTTAGAAGGGTATTAATGTTTGGCTTATGTGATTCTAACTCAAAAGAAGATATCAATTGAATAATTAAGGATTTGGCTTTAATTTAGTCGAAAACGTTTCACGGGGCCCTATCATTAAAACAATTATTTAGAGACCACGATATCTCGATTATATGTAACTTTATAATGTTGTTTTCAAACTTTTAATTCTTAACGTAGTTTTAATTTACACCACTTGTCTTGTATTCTCGTGCGTGATTAACACCTCTCCTAGAAATCAAATTGTCTATGACCCTTAATCACTTTTGTAATATTTAATATATTATAATTTAAATTTGTTTGTCTTTGATCTTTACGAACTTTTGTTTAATGTTGCATTTTGGAGTGATTAACACTCCGTGCCACTTATGTATATCCTATTTCCTATTACCTTATCAAACCAATCCTTTTACTCTTCTGCTTGTTGCTCCTTAATGATAGTATATGATAGAACTACTAATCAAGCATGACTGTGATCACCATTTTAATGTATAGATATCGATTCCTCGCGACTTATATCACGTGTAGGCCTAATGAAACGACGCTACGTTGTCATATTACTATATTACAATACAACAATAAAGATATGTAATTCAACGCCCTAAAGAAAAGAAAATTTTAACAGATTATACGGAGTAAGATATATGAACTTCAATAGATTTCACAAATGTTCACACATGAAGATTTATAAACTTCAATGTATAGCAAAAGAAAAGGAAAGAAATCATTTAATTTTAACTCAAGACCATAAGAGGTCAAGCCTTATTAGTCAAGAGTCAATAAACATTGGGAGAAAATATTAGATTAGAAAAGGGTATTTTTGGAAAACAGAAGTAGCTAACTGACCTTTTGGGGGACCAAAAGTTCGTCATGTTGGAATTATACGCGTTGGCGCGTCGCATTTGGTGATTTTATGGAAAATAAACTGAAGATTTGATCAACGGAATATATTAATTAATTAATTAAGCGCGTGGAGGAGAGTTTAGATTCTCTATGGTGCGGGTGCACTGCACGATTTAGACGACCGCTTTTGGACGTTGATCGCGGCCCCATCCTCGGGATTCATGCTTTGTGTTACCTCCTGATTGATTGGCCCTCTTGTTGGATTGTGGGCCTAGGCCCATGCCATACTATGTTAAAGATTCCGTTACTATGGCTCTTTTTTTTTTTTTTTTTCCTTTTTCAACAACGTTGGAAGGAAATGCATGTTAGCTCACATTTTTATGTTTGCATTATATTATGTGATACGAAGATTAAGGTTAGTCTAATTAAATTTTAACTAAACTCTTACGGAGTATATACTTCCGCAATATTAATTGTTCCTGTGTAACAACAAAAATTATGTTATGCGACATGAATTCATATGCTAGTTTGTAGTACTTTTCTCAATGACTAAATGAGTTATTTTGTTTGGGAAATCGGTATATAATAGCGAAAAGAACTCGTTGATAAGGAATTAACCTTCAATTGTATCAAATTCACTACAACCACGAGTTACTAGAAGGATCTGGAACGCGTGCTTGGTAGCATCAAACATTTAAGGTATCAAGTATCAACCTTACAAGTTACAATACTACTCCTTCCTTTACATACTTTTCATTAGTTCAAACAATATCTTACGGCAGTAATTAACAAATGGAGGGAGTAGTAATTAGTAGAATTGTTGTAGATGCAACTTTGATTAGATTGGGGTTACATACTTGCATACAAATTAGCATACTCATGATTTAATAGACCAGTGAGCCCAATTGTACATTGGGCCGAAAGCCCAAATCATCTGTTACGTGTTATGTCTTTCGCACTCTTTCCACCTCCTAGTTTAGCCCAACAAATAATTGTTATTGTCTTCGAGTTTCTAACTTTCGACCATTTTTCGCACTTGATTAATAAAATGCCGCTTGTTTTGGCTCAAATGAAAATGATCGCGAAAGGATTGGATAGGTGTGCTAGGTCAAGTTCTTATGGACATAATCCAAGAGATTGCCTTGACTAATGATTTGTTGATGCATAACTATCCACTATACTTGTGATGGTTTTTGTGTGGCCATAGCCGATACCCCCTCCGTCTTCCTAGCGGGGTGTTTAAAGGAAGACGAGAGAGTATAGATCATAATATAAGAATCACCAAAGGAAAATTTTTAGATTTCCTAATGTTGAAAACTAATGGGTAGGTTATCTAAAAGGCCAACATACACTAACACGTCATATGATAAGTGAATCGCTATTTGTAAAAGTACAAGTACAACCACTAACTTCGGAGTCGTAAAAGTCATCTGGGTGGTAAGAAGTCAATATTGATAATAAAATTGACATCGATTAATAATATTTATGACACTTAAAGTGAATTTGTCGAATAATTAAAAAAAAATTACACCACCAACGGAAAATTTTGTGAACTTTCACCAAATTGCATAGGAGTACTATCTAGCATAACATTAAAACTCAAATGGTGATTTACCTTCACCTATAGGTCGGGTGTTTGAGACTAACTATCTAGTAGGTACCAGCGAAACAAAAACATTAAAACTCAAATGGTTGGCCCTAAAATTTATGTTCATTTTTTTTCATCTTAAAGCTAAGTGACACTGTACTACTTTAATCTCGTTTTCAATTGATCTAATTTTATTTTTTCTCAAAACTTTCTCTTGCCAAAATGATTTGCTTGTTACTTTCCTAGGTCATCTTGCTACGCATCCAAGCAAACATCACCTCAACCAGACAATCACAGCCGTCCACTTCAATTGTGGTGGATTATTAACATCATTCAACAGAACTATTTCTAAAGTGATTAAACTAGCGGCGGCAGTAGATACATAAATAAATTACATACACATTGAATGCGGAACATGATTTTCATGTCCGCACGTAAATACTAATTAGCTTAATTTGTAAACTAATTAATCTCTTTCGGCTCGGTCTTATGCTTAATTGCTTATTATACTTAATTTATTGCATGTATGATGTTCCTCTTCTCACTATCTTGATAGCTAATAACCTAGGTAAAGCGTAGAGGAAGATCCGAGTAATATTTAGTCTCCCTCCTTTGCATTAGAAGGCAAAATTTAAAAATTAAAACCATGTACAGAGTAATACTTTAATTTTCTTCAAACCAAATATTTAACGTACATTTCAAACGAAGACGGTAGAATAAATAAAATTTACGACTTCACAATAATGAATATAAAGAAATTTTATATTCACAAGACTATACAAACTACCCCCTTTACCCCCTTGTTCAAATTAATCGTTGATCTGTGTCGCGTCTTAACAAATGAGACATAGAGAGAAACTGAATATAGTTATGAGTACTCCGTATGTTGTCAAAAAAAGAAAAAAAAAATTGTTATGATTAATATCAACATGCCTTCACTGTAAATATGACAATTCACAATAGCATGCTAACAATTTATTTCCAACCAATTACTAATTGGAAATAGTTATATATGCAAATTAAACCATGTCAAAATAAATCTATTGTGTAGCCATGCATTTTCACATGTTCAAATATAGGATGCTGATGTTGAAGATTTGAAGGTCTTCATATGCTGATATATGTGCAGTAGTCCAAATCAGCTCAAAAGTACTACTCCACTCCACATATATACAATGCAACTGCATGGCTCATGATTACATTCAACGTATGATTAATTTCCAAGTTATATATATCCCCGACAAATTAAACGTATGATTACTTATACTGCTGACAAAGATATTTCTAAGCCAAATTGGGAATGATGACGTCAAGAGATGCATGGTAGTAGAATGTATTATGTATAAGATCAGAAGAACGAATTCTTCCTGGTAGAATAAGCATACATTTAACAGCTTGCTAATTAAGCAAGGAACATGATTAACCAAAATTGAGAGTGACTACGACTTTTTATGTATTCTTCTACAAGTTTTCATTTCTGTCGTTTATGGATACAAAAATGAAATTCATCTAGTTCAAGTGTTCAACTAATAAGTAGTCGTACATACTTAGCCTAATAATGAATTTGTAGGCGACTAATCAAACCACATACGGAGTAATGGTGCTTGTTTGTAAACAATGGGCAAAAGCACGTCCCAATTTAAACTTTCCATCACATAATACTATTCAATGAGAAGTTTAATTTGGGATGGTGTGGTGTACAATATCTCGATCAATACTATTACATACGGAAAATTATTGTATACACCCGAGAGTACGTACTTTCGTTTATCTGGTTGTGTACTTTAACATAGAAATTGATGTACTTTTACCCTAATTTAATGTACTTTAAGTACAATTTTGTGTATTATTTGTTTAAACGGTGTAAATTTACACATCAAACCATTTTCGTATAGTTTTGCTAATATTTATAGTATTTGGAAGTACAAATGTGCTGAATAATACAAAGACGTACTCGATCTTGAAGTACAAAGATGAAAATATCGATTACCAATTCATTAGAGTCTCTTAATGGATGAAAAATGCTTACTAAAATAGGTTAGAACCTTAAAGTATTAATTCGAAGTTTTATTAATCTATCTTGGTCGCAAATGACTAAAACTATACACAAAATTCACAAAAATACATAAATTATTCACTAAATTACATGGAAAAACTTGCAAAAGTACATGAAAACCCCGCTAAAGTACATAAAAACAAATTTGAGAGTACATAATCCCGAGAGTATGGTATACATGCCGATTACATACATATACTCACATTATCGTTTTAGCTTTAATTATATATACATATCACATCGTCTTAGCTTTAATTTCCAATGTGGCAATGTATTAGCAGTAGGTTATCAACTGAAAGAATTGAAGACAATACAAACATTCTGAGTAGATCAGAGAAAATTAATCAAAGATCAGTTTCTTGCTTGAGAAGGAGAAATTAAAAAAAAAAAAAGTTGGATGGAAGGTCATTTTTGAAGGGTTACATATCACTTACTTTACCCATGGTCCCATGCATTGTGACATATAATTAAGAATGGTCTTATTAGTTAACAATGAAGAGAGAGACTTACTACTGGAAATTTTATAGTATGCTTAATTAGCAGTTGTACGTACTACTACTACTACTACAAACTTATTATTCTCAAGTTTTTCAGGCTTATATATATATATGTATATCCAGAGTAACTAACATTGATCTATTATCTGCTGGTTAAACTTAATTTATAAATAGATAAATAATTATACACACGCACTATAGTAGTTTAGGGATTGGAAAATGGGGCATCACTCATGCTGCAATCAACAGAAGGTGAAGAGAGGGCTATGGTCTCCCGAAGAAGACGAAAAGCTTATTCGATACATTACTACCCATGGCTATGGTTGCTGGAGTGAAGTCCCTGAAAAAGCCGGTACGTACGTCTGATCTGCTTACTCTTATTATCAATCTAATATTCTAATTACATACATCACGGTCTATGTTACTTAGCCTTGACTAGAAGAACTGAAATCGAGTCCAAATTAAATAACGATGGCGAGTGTCATCCGACAGTATGTATCAGAATTGAGTACGAGATAAGGTAATACTCCGTATGAAAAGTTAGCAATTATAGATGGCAAATTGGCAATGCTAGCTAATTTACTTAACAGTAGTATATGCATGCACGTTTTAATTTGTAATTAACTCCATATATACGACAACAATATTTTTAACTCCAGTGCCTTAAAGGCTTCCGCCATAAGGTGAGGTAAGAGGGGTCGGATGCACGCAAGCTTTACTCCTATTGAAACATAGAGAGGCTGCGGACGGATGACCCAAAATGAAAATTGCGTCGAGAATCGCACCGACTGACTGCTATTTCGCAAAATAAGAAGCACCGACCGACTCCATATATACAGTGTGTTTTAATTTGCATGAATTAAGTAAGAATATTTTTAATGTAAACTTTTTGGGTCTTAATTACAAAATGCCTTATATTGATTGGGGTTGTGATAGGGCTTCAAAGATGCGGCAAGAGTTGTCGGTTGCGATGGATTAACTACTTACGACCTGATATAAGACGAGGCAGATTTACAGCAGAAGAGGAGAAGCTGATCATCAGTCTTCATGAAGTTGTTGGCAACAGGTTCCACTGCGTGCATTTTCTCTAGCTAGCAATTACATTTGCCTTATTAATTAGTTATACTGTCTCGATTTCATTTAATTATTTACATTTTTATCGAATGTGTAAGAAGATTTTACAAACGTAAACAATCGAAAAAAATCAGGGGAGTACGTAAATAAGGGTGTCTTTAATGATTTGATTATATTGAGGTTATGCGGAAGTCAGTATCACATCCATTGCGGTCATGTCGCAGAATGTCTTCCTGATGTAACATCGTTGATCAAGTTGTAGCCAATGTCCTATAGTTTCTAAAATTTCTTCCTTATGTTTGACAAGCTAATTTAGCTACGTATGTTATTCTGATATGTCAGTTTCATGGATCGTGACCAAATTCATTCTTTAACAACTAAACACGATGCTTCAAAACTAAGGTTTACTTAAACTTCAACTCTAATTAATTTTCTAAAATGAATGGTGAGAATCAAGCTTAGAGTTTATGCCATTTTCTAACTAGAGTACTGTGTACAATTACACACACGTGCCATTTTGAATATTTCATACAATTTCTTGTATAAGTGAAGTTACTTTTTAGTGGAGGTTGCTAACTAGCTAGCTACTGTGCCTTTCCTTTCAGTTGAAACAGTATTTTTCAGTTGCAATCTCCAATATCTAAGCATCATTTGTTTTCATGCTTTGGCTTTGGCTTTCCTTCAACTTTCATCTTTCACTTAAAAAGCTTTTTGTTAACCACCATTGAATTGATTAATAACATGATAATTTACATATAATGTAGGTGGGCACATATTGCAAGCCACTTGCCTGGAAGAACCGATAACGAAATCAAGAACTATTGGAATTCCTGGATCAAGAAGAAAGTCCGAAAAACCACATCGTCCACTCTTAGTAATACCGTGACTTCAAGAGTAATGTCGAGTAGTACCACTGTTTCCGTCGTAACACATCCCAATATATACTCTGATTGCTCATTCTTGATTGGGTTTGGGTCCGATCCCACCCATGACGGGTCCACAAATAAGGTAGTAATATCACCTACACAACAAAATAAAACAACCCTAATTCCATCTTCTTGCCCCTCATTCATGTTTAACACTACTAATAATACCACAATAAGGGACTCCATCGTCCATGACACTCCTAACAACAGCAATTCCGTTGGTTTAATTAGCGTTGATAATCGTCAACAAGAAGATTGGAATTGTTATATGCCAACACTTGACACTGATTTAACCAACGACAAGAATAATTTTATGCCAAATTTAGTAGAAAGCACTGAAAACTTGGTTCCTATAGAGGTACAAGATTGTTCAAGCCATAATAATCATGCGGTTCAAGATCACCAAGGAGACGATCAATTCACGACATTCGATCAGTGCATGCCTAGGCTAAATGACAATGATAATCAACATGATGATGATCAACTTATTGCAGGAATCAATGGTTGGGGAATGATTGAATCACAAAGTTGCCCAAGTTTTCTATTTTGGGATCATGTAGAAGGGCTAACCCTTAACAATTTGGGTGATGAGAGTACGCATCAAATTGCACCAGCTACGTCGAGTACTATAGGAGCCCTACTTTCTTCTTTTCCTTCTTCTTTATGAGCATGTTGAACGGGAGTTTAATTCATGATTCGGACAATTTTTTTTGGGAGTTCATTTTTTTTTTTTTTTTTTTTTTTGGTTTTGTAAAGAAAGCCATAATGACTAAACTATGTATGTAACGTGTACACAAGATTGGGATCATGATTTATGAGTTATTGTATTACAATAAATACCATTTTCGACAACTTTTTTCAGTTGAACTAGCTGAAATCTGTTATTCAATTATTGTTGATAGATATGATTGGGTGAAAGGATAAGACGATGTATAGTAAAAAATTTTAACGGTGGAGTAATTTCCCGATTACCGAATTGATGTTAGTAGAGAAAAATTGTAGCACATTGATATTATATCACCTTGGGGATGTAGCTCAGATGGTAGAGCGCTCGCTTAGCATGCGAGAGGTACGGGGATCGATACCCCGCATCTCCATTTTACTATCTGCAGTGTGGTCCTTTTTTGCCCCATAACGATCAAAAGAGCTGCATTTGAATGTCCTTATGCATGCTTCCTGACAATTAACAGCCGTACAAAAACAACTAGGAGTGTGTATTTTAACTTGTATGAGAAGATAAACATTGTTACATTGCATCAACAGGGATGTAGCTCAGATGGTAGAGCACTCGCTTAGCATGCGAGAGGTACGGGGATCGATACCCCACAACTCCATCATTCCTTTTTGCTCAGAAGCTCAGTTGAGGGGAGGAATATGAGAATAAACAGGCCATAAAGAAGTATATACATGAATTAACTTATGCTAAAACTAAACAACTAAAACCATACTAATTACTAATCACGTTTGACATGCAACTACTCCACTAACAAAAAATTATCTAGTTTATAGGAAATGCTAATAACTACTTTGACTCAATTATCTTTGATTGGATCACAATAATCCAACAATTGACCAGGTCATTTTACCTGGATTGCACTAAATACAGATCCTACAAACTGATCTCCAAATTTAGAATAACCTCAAAGCTATGAATCAGGAGAAAATGGCATCAAAAAAAAGGCAAATGCATCGTCCTATGTTTTTTTTTTGATGCACAAGAAATTCAGAACCAAAAAGAAAAAAAAAAATGAAAGGAGTAATACTAATCATCAGTAATCAATTAACCATCCCGCTAGCTCCACCTTAGCACACCTCACCCAAACCGAATTCAACCTTCTCATCCGCATCTCTGTCTACGTACACCTCTCCTCCAGCATCTACATGTGGAGGGGAGGCGTCACGCATTGATTGATTCTCAAATTTATATGGCATGGACACGACCATCACCAAAACGCGACGTGAAGCGTCGCATAATGGTGGTAGCGGACCCCACACGTGAATCAGCTGGGGCCCTCCAATATGCACTTTCACACGCCATGCAGGACAAAGATGACTTAATCCTCATCCACGTAAAAAACCCAAATGCAAAGAAGCCTACGTTTAGGTCCATCTTTAAGAGGCATTCCGATAACAATGTGGATGCCTCGGCCGCCTTATCGGCTGACACTGAGGGGAATGTCGCCGGTGGTGGGGACGGCGATTTTCTAGAGGTCATGAAGAGGGCGTGTGAGTCCGCTCATCCGAATTCAAGGGTGTGGATTGAGAAGGTGGAACAAGCTGGAATAGACAAAGGTGCTGCTATTTTGTCCAAGTGCAAGTTGTTGTCCATTGACCTCCTTGTAACTGGTCAACGTCGTCATCTTTCCTCTGTTCTCTTAGGGTATGTTGTTAATATTCATCATTTTTATTAATTCATGCATAAATCTTCATTAAACACATAATTCGTTAGATTATTGAATATTGAAGTATAACGTGTGAAATTATTGATGTAACGTGTTTATTATAATATAGAAGTTTGTGCATATATATACATTAGACCTACAACATTGTCTAGTAAGTTTCGTGTTTTTTTTTTTTTAATTTGTACGTGTTACGTCTTCTAATATATGAACGTTTATAGGTCAAAAAGATCGTCGGGTGGAGGGCTACGAGGAGTATCAAGAACAATAGACACGGCAGAGTTTTTGATAGAAAATAGCCCCTGTACATGTGTGGCAGTGCAGAGGAAGGGCCAAAATGCTGGCTATCTTCTCAATTCCAAAACTCACAGAAATTTCTGGCTCCTAGCTTGATCATTTTGGTTAAAATGTTCTCGTAATTTTCGTGTATCTAGCTCAATTATTACTCCATCCGCTCTAAAAAAATTCGCCAGACTTTTAACTTTAAAGTCGTATCGCTTCAAGTTTGACTATACTTATTCAAGATATAAGATTTGTATAAAATGCAATTTGTTTGTGATACTCCGTACATTATTACCCTTACTATCTTCACAGCTTCACTTGAATATGATGATCGAAAAATATGGTTAAAGTTGAAAGAATTTAACCACAAAAGTCATAGGCTATTTTACCCTTTGAAGTCAATAACACGAATTCGTAGTCTAGACTCTATATAGTAAGTAACGACAAGACGTAACGCGAATTATCCGCAAACGATAGTTCATACTCGTAATTAATTATGAAATGGAATCACTCAAACTCAGCTTCAAATCTTTAATTTGCCACATTAATTAGGTAACTAGCGTCTAGCGCCTAACTAGCTATGTAGCTAATACTAGCTTATCTAATCATTTGCATGCAAATTTTGGCAATGATTTATTAGGAATGTATGTTGATTAAGTTTGAATGGATTTGTGAACTTTGTGTGTAGAATATGTACATATATTGCCAAATCAAGGAAGACGCAAAAAATGTTTCACTGAAAATGGTTGGGCTTAATTTCATTCAATTTCAATGTCAACCCTTTTCAGTATAAAGTGACATTTGGATGCAAAAATGGGCTTTCAAGTTTCAGCAATGCCGGACCCGTGAATGTAAAGATGGAGCTCATCATGTCTCGTGACCTCATACAACCACCAAATCCTCTAGAAAAGAAAGACTCGTATTAATTTATGTTGTTATATATTGACCATGCAAGTGTCTATACCAGTATCCACCAAAAAGCTAAAGATTACTTTTTGTCCCAATAATGATGAACCAAAATAAAAATAAAAATTGGAGGTTTGATCACTTTACAACACTTATTACAAGTGCTCTAATTCGAATAATTAACATTTGTTTACTCCCTCCTGTTCTATATGATGTTCCAGAATGAAATAACACGAAATTTTCCGTAGGAAGTAAGATGTGGTGGAAAATGAAAGTGGGTGGGTCATAAACCATTAGGACCACAAAAAATATTACAAATAAGGAAAGTAGAAGATCATTTAAAACTGACTAAAAAAGGAAACAAGAACATCATTCAGAACTAGAGGGAGTATATCAATTTTATTCATGTTATTGTATTTAAGGTTTCTTTTCGTAGACTTGGCTGGGTAATCTTTTAAAAACCTATTTTGAACACCGAATTTCGCCAAATGATATGTAAGGGAAACAAATTTACTAGACTAGGTCAATAATTCGAGATTAAGCTTGACAATTGGTACATATGTTTAAACCTATAACTCTATACACCTAAAACATATTTTTTGAAGGAAAAATCGTATTCAGATTTACAATTACAGCAGACTCATAAAAAGAACGACTATATTAGGTCAATAATTCGAGATTAAGCTTGACAATTGGTACATATGTTTAAACCTATAACTCTATACACCTAAAACATATTTTTTGAAGGAAAAATCGTATTCAGATTTACAATTACAGCAGACTCATAAAAAGAACGACTATATTTCTAGTTACAATAATAAAATTTGAGTGCCTTGTGCCTATCATATCACAGCTACAAACCTTAGATTCGAATTGCTTTAAAACGATACCGAACAAGTCCTTAGAAACCCCGATATCATAATCAAATCAAGTACTAATTGGAAATTCCAATTTCACTGTTAATGTCTTAATTAAGGATGCATGGTCCGAGGCGTAAAGCATACGTACGCGTGGCATAAAACCCCGTGCGAACAATGCAAGTCCATTTTCAGGTCACGGAAATTCAATCTTTTATTATTTCCCAAGAAATCAAGATCATTACTTTTGTTTACTAACCTGTGCTTCTTGCTGCTTTTTTTTTTTTTTTTTTTTTTTTTTTTTTCTGGTTGCAAAATCACAGTTTTCACTACCAAAAGAAGAGAAAAAGAAAAAAAAACCACACACAAAAAAAAAAAAAAAGACTCAGTTTTACTCATAAAAAATATTTCAAGTTTCTGAGGAGAGAGAAAATGGATTGTTTTGAAGCATTACATTCATCAACGGGAGACGGAAACGGAGAAGGGAAGATTAAAGGGGTGTTAACTCACGGTGGAAAATACGTGCAGTACAATGTTCACGGTAGCTTATTCGAGGTTTCTTCCAAATATGTCCCTCCTATTCGCCCCATTGGTCGCGGTGCTTCTGGCCTCGTCTGGTATTTTCCTTTCTTCTTTTTATTTTATTAGGTTGTTCAATATTAGACCGTTGGAGGAGTGACTTGTGAGTTTGAAATGTTAAACTTGGGCCGTCTCATTCATTTTGGCCCATCTATGATAATATAATTTTTTTTTTTTTTCAAAGTCTTTGGTACGAGACCGTTTCATGATAATTTGTCGTGTGACAGATATATTTTCAGTTACACGGATCTTGGATGTGTAATCAACTACTCCGTACTGTAATCATGTTATAAATGATCATAAACTTGTCCTCGTTTGACTTTGTTTGTTGCCGGAATCTCATTTAAGATCCTGTTAAACACATAATTTTATATTAGGGAGTGTTTCGTAATTTGTACGTAGGTAGAACGAAAATCCTAAACTTTATAACTTTCTAGTTGTAGAGGCCTATTGTACATGGACAACAGTATACCATAGTACTAAGTAGACGTGAGCTAAACGTGAACCAGGGCCGTGGGGGAAATCTTCAAAAAATTTAGGGCCCTGGACGAAATTTTTAAATGGGGCCCCAATACGTGGAATTTGATATGTTTAGATTCTAAAAATCAAACAATTTTTTGCAACATATTGAGTGGGGCCCTGCCGCCCTGGGCGTACACCCGCCCATGCTCATCCACACCACTGACGTGAACGTGAAGAATTCCATGAAACCGAGGGAGTTAATTGTCAAATTCGCTTCAGGACACATACTCAGATTTCTGGTTATCATTCATACATGGTGTTTACTGTACCTGGATTTGGAGAAATGTTGTAACTTAGCTTGTTAATGAAGAATGAATGAAAAACCACTGCAATGATGTTGGATGTACAATTAATCATTCTCAATATATAATGTTTATAGCTATTTGGCTTTTCTGTTACGACATTGCGAGGATTAAATCAATTCTTTGTGTACAGTGCTGCTGTAAACTCAGAGACACACCAGGAGATTGCTATCAAGAAGATTGGTAATGCATTCGACAATATAGTGGATGCGAAAAGAACACTCAGGGAGATCAAACTTCTTCGCCATATGAACCATGAAAATGTGAGCTACTGTACATCAGTACATGACCTCTACATGTGTTTCTTCGCGATATACAGATGATTCATATAGGAGTGCGTGTTCTGCACACTTCAGAACCAATTCTCATTTATTTGTTGTTTTGATGCAGATTATTGCCATTAAGGATATCATTAGGCCACCGAAGAAGGAAGCATTTAACGATGTTTACATTGTATATGAATTGATGGACACTGATCTTTATCAGATTATTCGGTCTAACCAACCTCTGACTGATGATCATAGTCAGGTTTGTCATAAACTTGAAACTTTTTTGGCCTGTGTTAATTTTTGTTATCAAACCTTTGATGTGTTTTCATACTAATATACATGTGTGATCTTTGGTTGTTCTTTGTACGTTTAATTTTGTAAGGTGGGTATACTATTGTGTAGTAATTTTACTAGCATTGCTACTCAATGCTGACACTTTTACCTCGATATCATCATGCAAGATGAAACCCTGAAAATATCCGAGAAAATGACCTGTTTTGGATTTTGCAGTACTTCTTATATCAGCTTTTACGGGGACTAAAATATGTACACTCGATAAAGGTCTTGCATCGTGATCTAAAGCCTAGCAATTTGCTTCTGAATGCAAACTGTGACCTCAAGATTGGGGACTTTGGGTTGGCCAGGACAACCACTGAAACAGATTTCATGACTGAATATGTTGTGACTCGTTGGTATCGGGCACCTGAGTTGCTCCTTAATTGCTCTGAATACACTGCTGCTATCGATGTTTGGTCAGTTGGCTGTATATTTGGTGAAATGATGACAAGAGAACCCTTGTTTCCTGGCAAAGATTATGTTCACCAGCTGAGACTTATTACTGAGGTATGATTAACTTTCTATTATTCATCTTTCGAGTTAGTTTTCTCCTCCCTGGCTCCCCTAGTTCCTCCCTTCACATATTTTGGTCAGAGCTGATTCCTCTGAAGTAAAGTTCACGACTTCACGAGGACATGAGTTAGAAGCTCAGATCAGACTTTGAAGGTTTGATTTAGTTTGAGGAAGGCATACATCCTGTCAAGTTGGCTTGACAATTCATGTTCTCATCAGCTGGTAATATCTGCGCATTACAGTTACCTATTACTCAATAAACATGACATTATATTGTACTTAACTGGTTTCTGAATGAACCTGTATTAACTGAAAAGTTCACTTGTTTTTCACTAGTTCTGAATGTAAATATTATGACTAAAAAAGTCTGACATAATTTTATTTTTGGGTACGAAAGTTGATAGGTTCACCAGATGAAACCAGCTTGGGGTTCCTGCGAAGTAACCATGCCAGGAGGTACGTCAAACAGCTTCCAAAGTACCCGAAGCAGCAATTCTCAGCAAGGTTTCCTAACATGTCTCCTGATGCCACTGATTTATTGGAAAAGATGCTCCTCTTTGACCCCAACAAACGCATTACAGGTACAGTTGATATACATTGATCTATCCTCGGGAACTTTTAAGACTAATCATCATAAACTTGTTAAAAGAACTGATCATTTTGGTTGATTGATTTACATTAATCTTCTTTGCGTAAATCTGTGTGCAGTGGACGAGGCCCTGTGTCACCCATACCTAGCTACTCTCCATGACATCAATGATGAGCCTGCTTGCCCAACACCTTTCCATTTTGATTTCGAGCAATCATCCTTGACCGAAGAGATTGTCAAAGAGCTTATTTGGAAAGAATCTGTCAAGTTCAATCCAGACCCAGCTCATTAAGTTGAACGACTCAACAAATTGCTTTACTTCTGCTAGTAAGGCAAGTATCCTGCATTTACCCTCATTTCTTCACCTGATGAAGGAAAATGGATCAGTGTTTTGCTTATCCAAAAGAGACTTCTCTCTTACGAAATTAAAACTGTTTGTCAGCGAATTCTTCATTCCACATTGTCAATTGAACTCGGATCATGTATTAACTTTGGTTCTTGTAAAAGCAACTGCTGTATTGAGTTGCATGAAAATAGACAAATAAGTGATTTGGAATTACTATAGCTAGGATTTTGGGTCATGGATGACAATGGCCTATACTAAATGAGTTTTCGATTTCTTGCACTTTATCTTCTACAACTCTGTATATGTACTGAAGTTTAATACATTTCCTGGATTCAGCCTTTTCACTCTTGATTTGCTTGGAAAAATTCACTTCTCTCAGGCTTCGAATGAGTACAGGCATTCGCATATATGATTTCGTTCTTCTTGCACCTAGGCTGCAAAATCGTTACTACTTTTCAAAGTTTTTAGTCATATTAGATGTATTTTCCCTGATCTTCAAAGTTTTTACGCTCTATCATTTAACTATTACTCATTGTGGGAGAGCATTGAGAAATCATACACACAGTGTCACAGACACACACACACACACACACACAAAATCAATTTTTACTGTGAAAAGTGACAGTTTTAATTAGAGGGTGATAGAACAAATCAGATATTGCATCAGGTGTAAATTGTAATCATTCTTTAATTTCTGAGTGGCATATACATCATTGACATCAATAATCCCTTCTGTAGTAAGAACATGTTTGAACTTCAACATCATCTATTGGCAGGGTATCTGTAGGGAACTGACATTCTGCTGCATAATTCGGACCTTGATCAACTAGCTTATCGCATGCTTTAGGGGTGACCTGAGTAGATATCCCTTCCACATCAGTGCATGCCCACTGTATTTTCTTTGGCCTGGCATCCAACGTAATGCTCACATTTGAAATACAGATACCAGTAAAAGGATCTCCTGCAATCCCTTCTAATCGCGCTGCCATGTTCACATTATCAGCTACCACATCTCTGTAGTTGATGTTCTGTATTGTAGGGAGCGCATTAGGATCATATTTGTCATCAGGATGGGAGCCATAATTTCCTGTCATCCAAAAAGCCCATTTCATGGCATGCATTGTAAACCCTTTCACATATATGTCCTTGACATATCCTCCCCTTCCTGCTCCAGTCTTGATTCTGACTCCTGACTCCGAGTTGATTGCTACTATGTCTTCTGCTCTTACATCTTCTATTCCACCTGACATCTCACTTCCCAGCGCAATTACAGCGCTGGTTGGAGAGATGCATGTCAGACGACGGATCACAAGCTGTTTGGTGGGCATTCCATAGGAAATTCCATACTCATCCCACCCGCTTTTGACAGCAACACAATCATCACCAGACACTATGTAACAGTCCTCAATTCGCGTGTTTGTGCAAGAGTCTGCATAACAGATTTGAGTTCAGACTACCTTACAGTCACTTCAGAAATTCAGGAAACATGTACTGCATACCAAATTACCTGGGTTGATCCCATCAGTGTTCGGAGATTTAATTGGCGCAATTATAGTGATGCCTTGAATCAGAATATTACTGTCATTGTAAGACATGCACATCAGAAATTCAGGAATCATGCACTGTATACCAAAACAGATGACACAGGAAATTAAAAACCGCGGCATCAGGCCTTAAGTGGCAAGGGAGTATAACCTGCTGTAAACAGGATGAACATTCCAGGAAGGAGAATCTATCAATGTGAGGTTGGAAATTTGAAGGGTATCAGAGTACAAAATCTCTATTAGGTACGGCCTTGTGAACTTAAGCTGTCCTGCATGAAATTTCCGCCACCAGACATCACCTTGCCCATCAATTGTTCCGTTATTTCCTGAATTATACAAGTGTTGAACCACATCAACAATTGAGAAAACTCGTATTATTTCCGTTATTACTAAGTTTAGACGCTTATTATACATCCCAAAACATTGGATCTTTAGCATTTGACTATCGTTCGATATTTCTATAGCAAACAAGAGCCAACAACAAGATTTTGCTAAGGGATCATATCACATATTTCGTATGTAAAATAGTTATCATCATTGATCAGTACCTGTAATTACCACATCTGTGAGGTTGCTACCAGTGATTAGACTAGCAAATCTTCCACCAGCAGCATCCCTTCCTCGCCCGTATGACGGCAAAGGATCAATCACCGGCCATTCTTCCATGATCTGTTCACAGTGAGCATGCTGATTTACTAGCTTATATTTGCGTTAAAATGAGACGGACCAGAGCGATAAATTAAGACTTTTGGTTAAGATGGTTCTTTCACAATTCCGTCAAGATCTAGTACAGTCCTAGAATCGGAAAACAGCTAAACAAATTTTCAGGTTACACGAAGATGTAAGCTTAGTATTATCAGGGTATAAGGTCTTTGTCTATAAAAACGAGGTTCACTTAAAGTGCATTTACGCACGTCTTTTCTTATCTCGACATTTGTTAGATGGGCTTGTACTTATATTTAGACTTGACAACTCGTTGTAGAAGTTCATGAGTTACCACAATTAAATAGAAGTTGCAATAAGTCGTCACCTACATAGATACATAAATTGGATCGATAATGCCTAGTATGGAGGTACTATAGACGGGTATACGTTAATTCACCAATAGACGGGTCTAAGGAGGTCCAGACGTACTAACATGAATGAGTCGAAATGTTATAACACGAGTCTAGAAACGTCGAGACGTACTAATAAGTAATAAGAACGTGACCGAACCAATAGTGAATAGTAAAGCATTCTTAAAAAAGAAAAAATCACAACTTTTCAGTTTTCACAAACCTGAGAAGCTAAGAGGACAGCTTCTTTGTCAAGGAACAGGGTAAAATGGCTAGTAAGATTGAAGCTGGAAGTTAACCATCTCCCAGGGGGCACATAGAGCATTGAACCACCGTCCGATGCGAACTGGCTGAGATGATTAACGGCTGCCTGAAAAGCCTCGGTGTTCGAGGCGGTTCCATCACCTACACCTCCAAAATCAGTGATGGATGCACTGTGTGCCCTGCAACTCATTGCTCTATACTCAAAATAATCCAACCTTCTAGATTTTCTTCCCTCCACTACACTCGTATGCAACATTATCCCGACTAGCAATACTACTCCAAGTAACCCTCCAATCATTTTTCGCACCTGCAAAAACACGGGAAAAAATACGTCACAAGGGTAGTATTAATGCAAACCAAGCAAGTCACAATTGTATCCTTTATGGTGTGACAGTTAAACTAGCTGACATCTATATATAACGAAAGTTGTCAAACTAAAAGGTGAATTTATCGACTATGTAATGTTTTACCTGATAGAAGGTGTGAGTAGATGCTTGGATCCGGAGCATCATTTTTGGAAAGAAATGTAGGTTGGTTTTGGTTGTTTAGAAAGATGAAATTCGTATGTACATTTATATAACAGAGAAAAGGAGAAAGAAAAGGGAGAGGGTCCGAAATATTATACTGGTGCAGGTTAACAAAGTTCACGGAAATTTTTATTCAATTCCTAGTATAATGTTTAAGACAAGCACTATGTCCTAATCTTACTCATATGTGTGGTAGACTAGTGCCTATTTAAGAGAAGGAAACTTCGGCAGCACACTAAGAAATTGTCATGATAACATTGCATGAACTTCATGGACACTGACTGTGTTTCCCACATCAAAATGTCTGTCCAATACAAAAGAGAATGATATCTCTAAACAAGATTACCTCAGATAACGAAGGCAAAATTCTTGTTAAAATGTTATAACTATAAATTTGTTGTTCGGTATGAGTGATGCGTGTGTATATATATATATATATATATATATATATATATATATATATATATATATATATATATATTTATCTTTATCTTAATCGAGACATTGATTGCAAAATAGCCTTAAAACGGTCATTTGCAATCTCGATTATCAAATTCCACACGTTCATGTCTCGGGTGATTAAAAACCTTGTATGAAAATTCCATACATGTGCTCTCTGTAACTTTCACAAGAGTACATGCCACTTTGTTGGACATGTCCAGGGCCAAAAACCACAGTAGTTAAGTGTACTGCGTGATTTGTTTCTTTCCCTTGTAATGGTCCATTATCTCGTGTTAGTCGTCCAATTATTCGTTTTTTTGACAAGACGTGGATGCAAACAAACCAGAAATGAGGCCTATATTTCACATTTGAACGTTCGTTTTGGAAGAATTCAAACCAAATCGTAACAATCCAAAAATAAAAAAATGTCGAATAATATTAAAGAACCGAATTGCCATATTAGGCGACGTCGATGTGGGCCAATACCGAAAGATAAGATAACGTGAATACGTGATTCAAACAAACAGACTCCACTATGGAAAAAAAAAAAAAGGCAAACACGCCTCTGCACTCCAGACACCACTACTGCGTTACATCACTAATCAAGTTATGGCTTCCGCTACTTAGCCTACCATATGCATAGCATTATGTAGAGTGACGCACTAAGTTTTACCATACAGCCTCTTTGCAGCTAATCACGTCTAGTGACAGTGGCGTAATCGGGTGGTACTGACTTAGACAATTTGATCTTGTCGTATGATAATTCGTGTTTGTTTTGTATCGGTTTTTACTTAGCAGGAGGAGTTGAAAATTGCTACGTTATTAATTGTGAACACAGTGATTCCAAAGTTTGTACCATCGGGGGATTTAAAACCACGTAAGATGTTATTTTCATTTTTTTTTAAGTGTTTCGACAAACATCAGGAATTTGAACCTAAAACAACTCGATCTCACTATCATATGAGATCAGTATACGATAATGGGCCCAAATAATCACGGCATATTTGTCAGAATGCGATCACAAAGAATATTGAGCCCGTGATCTAAAATTCATGAACATTCCAAGAAGATCGTGTTTTTTATTCACTGCCTCACGGGCTCTTGTTGGTCATTCACGGCCCATCATCTCCCTCTTGATGTTTTCTAGTATAATAATTTGGAGGAGGTATTGAAAATAAGTACTACCAGGTGGTATAATACCATTTTCCTAATAATTTTATTATTAAATTTGGTGGAGTATTTTCTAGTAAACTCAGAGGGAAATATTAAAAAAATAAAAATAAAAATCACAGGGAAATCAATAGGTAAGGGAGTACTTATTTAGAGCTTTAATTTCTACCATCATTACTCAAATGGGAAAAATATACGAAAATTTCGTTGCTTGTTGAAATCATATCGCTAATTTATTTAAAAGCGTGGTAGTCTAACGGGTTCCTTAGATGAAGAAGAGAGAAGGGTCAAGCAAGGGAGAGAGCGAGAGACGTGACCCTAATGATGTGATTTCATTAGGATGAACCAAGTAAAGCTATATCGGCAAAATTAACTTTTCTTAGACAAAGCTATATACGGTAAAATTGGGCATTGCTTGTAATAATGTATTGAAAACATACATGGTTCAAATGAAGGTAAACTTGGATGGGAGAATCATGAACCTGCTAGCTGCCTAGCTAGGGCCAAGTGATATCAAGTGGAATCGAACACATAAGACCGTCAAGAGACTAAATAATAGATCGACTTTTTTCCAAACCTTTCCAGGCCTATGTATAGCATCTCTCGCATATATAACGTGTTAACTATTAAAAGAGGCTTAACGTATTATAGTATATATAAACCGTAATCGAGGAACAAATACCCACTGCGGCTCTACCCATCTCCAATCTGTAATTATTGAATTAATCACAAATATACAGAAAACTTGTCACATTACAATAATGTCCGAGTAAGCTTAGCTTTATCATTGTTCTTGATTGTTGATTGTTGGACAAGTGTCTTAGGAATGGCAATATCCCTAAAACCAGGGAAGTTGACATTTGGAAGTTGCTCCACTATAGAGTATAAGAGGAGATCTATCTATGGCGGTCGCCTAATTTGCCAATACCAAATGCCTCAAAAAGACAAGGCATGCAAAGGCTTCAACGTGCATGGAAACATCAACTAAGATTAATTATCCTATATATTGTCAGATATAAGTATAACATCATGGTTTCCCAACCTTTCACCTACTATTTCATTGTATGACCAGATTCTATGTGTACTGTTAAAGCACGATCGGGCCTGGCCCGCACCCGCACGGAGGAGAGAGAGTCCACGTCATAAGCCCAAGGAGGTTCCATCCTAAAACCAATTGGCAATAGGTGGAGTAACTCCTTGGTTTATAAACATATCAACTCTCTCCTCTTTTTCCAATGTGGGACACTCACAGGTGGAGTTCACTCTAACACTCCCCCTCACGTGTGAGTTCCCTTATTACTCAGCAGACTGGGCTTGGGCTAACCGGGGCTCTTCTAGCTCTCTTCGGTTCCCACATCTCTTGCCCATCTTGGCAGACTGGACCTTCACAAGCTCACCGGGGCTCTTCTAGCTCTCTTCTGTGGCATCGCAAACCGGGGCTCTCCTAGCTCTCTTCGGTTGCGTAAACTTGGTCCATCTGCAACGAGCCCAGTTCGTCTTCTTGAGTCCCAGGTCTTTAACCATGGGCTCTGATACCATGTTAGAGTCGTCATGGGCCAATGTCGGCCCCTCGTGGAAGACTAGCTCACAAGCTGGTGGGGTTCCATCCTAAAACCAATTGGCAATAGAAGGAGTAACCCACCACCTTATAAACTAGTCTCCATTCTTCTATTTCTCCAATGTGGGATATTATCCCACATCTCACATGTGGGTCGTTGTCACTCCAACACCCCCCCTCACATGTGAGCCCATTAATTCTTCACACTCAAATTCTTCAAACGCCCTTGCCCGGGTCAAGTTATTTCGCAAAGCCCCTTTCTGGGGTCAAACCTCAGTCAAATTCGTCGGCTCCCAAACTGGGTAAATCCATGGACCAGATCGTCGGACCCAAGACCAATCTTGGGCTCTGATACCATGTTAAAGCACGATCGGGCCTGGCCCGCACCCGCACGGAGGAGAGAGAGTCCACGTCATAAGCCCAAGGAGGTTCCATCCTAAAACCAATTGGCAATAGGTGGAGTAACTCCTTGGTTTATAAACATATCAACTCTCTCCTCTTTTTCCAATGTGGGACACTCACAGGTGGAGTTCACTCTAACACTCCCCCTCACGTGTGAGTTCCCTTATTACTCAGCAGACTGGGCTTGGGCTAACCGGGGCTCTTCTAGCTCTCTTCGGTTCCCACATCTCTTGCCCATCTTGGCAGACTGGACCTTCACAAGCTCACCGGGGCTCTTCTAGCTCTCTTCTGTGGCATCGCAAACCGGGGCTCTCCTAGCTCTCTTCGGTTGCGTAAACTTGGTCCATCTGCAACGAGCCCAGTTCGTCTTCTTGAGTCCCAGGTCTTTAACCATGGGCTCTGATACCATGTTAGAGTCGTCATGGGCCAATGTCGGCCCCTCGTGGAAGACTAGCTCACAAGCTGGTGGGGTTCCATCCTAAAACCAATTGGCAATAGAAGGAGTAACCCACCACCTTATAAACTAGTCTCCATTCTTCTATTTCTCCAATGTGGGATATTATCCCACATCTCACATGTGGGTCGTTGTCACTCCAACATGTACTCAATGTCTTGGATGCACTCGTTACCAAAACTTTCAGAATACTCTTTATTTATCATCGGTCACCAACCCTTAATCTCATCCATTGAAAAACTGATTTTTAAGTGCATGCATGCAACAATCATCAATCATTAGGTCAAATTTGTCATTAGCAAGTCACCATGTCACAAAACATTTTAAAACTTGCATTATGTATGTCTAACAGTTCTAAGTACGACCTATCCAACAAGGCATAAATGATACGAGAGTCGAGAGAAATGTACATTTCAAAAGATCTATGTTTAAACAACCATGCCCTTATTATGAGACAGATACAATGAGCACATACTCAGACATATCAGATTGAACGATGTATGATCTCTAATCTGTAATAAATAGCTTATCTATCAGAAGAAGGAAAACTGGGAAGAACAACTCTTTGAAAAGAGCATAGCATAGTGCCTGAATTTTGGGAAACCAGTCAAGTTCAAACAAAGCGGAAAAAAAAGGTTCGAAAGCTTTTACTTTAAGAATAATTCTAATATATATACAGCAAAAAAATGTGTAACAAAGTGCAAACAATGCTAATTCAGCAATCAGTTGATTAGAAAAGGAAAGGAATATGAGCCTTCGTATTGTTGTTGTTCATTAATTTTCTAATCTTTTCTTTTACGTTTGTCCTAATACTAGCTTTTCTTATTCAGGGATAGATGAGACCATCCCCCATTATTGATACCAGCAAGTTCTATATAGGAGAATCGGAACAACAACAAAATAAGACTCCTTCTGTCAACACATCCAAGTACATAGATTAGCTTAGGTTGGGTAGCACGACTCCAATCATCCTTATAATTTGAACCGGAAAAAGTGCTTGCTAGTTAAAGATTGAAAGTTTACAACAAGAAAATTAAAGAGAGATCCTCAACACAAAAGTTGGCAGCATAATAAGGCGATCACATTCATACTACCTCCAGTTGTTTTCATCTGTTAACATTTCGTTTGAATATGTAATCAGGAACTAGCTAGCTCAAACAAAAGTTAACACACGAAAAGAATGGAGAATATGTCATCATTTACATACTCATCATGATCGATCAGCTGAACATACAACAATAACATGCTATATATCTCATCCTTCAAGCACAATTTACATTTTTTTATTGAGCCATTACATATTCACATTCATCACACAAATACATCAAGAAGACACAGTAAAACCCTAGAATCGGCATACAGTGGCTTTTAAGATTACAATCTGCTGATCATACACACAAAGACACACAATGCAAGAAACGAGCAATTCAAGTAGCAGATAATTAAATTTAAGCATATATAATCAAGTAACTAGGGCTTTAGGCCAAATTCTTCACCACAAACAAGCAAGTCCCCTTCATCTCGACTTCTCGAATCAGTCGGATCAAACAACACACACATATTCAAATTACGATAACTTGGAGTAGAAGGAAATTGATCACTTATCTCCAAACAAGTACCCAATTGATGAACTTCCCCCAGGAACAAATTTCACTTTTGTTGAAGGCCGATCCTAAGATTGAATGAAATTCGTCAGAATCAATCTACATAATGAAATTTACCCGAAAACCAAGCGTAAGTTACACAAGCATAACAATTCAAGACTCACAGTAATGAAATTTCCCGAGTTTTGGCCTTCTGCTCTATGATAATTGTTGATCTTGGCCTCTTGTTTTAGAGCCAAGGGGTTGCCTGGCTTCATTTCTTCATCTCCTTTGTCGATTCCGTATGGCGGATCGACAACTTTGGGTGGTGATGGAGGAGGATCCTTAGCTGGTTGTCCTCCTTCCGGACCAAACAGGTACCCTAATGAGCTTTGTCCACCTCCAGAACTTCCACCTCTACTCATGGCTTACTATACAAAGATGTTTAATAATATCCTGAAACTATATATGATGATATATACTAGGGTCAGAAACACGACTTACTATATATAGACAGTAGTTTACTAGTTTGTAACTTTTCAGGCGCCTAGTCCTACTATCCACTCAATAGAGTAACCCCATATTCAAGCATATATATACACTGAATTATACACCAAATTACCAATACACGGATGGGTAAGCGTACAGGACTATAGGGGCGAAGCCAGTGGTGGGCTGGTAGAGTGGTAGGTGCCTTTTGATGATATTAATAAAGGGTTTTGACTTTTGATGCATGGACCAAACTTTTGCCATTATAGTTACGTTTATGAGGTACACATGGTCCCATCGTCATACGAAATACTCCTTATATATATACTAATTCAAGACCGAATGACTGATATTATAGTAAATCGGAAAAGTAAACTGTAAAAATTAGTCACACTACTAGACACTATTGATGTCAATAATGAGAATCTAGTACAGGCTGGTAACTCAGAATAACTGTAGTACTACTCACTAAGTCATTAGTACCCTAATCAACTTCTACGATTCACACTTTACACAAAGACATGACCAATATCGAAAATCACAGCAATATATACAGCTTAGCTTTTACAAGCCAAAAGTTGCAATCAGACTAAGAAAGGTCATCCACATTGTTCTTAATAGAACCAACTATGCATACAGCATGATACAGAGTACAACATGCTTAATTAGAGAATAGAGATCGATATGAATGTCATTTTTCGCCTTTGCGATCAAGGATTAAAGCGTCTATATATGGGAACAATCTGTTTGCAATAAGCAATGGGGTTATATGATGTGTGAGGAAGAATACACACATACCAGGCCACGACCCTCATATTACACCAGACATGAGCGTATTCATGAGTGTTGGCCTATGCAGCAAGCTAAGTTTATATAGCATCAGCTGTCAGCATATTATGAAACATCCAATATGCATATCAGATCACATACATGCATCAGCTGTCAACTTAATTCAGAAATTCCATGTCATTCTGCTCATAATATCGAAATACTAAGAAACTTCGATCAATCGGACTTATTACACATACATTGAATTTTCAATCAACAAATCAAACATCACTCACAAGTCACAACAAACATGATGCCGAACCATTATCGAGTTAATTAGATCAGACAAATTACTAAAGCTAAAAAGAAAGAAATTAATGGTGTTAAATCATGGTAATGTAATACTGTATGTAACTCGATAAAAAGGAGAGAAAAAAAGAAAAACAAACCAAAGCAGGGGTTGTTGCCCCAATAAAGTAAAGTATGCTCTACACATTCGATCAGTAGATTGTTTTATGATGGCGAGCGCTCGGTTGGAAGGGTTCCTGTAGGCCAAAGATACCTAATCTAGCTACTAATCAATATTGCTAGGGCATCTTTAATCCCAGTTTACTTAGATTAACCGCAATTACAAGTTGGTAAACCAAAAATAAAAAGCATTGCTAAATCATGTTCATTCAATCACTTCATGTAAAAACTTTTAACCTGTCATTTGCCATAAAACCGAAATCTTGCACTTGATCAGAATCCCAAAAGAAGATTACAGAGCACTCTATCAAGTATCAACATCTGCTTGATACTTGTTACTATATGCCTTTAGTAGGTGGAGCACACCATGATAGTCTACAATGTAGTTCCTGGTTGAAAATAAAGCTAAGATATGCAAAAACAATACTCCCTCCATTTTATTTTTGTTCTTTACGTTTGGTTTGAATTCCTCTCACAGATTTAAATCAAACGTAAAGAACAAAAAAAAAAAAATGGAGAGAGTACTACAATATATAGTCCATAATGGGGTAATTTTTCAAAAGAACATCAAACAAATTAAACGGGTCATTCAGACAAATTAAAGATTACTATCTAGACAAAACATACAGACCCATGTTCTGAAATAGTTTGCAGGTCCGAAAATTGAAATGTCAGAGGCACTTCAATATTATACTAATGAACAGAATCTCGCCATAAATTATGGTAAAATGGTCTTACAAACATCGTGCTTATTAGTGTAAAAGGGTACACAGTCATTGAGTCAATCGGACAGCTAAGATAAGGGAAACCTGTTGCATGCTATAAAGATTGATGTTTGAAGCAACCAAATGATTGGGGGCCCAACAAGTAAAAATCTTGAGACAACCACTTAGCAGTTAGCACACCCTTGAATTATTACTCCCTCCATTTCATTCATTTGTTTACGTCAGACCGGATTTTATGAGGGAAATCCAAGCTCAACGTAAACAAATGAATGAAATAGAGGGAGTATGTCTAATCTTTAAAAGTTTTTTGAGCTAATATTATCTTTTACACTCTATAGTAATGGAGTACTAATTAAGGGTCCCTAAGATTGCTCCATTTTCGGCCACTCCCATCATTTTCACTATAATATATGATCAATCTTTCAAGTTAACAAGCTTACATATTTGGATAGGATCTTAACCTAGGTTTCCGTCAGCTATTCCATCACAATGACATATTTGATTCTCATTTTGGTTAAGATCGTCCTAGAGGTTCCTTTGCATTTTGGTTGATAGCGTCTATCATAGATATTGCCTATGACGACTTCATCTACGACAACAACATTACACCAATGCCTCCGGGGCTCCCAAGGTAAGAGGGAGTCGATTTACCGAAATATTGATTGGTCTTCCATTTTACATAAACAGTAGAACAGTAAGAACACCCATTTTTTTAACCTTTTCGACACGTAGTTTAAGGTATAAAAGTAGGCGACATGCGACACTAAATTTAACTTCGTCTATTTTAACATAGACCGTATGTAGTTGATTAATTCCGCAACTTGAAACTCACGTTACAGAAGTCTTACCGAAACGCTTAGCACAAAAATTCTCAAATTAGGCAAAAACTAGGTTCTCACACAATCATCCCTATTTCCCTAGCAAATTTCATGTCGAACATCAAAGCCAATTACACATGATAGAATAACAACCAATGCGAAATCGATTGCATATATGTACTCTTCCAATTCAAAGAGATTTTCCAGTTTCGTTTTGAAGTATTAACCAAAAACGGCGATCAGTGATTATACCTATAAAGATCGGAAATTCGAGGCCCCACGAAAATCCCGCCGTTTTCCCGTCACGCTTTTCTTTTGTTTCTCTTTCAAGTTTCAATTTTCAGCGATCTTTTGTTGGTGCATATGTTATGTGCTGCGATGAAGACCCAAATAAATTATATTGGGCTTGGACTGTATTGTTGACTCAGAATGGGCTGTCAGCCTGTTAAGAGGGTACAACATGAGAGACATGACCCAAACTCGAGATTATTTTGAAAACGAGAAACTTTTCTTTTTTTAAGGGAAAAAATACGATTTTTTATCATCCGTTATAAAATCAGTAGCGATTACATCCAAAACGTGTGGGGATCCTCTAGAATTTTTTTTTATGGTGGAGTTGGTAGAGTTTACCAATAAAGGAAAGAATTAAAATATATAATACTTTATTTGTACATTTAAGTAACTTCTTTATTTTTATTTCTTTCCTTTATTGGTAAACTCTACCAACTCCACCATGAAAAAACTCTAGAGAATCCTTACCCATCTAAAACATCATCCGAACCACTATGTACCCACACCCGAATCGTATAGTCAATTGGACAAAAAATTTCGGAAAGAAAAATTGGAAAAAACCCCTGAGAAGACACTAGCCGTTAGACAATGGTCAAGTTGCGAAATGCAACGGTCGTAGAAGCGTAAGAATAAAGCCACGTTGTCGAAGTATCTGGCCACGTCGACATGGGCCTTTTTTAGTGGGCCAAATGGCCCAAGTTACAACTACACAGTCTAGAAATTTCGTCAGAATTCAGTACAAATCACACCATCGTGTGATGACCTAACCATTCGTACAGCCGCACCTGCGTTTCCTCTCTCAATCTAGTATTTCTCAGGTTCGATCTTCCCCTCTCTCTTACACACCCACTGATCCTGTTGTCATATCTTTAGTAACAAACTTAAATCTTACGCTACGCTGAAATGTTGTGTTGGTGTTTTTTGTTTAGTCAATTGATATGTATGATTGTGTCCGTTAGTTTCATGTTTATGAGTTAGTATGTTTGCATATGGTGTGCTAAGTTAGTGTTATTAATTGGTACATCCGCGTCCGCGACCGGGAGGGTATATGAGGATTTGAATCCGGAATAACTTTATGCTAACCGAGTTTTTTAACTACTAGACCAACCTTTGATAGGCGGTATTAATTAAAAAATATTTCGTAATTAACAGATATTGAGTTAGGTGTGGTTTTGGTGGAGAGGATGAAGATGACGATAGTTGATAGGGTTGATGGTGGATAATACTCCCATCATGTGATGCCTCATTCTAAATTTTTACTGATTCTTCCTCTTTACTCTACATTTTCCACTTTGCCCTTTACACCTCTTAAGATTCTTTGTGGTTTTTCAACTTCAAAGTTTAAAAATTTGCTCAATTATTTAAAAGGTAATAATTGGTTTGGTGGGTGTTATCTTACGTACTCCATTCTTTTGGATTTTTAACGTTTAAACTAGACCTTAATAATCCTAGGGAACGGAGGGAGTTTCCGAGTATGGCATTTTACGAGGTTTACTTTTGAGGGTTAATGTACATATAAAATCGACTTTTCAGGGGAATGTTTAGCTCACTCGATATCTTAGCATAACATTGGCAACAACAATATATCTTAATTAACCATATTTTTTCAAGGTGAAGGGGTGTTAGAGTAGGTGATGTGTTTATAATGGAGAGGATGAAGATGACGACAGTTGATAGGGTTGATGATGGGTACTCACATCATGTGATGCCTCATTCTAATTTCTTACTGATTCGTCCTCTTTTGTTTTCACTTTAGGTTTTTATTCTAACTAATCTCTTACTTCAAAACTCACTCCATGTCGCGTAGATTATACAACGAGAGTGTGGGTTGATAGCGGCCCATTAGATGTTCTTGACATTGTGCTTTCGGTGGAGAGGATGAAAATGATGAGAGTTGATAGGGTTGATGATGGATACTCACATCATGTGATGCCTCATTCTAATTTCTTACTGATTCGTCCTCTTTTGTTTTCACTTTAGGTTTTTATTCTAACTAATCTCTTACTTCAAAACTCACTCCATGTCGCGTAGATTATACAACGAGAGTGTGGGTTGATAGCGGCCCATTAGATGTTCTTGACATTGTGCTTTCGGTGGAGAGGATGAAAATGATGAGAGTTGATAGGGTTGATGATGGATCTTTCATCATATGATGCCTCATTCTAATTTCTTACTGATTCTTCCTCTTTACTAAATTACTCACTTTACCCTTATAATTTTTTTTCCTAAGGTTCTAGGATTGTTTTTAATTTTGGCAGGTTGCAAAAATGATAGGATAAAATTGTATGTAAGAAAGCTAATGCTAGATTTTAAATGGTGCTATAAAGTTGTGTTCTTTTTATAGAGAGGATGAAGATGATGAGAATTGATAGGAATGATGATGGATCCTCCATCACATGACCCTTCATTCAGTCATTCTAATTTCTTCCTGATTCATCCACTTAACTTTCTTTTGAAAGTGTCTCAATATTCCTAAATGGCTCACAACGTTTTTGAAATTTTATGGCTTACACAAGACGGTTACCGGATGACGATTCATGTTAGCCGACCTCGAATCATTTTGGGACTAAGGCTTGGCTGGTGTTGTTGTTTGCCTTTCAGTTGTCTTTCATTTAAGGTATTCGAGTGATTGGACTCAAAGTTGTCCCGGAAATAAATTATCTTTTCTACTTATGATTTTGAATTTTAAGGGATATTATTGTTGTGATGGAGAGGATGAAGATGATGAGAGTTAATAAGGATGATGATGGATCTTCCATCATGTGACGCCTCATTCTAATTTCTTCCTGATTTCTCCTCTTTAATAGTATTTTTTCACATCACCTATCTATCGTCCTCTTCTATGGTTTTAAGTAAATTTTCATCTCGTAACTTTACTTTAGAGTTCACTGACATTGCTCGTAACTTTGACCACAAAATGGCAAAGGATGGAGAGGATGAAGATGATGAGAGTATAGGAATGATGGTGGATCATCCATCACATGACTGTTCATTTTAATTTCTTCCTGATTCTTCCTCTTTACTACTAACCTTCTCACTTCACCCTATTAATTTTCTCATCTGAACAATATTTTTCTTTCTGTGAAAGAACAGAGAAAATTAAGATTGTTATGATTGCTTCCTACCCTGTTTTCAGCTGAAACTGTCAAATGAACTGTTCTCATCAACCATAGATTTTGAGTACCATGTCCGATGAGTTGCGAATATATGTCGTTTTGTTGAAGTTACTATGTGTCGTTTCTATCGTATGTATGGCTCTTTACATTCTGGTCGGAGATTTGAGGTTCCATTGGTTAAAAAAGAAAGGTTGATGTTAAGCAAGATTCTCAGCAAAACTCTTTTTTTTTTAAAACTAGAAGCTCAGCAAATCTTTTTAGAGATCACTTGTGTTGCTCGTGACTTTAACAACAGACAAATCTTTTACTCCGTATTTAACCATGCTTTTGAATGACAAGGGTAATATCAAGATATGTATGTTTCTGATGGAGAGGACGAACATGATGAGAGTTGATAGGAATGATGATGGAGCATCCATCACATGACTGTTCATTCTAATTTCTTCCTGATTCTTCCTCTTTATTGTTAACCTTTTCACTTTACCCTTTCAATTTCTCATCTGGACTTTTTCTTTTGGATGAAAGAAAAGAAAACAATTAATATATTATATATGCCCCCTGCCCTTCAAAGTTTTCAGCTGAAAGTGTTTATCAGTAGTGCAGTACCATGTCCTATGATTTCAGAATATATACTGTGTTGTTAAAGTTGCTATGTACTTATGTAGTGTTACTATCGTATATGGAAATTTGATGTTTTCATTGTTTGAAAAAGAAAGTTGATGTCTTTGATAAAGCAAGATTCTCACTAATAGTTGGTAGTCTCGAAAATATTGTGTGTGTTGTGGCGACCATGAGGAGTTTTGTATTTCTTCATCATCTTTAATTAGTTGGAGAATTTTTTTCCTTTTATGAGGAGGTATTTGAAAAACGTAAAGAGATGGATGAGATATGTTTGAGTAGTATGTTACTGGTTATAGATCAATCTTTCTCATTAAACAGTTTTATGTTTATGCTCGAAGGTTACAGTCTGGTGAGACTTGTAGTCTTGACATATATGCGAGGAGCTACATCGTTTTTGCTTGCAAGAATTGTTAGCAAACAATTGCTCAGAAAACTGAGGAAAAGGGGTACGCTAATGTGACATGATTTATTTTGTCTTTGGCAAATGGCAAGTCTTTTTGGCTTTGTTTATGAAAACTTGGTCTATAATGTATATTGTAGGCGGAATTGTGCCTTCTCTGAAGCCAAGAGAACAAGGGAATGAAGAGACAATAAAGAAAAGAACGACAATGGCAGATGACAACCCTCCTCCGGAACCTATTGTAGTCTTCAGCAGGCCGCCTCCAATGTCTCCATTCCTTGGACCCGTGGCTGCTCTCTCTTATTTGTTGGATTCGTGGTCAAGACATGACAACAATGAGGCCTGATGAATCCTATTGTGAAGTCTCAGTCCTCATCAGTTGAATTCTTATCGAACAACTTTACAACAATGTGAAGAAAGCTTATTATGTAGCCAAGTAATCGAACTAGGAGTTTCCATAGGGTGATGTAGAATGCCAGGACTGGGTTCATAATAGGCGCAAAAAGTAGGTTGTATATATGCAGCACTACCTTGAATATAGTTTGTGGGCTCTTTAGGAACCCTGCAAATGTGATACCCTCATGTAAATATGTTTGCTTGCGACTTGTTAAACTTGGTTCATGATATTGTAGAAAGCTGATGAAATAAAACGTTTTTCGCTTACATTTTGCAGCCTTCGGGAACTCATCAAATAATGATGCTAACATCTTCAGCATACCCTGTTGAGTACATTGATAGGAAAAGCAAGTCACATATTGCGCTCGATTACATGAGTGAAAAGTGATTAATCAAATATGATTTTGCCAAGCAGAGGCGAGGTAAATTCTCACCAGAGCTAATTTTCCGGGTTTAATAGGTGATTCTGTTATGATCTGAGCTTTCCTGCGTACATTATATATAACTGTGTTATGTTTCTGGTGTTCAAAGGTTATATTTGTGTTTGAATGTATGATTTGTGTCTTATAACCTGATTACAAGTATGCCTTCTTCTTCTTCTGTGCACTGGAAAATGGTGCAACCTCTGGAGAAAGGGATCTGATCCTCCTTCCATTCTGCATTGCATTTGAAATATATATGTTAGTCTGCTGTATGTACATGGTGCGATTTATGTTGCGGAGTTGTTGAAAATGTGGTTACCCAAATGCCAGTCTATTGAAGCTACGAGCGCTTCTCCTTCACAGACAGTTCCTGTTCTGAAATGAACGTTGTCACCCATGGATTCCACTAGTTCCCTAATGAAGTTCATGACTTCCTGCAGGGAGAATTAATTGTGTTATATGAATATGACTGTCAGTTTAATTGAAAAGTATAAAAGAGAATTGACCTCCTTCTCCTGGAACGAGTGGGGGAAGGTCGAATCCTCAAGGAAACAGTCGGTTGAGATGAGGTCTTCTAGTTGCTTCAAGTCCTTGTCATTGATGCAGGTATAGAATTTCCTTATTACATCAGAGAGGGGAGAAGGTGCAGAAATGAAGTCTGATTCCGCTGCTGATGTGAGAAATAAATGGTTGTCCCTCGGGTGCTGCAGGATGTAACCATTTGTGTTCTTAGACTGGGAAATGCGACTCTTCTTCACTTGCATTGCCGCCTGTTTAATCCCTAGTCCCCCCAAAGGTGGAGAGCGTACGTGCATTAAAGCTACTTGATCGGAATGAAAGATCCAGGGTGTGTTTTGGCAGAAAAAAGTAGTCGTATGAGCGGCCATCGGTGTAAGGACTTGGGGAACTAACCGAACTATGAATCAAACAGGAAGATACGGAGTATAATTGTAGACTCGAGGTATGAGCATTTTTGAGAAACCTGCTGCTGGGGAAACGATGTAGAATGGTTGTCGACTTGTCGTACTTCTCGAGGGGTAAGGCATCAGTGAGCATCCCTTGGCCTTGATACCAAAGCAAGGTATACATAAGTTTGGTGGTTTCTTTCCTTTGCTGGTCTCCTTGATGCACAGAAATACAGAATAAGAATAGAATAGAACTTTGTATGTTGGGAAAAACCTGCTGCTAATGTTTTGAGTGAAATGTTAGATGTTTGTTACAAACAATGCTCTTCCTTTTCTTTTATATGCCGTCACACTTCGCGATTTCTCGCTCCAATTTTGCAAAGGTTTGATTGTTAAGTAGCAGGGACTCTTAAAAGTCCTAATAATTCCAAGTCATTTTCTTCCTTTTGGACCGTACTAATGCCTCTATATATATCAAATGGGACAAATCTAAAGAATCAAAGTGAGTATTAGAGTCGAATTTGTACCGTACACAAGATGTTGAAAACAACGAGTATCATTATTATAAAATATTGTTCGTGCATACTTGTTAAATTTGTACCACATGAGACTCCTAATATTGTTTGTGCATACTTATCGAATTATAACCATCTTTTTTTTATTGTTTCCCCTTTCATAATGATAAAAGGATTATTAAAGTTTTTTTTTTTTTTTTTTGAGAAAGGAAAAGGATTATTAAAGTTGGACCATGCATGTTTTTGTAACACGGCGTTGTAGTGAGACGTGAGTATATAAGACCATAAGACCCTTGTATTGTATAGTATTTGTTTCTGTGTTGCTTGATCAGAATACAGGTTATTGTCATCATGGGTGCGGCAACAGCAGCAGCTTCTTTCTCAAGTCTGATGCTTTTTAATCAACCTTTCCGTGGGAGGTCAAGTACCAAAGCACAGTGCTGGGTTAACCCGAGAAGCAGAGCGGGCGAAGGAGCGATAGGATGGTCCGTCGACAGTTGGAAATCTAAGAAGAAAGCCAATGATCAACTACCCGTATACCCGGATCCGGAAGCGCTGGATGCCGTGTGTGACTCCATTGCGTCTTCGCTCAATCTCGTAACCTGCCCAAATAAGACCCAAAAACTTGAAGAGTGTCTCTCCCAGGCCGCGGCCGGCCAAGCTTTCCTGGTTCATGCCGGATATCCTGAGACTTTCGGTGACCTCAATTTTAAGGACATTGCCCACCGATTTTGGACTCTCCTCCAGTTCAGTGATGCCCTTGCCTCTCGTGCTCAATTATCTACCATCATCGTAAGTTTTTTTGTTGTATTTAGACTTTATGTTAATCTAATTAATCGATATCGATTTCTAGGATTGAGATAGCAACAGTAAAATTAATTTTCAATCCATAGTGACATCAATCTACGATAGTAAAATTAATTGGGTTGGTCGTATACTGAAATTCATGCCGATATTATACAATATTAAATGGATGTGTTGATATGAATCATATCTCAATATATGTGTTGATGTACTGTGTATGTATAAACTGATTCATATCAATACAATTACTTAAGCGCGAGGTTCCATGCAATGATCATTACTCTCAAACCTCTCTCATTCGATCTCTACATAAATGAACAAATAGGTTGCTCAAATGGCCGGCTCTTTTGCAAAGAGTGCGCCAGATTTATACGAGGAAAGGAGCGGCGTGAAGCTCCCTAGTTACCGCGGTGACATTATCAACAACGAGGCGTTTGACGAGAAGGCAAGGACCCCTGATCCCCGCAGAATGACTACGGCTTTGGAACAATCGAATGACATTTATGGTGTGCTTGATTCTTACGCTTCTAGCTTTTTTCCTACCTTCCCACCACCCAAAGGCCCTGATCATTTTCCCTTGCGGTAAGTTCGTTGTTGGATTTCTAAAACTACCCTTAATTTTGTACAAAGAGTGATAAATTAAAACAGACCATATTGATCAATATTTAGATGTAAAGTAAACAATAAGATTCGAGTAATGTTTGTTTGTGGCCCGTCTTATAGGTATAGTGATCCAGACTACATTGTGAGTAAGCCTTTTTGGATATCACACGAGTGCCTGTTGTTGCCTTACGAGCAAGCTCTAACGAGCAAGGATACAAAATCCGGCCTATATTATGACAATTCTGCACACATGCTTTGGCTTGGAGAGCTTACGCAGCAACGTGATGGCGCTCATGTTGAATTCTTGAGAGGAGTTTCTAACCCGATTGGCATTCAGGTAATTAATTAAGTTGGAGTAAATCAGACGTGGGATAGCAAATGAAACAAAGTTTGAGAGATTATAAAACATAAGACTAAAACGGAAAAACGGTTCTATATCTTTTAATAAGCAAGCTCAAGATGTTGTGTGTGATACTTAATCGTGATGTAGGTTGGTGATAAGACGAACCCTGATCAGCTAGTAAAGCTTATTGACATTCTGAATCCTGAAAATAGACCTGGTAGAATTGCATTGGTTTGCAAAATGCGGGGAATTGAGAACACCAGAGTCGTGCTTCCACATCTAATCAGGGCAGTTCAACATGCTAAACAAATTGTTACTTGGGTTAATGATCCAGTTCACGGCGACAACATGGTCTCTCCCCTTGATGCTATCGTGGTATGTTTATATGTTTTTGTATTTCGTTTTGCTACTCTTTTCAATTGTTAACGTTTGGTTGTTTTATTGAAATGTTTGTGATTTGTAACAAGGCAGGCGCGTTAGATTTTCATTGTTTACTGCTCGCTCTTTTCAATCGTTAACGTTTGGTTACTACATTGATGTGAAGGATGAAATGGAAGCATTCTTTTGTGTGCACTATCAACAAGGGAGTTACCCTGGCGGGATTCATCTTAACATAATGAGTAAGGATGTTGTGAAACGCACAGACGGCGCCTCGAATAAAGATGATCTGAGCTCCCATACCCAATGTGATTCAGGGCTTAGTGCTTCCCAGTATTTGGAGTTAGCTTCTAATATAGCAGAGTGGACATTCGAAGAAAGGCTTAACAGATTGAAATCTTATTTTATGAGATAATCCAAAAGGCAAGATTCAATAAGTTCTCATGTTATGGGTGTCGGTCTATCTTTTTTCCGTTGATTGAATTTGATTTACAACCGTTTAATTTGAATATACAAGGGAAAAATATTCAAATCAAACCTTATCAATCCCACAAAACGGATGAGAAATTAATTATTAATCATAGTCATACGCTCAATACATGAGAGAGCAATACTTTTTGTTTGGTTTTCCCATGTCAACTTTGTAAGACATCGCTTTAAATTTATATTCTTTGTTGCGTTCTATGGTCTATCCATATCTATTAGTCCAATTTTTACAAACCCTAATCGCCTAATCGAAGTATCAATTAGTTAACTTAACCACCCATACACAATGTAACTGGGTGCTAGTTTTGTTAGATTAAATGCACATCCGTTGTAGCGTTTGGTCCCTATTTGCTAAATAAGATATTACCTAGTCACTGTATGTAGGAGTCTATATGTAGACAATAGAAAAATTGTCTATAACATAATCAAGTGCGGTAAATTAAAGATTGCAAGTAGTAAATAATATGCTTGTGTAGTAAATTTATGAAACTGACAGTAAAATCAACATTGTTACGAATCTATTAATCGAAAGAAAATTAAATTGATTTAATTTCCAAATCAAGGACCCTTGATTGTCTCTTTTTCCTTATAATCCAATATTTACAAAATTATGTAACAAAATCTATTGCATTAATTTTTACTACAAATTTATCATATTTTTTTAATTTGTCTACCTACAGACTCCTAGTATTTTTGTTAATTTAATAGTTATTTGAAATGCTAAACATAAATAATTGAGTTATTACACAATTGTCGTATTCGAGTCACATAAAAAACCAAATAACTTTGCGTTTGGACCCGTACGTATTGACATGTTTTCTTAAACTGATTTGCAAATTTGGCGTCAAATTATCATCACCATCACGTTACATCTGTTACCTTATCTAATACTATATATTAATTTGAAACCAAGTATTACATTTGACATTCATTAATTGGATAGCACTAAGTAATCACATAATATGGAAATTATTAGCTAATTATGGAAAACAATATAATTTATGGACAATAATAGTGTTGCTAATAATATTATAACAAAGATAAACTGACAATTTTATAAAATGAGTATAACAATCTAATCTTAATATATTTATAAACGAAGCTTTTTTCGTGGGCATTGAAGTGGTCTAGAGCCTTTCGAATTTTCTTAGAGCTTCTGGTGAATAAGGAATTAATTTATGTTATGGAATTGTTGTTATACCATATGTGAGTTTATGGTAATCATGTAAAAAAATCATATATTTTACTTATGGAAATGTAATATACCATAGGTAGGTTTATGGTAATTTTGAAAAAAATCATCAATATAAAAGTTTCCTTTTTAAGTTATGGTAAGATGATAAGTCAACCTACATTTTAATATAGAGAAAACTATACGACATTTTCTACATTTTGGTAAAATATAAGAACCAATTTTTTTTTTTAAAAATGCGTCTACAGTTAATGAAAGTTTAATACAGTTTTTGGTGAATAAAAAGTCCGTTTACAAGTTCATTTAGTGTAGAAGTGGCCCCAACATGGATAGTTAAAAGCAACAAACAAAACAGAAAATTATAAAAAGATCGAAGATAGTATATGGCAATTAATCATGAACTGGTAAAATCGAAAAATTTTCAAACGGAAATTATTTAGTCAGGTACCTTAATGTAATCTTGATTTTTGAAAATTTTAATACATGGTTCTAGAAAATATAATATTCAATTTATAAAAAATAACTATCGAAGAAACAAACAATTATAGGTATTTTATGGAGGTCTAGACAGGCCATCATCGAGCCATAATATTGAAAATGATAATATAAGATCTTTAATTTAATAATAACTATAAGTAAATTTTTTATTAACAAACATTTGTAAAGTGCATGTACACATATTCAAGCAGTCATAAAACCATTTATTACAAACCTAGAATTACCTTTTATTGCTAGGCAGTTTGAAACATGGCCACATAAGCAAAGTCATTGGTACGAATCACAGTTTTTTCATCTTGAGAATTTGTAATGTACAACGTGCAAGCATTATTGCAATTATAAAATTTAAAATAACTAATGTATAATCTTTAATTTGAGTCATTGATTCAACAAAATAATATATAAGATGACTTAAAAGAAACATACAATTAAGATAATATATTCTTTTTCTTCGGTTTTGTAAGTCATCATATATAATGTTATTTGTATTTATTTAAATTTATTAAACTTGCACTAAAATTATTAGATTTGAACTAAAATAAATTTATTTGGAATCAATTTTTTTACTAGATTCATTATAGTTACAACATCTTACTCTCGTGAGAAGAATATGTTCAAAAGAATAAGTTGAATAATACAAAATCTTACGAACATCAAGTGTAATAAGCTTAGAAATCGGTAAACGTACAATATAGGGAACCAATTCGAAACTGAAACTTATTGTATTCGGTACCTCTATCTTAATCACTATAGCACAACATTTGTCAATTTGTTATTTAGGTTTGTTGATGTGAAATAAATGTATATATATTGTATAATTTGTGTTCAGTTTTGTTTAGTATTGACATCTTTATATTTTTATCATGAGACATAAACACGTAAAACGATAAAATTAAAGTTGGTTAAAGTAGGTAATGGAAGTAAATGGTTTTATGAAAAAAGTTAATTAATTAGCTAGAACATTAATGTCATGAAAGTGTACAGTGTTAGAACTTTAAAAAATAAATTAATCAATAGTTCTAGATAAATGTTAACTTTATCATTTAAAATAATTGATGTATAATCTTTAATTTGAGTCATTAATTCAACAAAACAAAATATAAGATGAATTAAAAGAAACATACAGTTAAGATAATATATTTTTTGGTTCGGTTTCGTAAGTTATGATATAAAATTATTTGGATTTATTTTAATTTATTGAACTTGCACTAAACTTATTAGATTTGAACTGATATAAATTCATTTGGAATCAGTTTTTTTACTAGATTCATTATAGTTACAACATCTTACTCTCGTGATACGAATATATTAAAATGAATAAGTTGAATCATACAAGATCTTACTAACATCAAGTGTAATAAGCTTAGAAATCGGTATACAATATAGGGACCAAATTCGATACTGAAACTTATTATATTCGGTACCTCTATCTTAATCACTATAGCACAACATTTGTCAGTTGTTATTTAGGTTTGTTGATGTGAAATAATAAATGTATATATCTTGCATAATTTGTGTTTAGTTTTTTTTAGCATTGACATCTTTATACTTTTGTCATTAGACATAAACATGTAAAATGATAAAAGTTGGTTAAAGTAGGTAATGAAAGTAAATGGTTTTATTAAAAAAGTTAATTAATATTTTTATATATTGATATATTAATTAGTTAATTAATTAGCTAGAACATTAATATCATGTAAGTATACAGCGTGAGAACTTTATAAAAATGAATTAATCAATAGTTCTAGATAATTGATAACTTTAATTCGTTATTACCTTAAAAAAAACTTTATTTAACTACAATAATTATAATGATTTCGGTAATGAAATGTGCGTATATAATATAATATATTGTTAATGTCACTGTGCAACGCACGAGCTTTAAACTAGTATTATATATTAAAACCTGAAACCAAGTCTTTCCTAGAACGACACTTGGCATTTATTAATTGGATAGAACATAAAAATAGCATTAATTATAATTATCGGTTAAGATATGGTAATGAATTATCATAGAGTAGTATAATATAGCTAATTTATGGAAAATAATTATTAAGGTAATTTATTTGAACAAAGATAAGCCGTAGTATAATATAACTAATTTATGGAATATAATCATTATGGTAATTTATTAGAACAAAGATAAGCCAACATTTTTCTTATAGAGTAAGTATAAACAATATAAATATATAGCTCGGGCGTGGCACATGCATGCAAACTAGTATAGATATAGAGCTCGGGCGCGGGCTGGGCATGCAATCTGGTAATAATGAATTTGGATTATGATGGTAGTAGGATAAGAAAGCTAAGCCTTAATTGTCATTTATGCTTCGTGTACGTAGAAGCGGCTAAGTGACCCTTCCAGATCATCAGAAGCTCACATGTCAACCAATTGGATCAATCTACATACATGAGAAGATCTTGATGAAGAATAGTACAAAACCAAAAGGCTTGTTTGTCCAAGGTCTGGGTCATGTCAACATCATCACAAGTCAAGGGAGAGGCTTCTCCAATTCTAGCTAGAAGTAGAGCTTGTTCTTCACAAATTTCAGTTTATGTGCATACCTAAACAGGATAGGACAAGTATTGTAATGTCATTATCATTACTTGTAAAGATCTTGTATATATCTATATTAATATTAATAGGGCCGGCCATCTTCTTGTATCAGATTTTACACACAAGTTCACTTACCGAAGAATAATTAAATTAAAGATCATAGGCCATAAACTCAATAATTAACCATAATAAAACTTAATAGTTAAAGGTCATACAGTACACCAGATTCACCAGGCCAGGGCTCCAGAAGTGTGCTATACTTAGCTTGGCAAATTTGGAATCATAATATAAGCTAAGATATGACTTTTAAGGGTTTAATTTGCTTCATTCCGAAAACGAAAAGAAAAAAAGATGGATCGATCAGCTGATGAGTACGTACTTGTAATGATTATTAATTAGTGCTAATAAAACTGCTAAATCATGCATCTGCCTATATATCTAATCGATCACCAGCAGGGAGCAGGCTCAACCGTAGAATGCGCGGAGGTTCTCAGCAACCGCGCCATGCTGCAATCCAATGGAAATGTTGAATCTGACCAGCTGCTTAGGTCGAGGCCAGGTACAATCCTCCGGGGCGGGTGCGGTGTTTCTTGAGCACTCTGAAGAAAATATCCATCTCAATCTAGCAAAGTAGTACACAGAAAATGTTCATCAGATAGAATTCAGATAGATTAAAATTAGCTAATAACTTAATCAAAGGTTAGTAAAACAAACTTGATATTTATATTATTATTACCTCCATCTTGTTGCGGTCACAAGGCTGAAAGATCCATGTATGTTACAAAGAAACCAACATCTTGAACACGCCTCACCAATTCGGACAATAATAATGCTTCAGAGTCGCCGAGTTGAGTGATTAGTGAAATCCGGCCTGGTTTGTTGGTAGGGCTGAGAGCTACAAGAGAATCAAAGTTTGTTGATCGTCCTAATTTTTTTGGTTATAATGCTTTATATAAATAGTGAGAATTGACCTCGAAAAAATAAAAATAACTGAACTCAAGCTAAGTCATCTAACTAAACTAACTGAACTAGTTCAAGTGTGTACTGGTTTGACTAAATACTTTGACTGAAAACTAACTCAAGTTAAACTTGGATGATAGAATCATTGGGGAAAATCCGGTAACTTTCTTTATTACTGAAATAATACTATTGGCTCGTAAGTTTATAAAAGTCGTTATACGATATATCATTGTCACGTTTTCTGCAAGCCCTATATATAAAAGTGAATTCAGATTAGATTCACTTGAATCAGTTTAGATCATAATGTTTCAAATAGCAATTAATGAATCGAGCCTGATTTTGTATTAATCCATCTAAATACAGTAAATTTTCAAGATTTTCGTATTAGATCAAATCATATAATATCAGATTCATTCAAATCAAATCAATTACATTTGAAAGATGCATAACCTACCTAAACACCAAGGGTAACATTGAATTAAATTAATCTCGTATGATACTTTCAGGGGTAAATTTTTAAAATGTCCAACTATCATTTAGGCCATGTATGATTCGTTTAATATACAGTAGATCAAACAAATTAAAATGGTCATTATGCTAGATCGAATGTGGTCAGTTGAATAATAAGGAGCCATTTAAGTTAGTGTAAATAAACAAAGTCATGAATCAGATCACTATATTTTTTCAATTGAAAACCATGATACTACTCATGGATAGATCAGAATACCAATAATATGACAACTCAATTTCAAGAGATTAATTATTATATTAACTACGGAGTAACTTTTTCTTATCAAGATGATGTTTAGAAATTGTGATAGGTGTCACGTAGGGTAATGTTGGGCAAGGAGGTCTTGTAGGGGAGTGGAGAAGCGCTTAAATGGCGTTGGTTATAGGAATGGATAGGGCTAGTGGGGTATAGGAATCAATCAGGTTAGGGAGTCGGGTGGAGAATTGACTTAGAGTGGGATATTTGCACAAAAACTGATAAGTACGGACCAAATACAAACGATGTGAGTGAACAGGAACCAAGGCACTACAATAGTACAATATCAATTTCTTAAAACATGATCATCGTTATAGTTTTTTAATTCAAATGTATTAAAAGAGGTAATAATTCATGTACTTTACAATTATTTAACATTCATTGCTAACTTTATACGTAACAACAAGCTCAAAAACCACAAGATATTTGATGTAATCGTAACACCACATAATCTCATTTTTTTTAAAAGTGAAGACAACACCACATCGACAATGAATGTTACCGTGACATAAAAGAATTTATGCTCATAAATGTTGTTGTATAATTTAAAAATGGACAGTGTAGACAACTTTGTATTTTTTTGAATTGATCAAAATTTTAAAATACATGTAAGCGACATCACAATAATTGGTATGGATTATTTTAATTGAAATGATAGTATAATTGGTTATAAACATAAAAATCATTAAGAATGATATAATATTTGAACCGTGCAACGCATGGGTTTAAAACTAGTATATACTAATAGGAATACAGTTTATTCTCTTTGCATGTACAAGAGAGTCATTTAGAGTAATTAGAGAGTCATTGTAGAACAAAGTTCAAAAATCGATGAGAAACTTGACAAATGGCTAAGTATATATACTTGCGATTGTTGAGCATTTTCTCTAATCATCGAGCGTGTTTTTGGTGTAAAACTTCAAGATCAGTGTTCGATCATTCTGCCTGCATAATATTTTAATTATTTTTAATGTGAGTGACATATATAGTGAATGAAATCACGCCGTAAGTATCAATTAATTCAGATTTCTGCGTCCTAATAACAATCATCAAACGGTCTAGACAGGTAGCAAGTCAGCGGCTGCCCATAGTCAAAGGGGAAAAGATGAGACATTTTCTAAACTATATACTAGTACATACGGAGTATATATTATGCATAAAATATAGTCAAATAAATCCGAGTGTGTCAAAAAATTAGACAAAATTTGTTATTGTTGTGATAATTGCAAGACAGTCAGATATAGATGTGCTAACAGATTCAGAGAATGTCTTAAGCAGACCACATAACCAACGTATTATTCTGAATCAAATATAATTAAGTGAAGATTAAGAAAATAATTTGATTAGCACGCAACAACCAGGACATGATTTGCTGTACTGCCGGCATGACAGATATCACATTTGTTCTTGTAAAAACTTGTATAAAACCACCAAAATCTTAAGCTACGGCAATGTAGTAAAGTATAATAATCGACTCGAAAAAAAAAAATCGATATAGCTATGGATCATAGGAAGACGAGCAAACTTGGTATGGCAGGATCGGTTTCGAGTAATGGTAGAACAAGAAGCAAGAGATCAATTCCGAAGAGAGGTCAGGTAAAATCGCGAATTGCAGCAAAGGCGTACCGCTCTATTATGTCCTTGGTGTTTAGGCGAACCACGTCCCGTCGGAATAGGAGTTTATATCGTCGACTTCCCAAGAGTATGTAGTACTGATAATTCTGGTCTCTTTTGGATTGCGTAACGGTGAAGTGTTGATTAAAATTGTTGTATAGGTCGATTTCATACTGTTGTACTTTGCTGTCATCGTAACCAGACATATACGTAGAAACACTACTAGCCAGCTTTTGTTCTTTGGAATTTATTACCAAAAATCAAAAATTTGTCGCATTTTGTTAATTAAGAAAATTTCATTTTGGTTACGTCTTTGTTACTCTCTGGTTATAGGAAAGTCAAATATATGTCCTTAGTCGAATTGAATTTGTCTAGTAATCTAGTATGATCAATCGATCGTCCTCGTCAAAAGAAATTAAAGATCGACGTACTGCCAAATATATGCTAGATTGGGCAAGTTGACTCGAAAATAAATACAAGTGTGAATTAACAACATAAATTGTCGTATGAAACCGTTGTTGCAAGAGTACACCATTGGCGGATTGATTTCAAGCGATTCGGTGTAAACGTTGGCATTGCCATTGTTTTCGGTGCAATAACGAGTGAATCAGTGGCCTAGCAGGCTAGCAGCAGTCCTGAAGTCCTGAACATGCAAGCCATAATGCCACTTGCAAGATTCTGCGTGTTTGCTGTAGTGCATGCAGTATACTCATAATACAGGGGACTTCGCGGCGTCATGTTGTGACAAATTAAACCAGGGGATTAATTATATCAGGACCGTATATCTTCAAGGATAGTAAGTGTGGTGTCGACTATCGAACACGGATATGCTAGATGGTATTAGTGTTAGTCCTTCACTACATCATGTCTTAGCTAGGTGTACATGACTTTGGTAGAATAACACTTTTTCATTAAAGTTAAAACACGTGACTTTTTATTTAATAGAGCGACGACGGCTACTCAAACTCCTACACTAGACCCTTAATTTGGGGTTACATTACATATTATATCACGTGAAGAATTATATTAACGTACTTAGCAGTCGCAGTATTAGTCAATTTAGTGAGCAAATCAACAACAATGACTGACTAGTTGTGAATTTGACTAATAGATGATAAGAGAATCCTTGGAGCTGGCGTTGTCGTTTTTCTTCCTAAACGACCACCATTTTGGAACAACAAGAATATTAATGCTACTTGCATACGTTGGCGACAACGTTGGCAATTATTAATTAACCCATTGTTCCACTCTCTATATATATCCATCAAAACATAAACTAAATCATCAATTAAATTTTAATTTCATACTTCTCACAAAAAAAAAAAAAATTGTCACGACGTTCGATTTCTTAGGAAGCAAGAGATACAGAGGTAAACCGAATTCGGGAGTGACCATATTGTTGTTGTTGTCGTTGTCGTCTTTGTTGTTGGAGTAACTAGTAAGACATCAATGCATGCCAAGGTTAGTGATGGAGTAGCTACTAATTCCATGCCCATTTCTAAGAAAGGAGGTTTGGAATATTGTTCGAGTTCGAGTCATGTAGAGAGACCAATACCTAAAAGAGGAATGATTAAATTGAGGATTGCTGTTTGTGCTCTTCACTCCGTGGCTAATGTTCTAAGAAGAATTAAATTAGTCTTATTATAAGTTCAATTTTTTGATTCTTTATTCTGCGTTATGTATAAAAACCTAATGTAGTACATTTGTTTATTTTTTGAATTCATGTAAGTGATCTCACCATCAATGTAATGTGTACAATGAAATTTGTGGCGTAAGCAGTACTTAGAAATCTCAAGTTATACTATGATAATGCTACAGAATTTGAACCTTCGAGAACCAATAACTTGCGTTTAAGAAGGGAAATAAATGTTACGCAACAATATTTTAATTTTACGCAATGGGCCAACTCAACAGCCGGTCTGTTCCAACAAATGAGCTGACCCGACGAGATATTGGGCTGGCAACAATATCTTAGTTATTGCGGGCCCAATATAACACTGGACTAGAACTTATGTTTGCGTAATGCTTTGGCCCACCCTAGTTTCAAATTTACTTGGAACATCAACCTGGCTGACAACAACACTATGTTATGCTATACGAGTATACGGAGTACAGTATACGTGTTACATTTAATTTGAACTTTAATAGTCGGTATATTCAATTTTCACTTTCTTACAATCTTTCACGTTGAAATTCGGTAACAATTTTAGACCTGAAACTAAGAATTTGATGATCCGAAAGTGTACATACTTGTTATACAATCCCTAGAATCTCTACAATGTAATTTACACACTTTTTTTCGGAGAATTGAACTTTAACCTTATGTTACCTTGAAATGAACTTAAATCTATGCTTGGTCAAAAGTTCGTCCTTGACGGGTATTATTTCAAGTAATTGAATTGACTCAAATATAAAAGAAAATTCTTTTTCCCTATTTCTAGCAAAGACAAATATATTCTCTAAATTGGTTTATACCAATGTAAAAAGGCCACATGACGCAATGCAAGCCACTTTCCACAACTCTAATGTATGCATAGTGCATGCCTTGTGCCTTTATCCAATATCCACCATTGCTATCTACATCAATGTACTATTTGTCATTTGGAAAATGATTCATTAATTTCACCAATGCCCCCTCTCCGACACCTTTTCACTAATGACACAGTGACAAATTACTACCTATCTTTGATCCCAAGCTTTGAGAGTATTATCATTTTGTTACCTAGCTTCCTCGCAACTCTTTCCCTTATTAGTATCAATAGAAAAGTTAAACGCTTCTCGAATAATTAACTCGACAAACTAGTCAACATCGAAATAAAAATGATTCATCTATATACAAAAAGTTAATATAAATAAATTGCCGATAAATTAAGATCAAACGATCATTTTTTAAGTTATCAATAAAGCATCATTCCTCAATAAGAGCCGGAAGCAACTTTTGAAGAAACAACAAGAACTAAATTTAAAGTTTTTAACTTGTCTTTACTACCCCAAAACGAATACATCCTCGAACCTAGGCAAACAAAATTTAACAAGTCTACATAGCCTGGGCAAACACTACTAACCCCATTTATTTAATACTTGAATTATTGGATTTCTGTCAAACTTCTCAAGAAAGACTTTGATACTATGTGATACGGTAGTTGGATTAAGGAAGATAGTACATTAGTACTGCGTCCCACGTTTGTTTTATCCTATCTCTTTGGTCTTGCTACAATTTTTTATTTTTTATTTCGAAAAAAAAAAATGGTGGTGACTGGTGAGGGCTTGAGAAGATTGATTCAAAGTTGAAACTATTTGTTTTCGATATTATCCTTATTACTTATTGAGGTACTTTGGCTAAAAGTCTTGATTTTATGGCTAGTACTCGTATTATGATAAATACAAACTCGGAGGTCGAAATTGAAGTAATCATGATTATATGCATCACTACTCTACTTGTGAATTTTTAATAAAAATCCTAATGATGATAATATAGATTGTGAAATCCACAAATGCTCCACCACCACTTACGACTAGGCACTAGTCCCTAATTATTTGGGTCATTGTCTTAGCAACTTGATCCTATATATATATACCCTAAATAGAATATTTGTCTTCCAAGTTTTCAAGTACATGCATGTTGGATGGAAAGCTTGCATTTGAAGCAGACCCTACTCTTGTTCTTTTGTGCATCAACAAGCTATAGTTTATCTGCTTTGCTTTCGCCTGGCTGCATGCAGCGTTTAACAATTATTTCGACGCCAGTTTATTGTTTTAACCACCTGTGTTAACAGGATAATCTAGTTTTCACGGCTAATTTCCTATCAAAAGTCGGGTACAGCTGAACCTTTTAGGCTTTAGCGCGGGTCCACATTGGTTAAGTTGAGTATTGCAAATGGTTAGAAGTTTTCCGCTTTTTCAGAAAATGTTTGATGTAACAACTTCGTATTACGAACACTTATACTAAAACGGGAAAATAATCGACATGTACGGGTGAAGTAATTTTAGGTGTAAGGCAATCCTTCAAGTCATCAATTTTAGTTCGATAGTCAAGTTTCTTTAATTTGTGTTTAACATTCTACCAATAAAAATTTGTACCTAATTGTTGGCCGAAACTTTTTTTTAAGCAAATTCTTATTTTTCATGATTTATAAAAACTATGACATGCAAAATACAAATTTTGGCACGTTGATGGCCGTACATGGTAAATTTGTTTGCAACATTTTCACCCAAGTATATCTAAAAATATTTTTGCGATTCATTAAAGCTTAATCGTTTCACCATAACTCATAAGTTACTTTGCGATAATTTTGACCAAAGCATTATCACTGAGATTAATTTTGTATTCTAATGTCTTCATAATCACTTTGCTTGTGCCCCCTCCCTTAATTAAAGCGAACAATTCATACAGTAAAAAGTTACTAAATGAAAAATGGAACATTTATATAATGGCCAAGGCCCAAGGACAAAGTGTTAGTAGTGATGGAGACTATCGACCTTGCCTCACTCTTAATCAAAACATGATAGCATCTTTTCAAAACTAATTATTCATTCATTCTAGATCTGTAATTATTGCAAGAAATGGATTGTAATAACACAATTATTGGACTAATTCCCATTTTTTATAGGTATGAAACTTTACTTAATTATTCATGTAATTGTCGCTTATTGGATAAACCAAGTTTGATTTAGATAATTGGTCCAAAGAAGTCTACTCTGATGCTTCCATCCGGCTCATACATGAACCATCATTAGTGTTGAAAATCAAACTGTTCAATGCTTATTATTGTATCTCTTTTACTAATCAAATCAGCTTCTTCAAAAATTCATGAACATCCATGTTACTTCACGAGCACTATGCCATTATTCTCCCAACAAATGTAATATGAAATAATGATAGGAAGAAATGAATTTACAGAGGGGAGTGTAACAAACTTCAATTATTGGATATGATTTACTAGTTTTAACTTTGTAGCTAGCTGGTTTAGTATCTTGACTCTTAAAGTATGAATTACTCCGTAATCATCACCTCGACTTCCACATTTGTAAATGAAGTTGTGTCAAAATGTAAAACCTTTCAAATAGATCATCAATCATATCATATTTAATCGTATATTGTCCTTTGACTACGAATACAACATTTACAAAATTTTGAAAATGCTTGTATGGTTTTTTTGAATTCGCTTGTATAGTTATATAGTTATTAATTAACTAAACATGGAATTGTAAAGTCTTGTCAAATGTTAATTCATAATCGTATTTCCGAGCAAAGCCCTAATCACGGGGCTTGATGGATGAAAAAATAATTTCACTTAGCAACTAGGCTTATTTAAATGGGTGAAAATATTAGTAATGCACTCTATTAAAAAAATATGATATTGGATCTCATTGGCTACGGCCGATAATCCTTATTCTAATATTCCAATGATCCGATCCCAGGTTGGTGGGCTTTGGATGTGGACCTGTGGGACCCTTGCCCATCTGAATATGGCTTGACAACTGCGAGATGTCATGCCTGCTACTATCTCCTCCCTAGATATTGATTTGGACCGTACTAAAAATAATTTCCCAAAATATCCAAAATCAAAATTTTGCACAAAAATAAGCAAAATTTTAATACATATAGCCAGGTATATTTGTGATCGTTGCACACTATATTTGCATGAAAGTGTTTAAAATTGATCAATAAATTTAATGTAAATGAAAACTGATAACCGTTATTCCCTCTGTCCCAGTTAATTGTTGGACTTTCGTTTTTATGCGAAAACCGAGGGAGAAGTGGGGAGAGGTAGGGAAAGGATACAAAATGTTAGACATCACTCTTTACACATTGGCAAATGAACTTACACGAAAATGCTATGGTAATCCAACAAGCACCCCTCCTACAGATTGTCCAACAAATCATTAAAATGATCCAAGAAAAATAGTGCAATCATCCACCGGAATAAATGAAGAGTACTCCATATATCCAAAAGCTTATGTTCGATAATATACGTCGGGAACTTTCCAAACATAATATTTGGCTCAAAAAAAAAAAAAAAAAAAAATTAAAAAGTCATGATATCTTCTCTAAGGAACCTCCTGTCACTCATTATAAGACAACCATTATGGAGTCATCATTTTCTGAATTCGATACCATTTCCCATGTGCACAAAAAAAATAAAAATAAAAAATAAAAAAATAAATTAAAAAGACAAGATTCCGTTTGCCAGCTTTAGACCAAAATCTACTACTCTATACCCAGAGTTTAGTTGACCCATATAAGACAATATAAATGGAAATATAAAATAAAATGGAAAATACAATAACCAGAATTAGTAATGTCTCTTATCGTTATCTTTTCCCAAGATCCATGGTTTGTATTATACAATCAACCACAACATTTGGTTGGACGGATGTCGACCTCCTCTAACCGAACCCGTTTAAATCTTAAGCTTTAAATATAAGGGTAGTCCTAAACTTAAAAGGATGGGGGTTTCGTTCTTCCATAAACTTTTACCTTACCAGGACAGGAGTTGGCTATAGCCGTTCTTCTTAAGAGATTGAAAATCCACGTTCATTATATTAATGCGCATAGATTAAAAGATTAATTCCCCATTTTTGGCACTAATACATACTAGTATACTATAAGACTAAGTGAATGTTGATGTCCCAATAAACATGATGGTACACATAAATTCTGGAAAATCAATGGCGATAACTACCGTAGAACTAGATTTTGCCCATTTAGCATATGCAATTAAGCAATTGAGTGAGAATTACCCAAAGCAGAAAATAATTAGAACATTGATCCGTTTTCTAAAGGAGAAAAACGACTCCACAAGCTCTTTGAATTTCTTAAGATAACACACCCCCAATGTTTTAAAAACTAGATTGGACATTGAACCGGTAGTCTCGTGGATTCGATGGGTCAAGGGGTTCGACCGGTTCAAAAAATCGGATGATGTCATAGTTATAAATATATAAAATAAAATAAAAATTTACCAAAAATATTAAATATAATATAAAAATGTTCCAACCGGCCAAACCAGGTTGAACGGGCCGGTTAATACCGGTTCTTGACCGACTCTTCCACTTTAACCGATGGTTTGGTCCAGTCAACCTGCTTTTGACCACCCCCGATTTTTGAGGCCAATCGGACCGGACCACAGACCGGTTCCCGGTTGAACCGGCCAATCCGGTTTTTAAAACACTACACACTCCTCGATCAATGTCCCCTCCTCGAGGCCCATTAGACTACTTGTTTGTATCTTTCGACACATATATATATATATATATATATATATATATATATATATATATATATATATATATATATAACTCAGTACTACATACAACCTAGGGTTTAAAAGTGTCCACATCTACTCATTAGTATGAAGCCTTTTGGGGTAAGATAAACCTACTTTTTAAAAACCGTGCGGGCTTACGGGGCGGCCCACCAAAGAGGATAGTATCATGCTAGTCTTAAAGTCAGGTGGCTTTTGCAGTCCACAACAAGTGATATTAGAGCCACAGTTAAAATGGGCATGTGGTAATTATAAGTGGACTGCGACTGTTTGGGCGTCCCACTCGATAACACCTTGCGGCTACTTGTTTCCATATAATGGACGGGGTATCGCTTGAGAGGTCGGTGGCCATGAAATTGGGCCTTGGTTTGAGGAGAGGATTGTTGGGGTGTCCATTCAAGTCGCACATAAAAAAATGATGAATAGTCATTGGTTTATAAGCGGTCACCTTCGCTCATTGGTACGATGACTTTTGGATAAGATTGACTCACTTTCTAAAACCTTGCGGGTTTGATGCGATGCCCAAAGCGGGGATAATATTATTACTAGTTTGGAGCTGGTGTTTGGCAGTCCACAACAATAGGCTCATAGAGTCATAGGTGATCCATGTCATATTCATCCAAAATTCAATTGTGATTTATCATACTACCGAATTTATAACTTTAAAGTTAAAAATAATATAAGGTTGAATATGTCTTGCATACAATGATACAAACAACACCATAGGTTGTACTTCGTCTCATTGTCTCTGGGAGAGATCTTGAGGAAGTGCAAAAACACGTACTAATATTCGAACAAGTAAACGATTAATTTGGTTTAAAAATATCAAATAATTTGACCAGCTGGAGGCAGTAAATAAAAAAAAAAAAAACATGAAAATCTTATCGAAGGGAGTATATGGATAGGCGCTATCACTATGATCGATACAAACAACTGAAGTATTATTTAACACGACAACAACGATCTTTAACAGTATTTTATACAAAGTAATAAAGAAATTCAAAGTAACGGAAAGCAAGAGAGAGTAGCAGAGTTAGTGGCAGAGATGTCAAGAAACAGAGACAAAAAACAGAGCAATTTAAATACTACTAGTCAGCTTTCAGCTTATTAATGAAGCCGCCTCTTTAAAAAGCCCACACGCTAAGAATTTTTGCGCAAACATATTCAAAAATTTCGCGAAGATGCAGAAAAAACAGGCCACATCCTTAAAACACACACAAACAACACAAAGCATCAATCAAAGAGTACATGAAGAGGGTCACCGAAGTAAAGATTTAGAAGCAGCTGTAAAGAAAGTAGCGTCATCAACACAAACTACGAAAAATCCCTATCAAACCCTCATTACTACAACTTATAACTTGATAGATCCCTCTAAATTTGGGGACACTACCTCTAAACTCCTTCATTTTTTCCACAAAATGGCCCAAACTAGGTCCGCTTTGCTCCTCTCCCTCTTCCTTATTTGCGCTACCTTTATTTTCTTGTATCCTTTGAATATTGATGCTCAAATTACCGTGCCGAATACGCCTCAAGAACGCGTTCCGTTCTACGTTTTCGGGGATTCTTTGTATGATACCGGTATGGCTTATTATATCAATAAGGGTCCGGTTGCGGATTCCTATCCTTACGGTGAGACCTTCTTTAAGCGACCCGCTGGCCGGTTTTCCGATGGCCTTCTTATCCCGGATTTCATAGGTACGTAATTTTACAAAGTCTTGTATGAAACTGTCTTGATATTTTTTTAAAAAAAAAGTTTCATGGGTGTCGTAAATTGTTAGATTAGTAGATTACGTATACGAGTTCTCGTGTTCTTGTATGTGAGTGATTGAGCGAAATCTTGGAAACTTCAATCGTGTAATATTATTATGCTGAATGTTTTGTTGTGATAAGGCGATCTCAATATCATGTCGAATGGGACGTAATGTCGTAATGTGTTAATCTTGGTAGGTCCTGTGACACCTTGCACATCGTTTATATGCGATTGCAATCGAAAGAATCTTGAATTGCAATCTTGCCAACAGATAGACTAGACACCGCTGCGACTTTAATACAGATTGCACGTACAAATTCTCATATGAGTTTCATCTGGAGACATCTTCTTGGATTGTAATATCGTAACTTTTTCAGTATCTTATTTGATAAGCCAATAAGGTGGTTTCATTAGCAAAAAAGGAGTCAATCTCGAAAACTTGGTGATCGTATTGTATGTATGTTTTCTTACAGCGAAATTCGCCAATTTGCCATTCCCGGTGCCGTATTGTAAGCCAAACTTCACGGATTTCACAAACTCCGTCAACTTTGCGGACGCAGCTGCGGGAGTTCTTGTTGACGGCCGTCCAAATACGGTACGTTCTGCATGTTTTACTGCTCTATTATATAGTTTATTCTCCATGTTCGATGTTTATTACTACCACTACATGACGTCGAAATCAAATTCTGTTGTCTAAATATTATTGGCCGATTTTCGATAAGTTTTGTGATTTTAGTCAAATGAGCAACACATCATCTTAGTAATTAAATGGACATTGAAGAATATTACGTGTGATGGACCGAGGGTCATGAAATTATTTCGATTTACTAGAAGTTTAGAACCATACTACGGACTAGTAAAAAATCATTGATTTTCAACACCGTCTTACTTTTCAAGATTTCAAATTTGAGACCTTAAAATACGTCAGCACTTTTTTTATAAAAGAATGTATACCGTATAACATGGCATTGAAAGGTGTAATCTGGGAGAGGGCATACAAAAGACTACCTAGGCCGGTTATACTAAAGGAAATACTATTACTACTATCCAAGTGGCCGGGAATAAAGTTGGTTCTTTATTAAAAATTAACGCGGCACTATATATTATAATGAACAAAGTGTAAACTGTTTAATATTTATGTCGTTTGTTTGTCTGATTGATTGGAATTTTGTATACAGTTAAATTTGGAGCTGCAGACAGATTATTATATAGAAATGGTGGGGAAAATGGAGCAACGATATGGCCCCGAAAAGACTCAGAAGCTTGTTTCGAACGCTGTTCACATTTTCAACTTAGGTGCTAATGACTATGTTGACCTTTGGAATCAACATGCTAAGCCCGTCAACACGGTCTTGGTTAATTCCTTAGTCAACAAGGTTCTTGGCAATTTCACCCTTCACCTCACCGTAAGTTTTTCTTATTACATACCCTTTTCGGCTTTTACTCGTTGGCGAACTTTTATTAAACCGGTGATTAGATAAACTGACGGGGTATTTACGTGACATCTTAGAGAATGTACTATCAAGGAGCGAGGAAGTTTGTGTTCCACGGGTTTGGGCCGGTGGGGTGCTTGCCGGGGTTCCTTGAAGAGGACGGTAGTTGTTCGGAATCGTTAAATGATCTAATGAAGTTGCATAATCAAAGATTTGAACCAATGGCTAAGATATGGGCTAGCAAATTGCCGGGATTCAAGTACACCATCTATGATTTCTACACCTCTTTATCAGCTCGGTTAGCCAATGGCTCTAAATATGGTACGGTTTTTTCCCCTTGAGTATAAATGTTGGTCTAATCTGTTATATTGTGCTAATAAACATGGTTTTGACATTTTTAGGCACTTTAGATGATTCTGACTAGCTAACTAATTACCTTAGATAGATCATATGATTAGGTCTATCTCGCATGCTAGGTCGATCCAACAAGACTTTTTTATTTAAGACAGTTGGGTTGGTGTGATGACAATTTATCAACTACGATACCATCTTTAACATACTAATGTGCTATTGGAACATGTCAAGAAAATTTGGCATTCTTTAGGAGTAAATGAGTGTTAATACCCTTAAGGTCAAGTTTATACATCATTTTTATTTTGAGTTTGAATTTTATGTCACGTTAGGATGACATTAATGTTTTATTTATAAAGACTTTATACAACTACCAAAATGTTTATATTTTCCAACTCTTAATCAACACTCATCAAAAGGTAGTTGCGTATGCATGTGAGATTTGACATTTCCTAATATATATACTCGTAATAAATTTCAAGTTAAAACTAGGAATTAGAAAGTCCGAGTCTTAAATTCAAAATAATGAGTATTTGGTAGACACTCGATCATACTCAGACCTAATTTCTACCATCAAAACGGACTTGACTTATCGTAAGAAACAAGATCAGGTGATACATATGTACACATTACGAAATGATGAGGCTACGAAACTAGCTAGCTTGGTCACTATTTAGAGGGAAGTGAGGGATGGATGAGATATGTTTGGCGACTTGGTGATTGCAGGGGACCAATACATTAGATGGAGGCTCCAAAGGTCACAATTGGGGGGCAAAAAATTGAGGGTTTGATGGAGGCTTGAGCAAGTGAATTAGTATGGTGGAAATGATCTCCTAATTAATATGCTAAGCTATAATTCAATGCATATGACAAGTAATAACAAAACAGCTAATTATCTGAAGTTATACGTATTTTTCTAAGAGGTTATGGGGACAAGTTCCATACTACGTGCTAGATAAGTGGGTGTCATATCATATGGTTCGGTGATTTGGTTATGTCAACTGAGTCATATCATATGATTCTGTGTTCTTGTACATCTCATATCCTAGACATGTACTCGTGATCTCATGTAATCTTCTTTGGACTTCCTTTAATTTTGTGTCATTATCTTAAGATACCATGTCCATCCTATGGAATCAATTATTATACATGGAGTATACATGTAGGTAACTGATTTTGACAACGCGAAAATTAAAGGTGTCGAAGATTAAGCGGGTTATTGTAGTTTTAGTAGGCGTTTCACTAATTTGGGGTGACTTTTTAAATCTCGAGGTTGATTTCTGTATTCGCTAATTTAGAGAGGTTAATTAAAGTGTATAAATCGGAGCAACAACTGGTCGTTGCTTAGATCAAATTGAGAACACCTGAAATTATGGAATAATATGTTGGATCGGATCCATCACATTAATTCCAGCTACACAACTTGTAATAAAATTAAGGGATCAAAACAGTAGCAGAACAACCTTAATAGCAACAGCAGCAAAATTAAATGCAAATCATACAACATACACTTTCCTAAGATTCTGGGTGTTTAATTTGGATCTAACTTACTATTATTATTATTATTATTGCTAAGTTTGTTTGTTTGTTATTATTAACAGGTTTCAATGAAACTCAATCAGCATGTTGTGGAAGTGGACCGTATAAAGGCAAATTTTCATGCATGGAGAAGGTTAATTTTACGCTATGTGATGATCCATCAAAACATTTGTGGTTTGATGCTGGGCATCCAACACAGAAAGCTGACTTACAATTTTCTCAAGATTTATGGAGTGGACCTCCCTCCGTTATTAACCCTTACAATCTCAAGACTCTCTTTGGTAAGGACAGTAGTGGTTGATATATGTGATCTTTGTTCGAACTTGTGACGATACACGTTCATGGAGATTATGTGTCGAGAATCGAGATGTATGTCCATGCATGTGTTTTACTAAAGGTTGGAAGTTTTACAAACGTCAAAAGAAGAATCGAGATTATATCGAGATAATTTCACAAAAGTGTGAGATAGATGGTGATAGATGATATTGGAGATCGAATTGACAATAATTTTTTTCTTTAATACACATTTAAAATTAATTAGGTTTTTTTTTTTAGTATATATGGAGGAATACATGTTATGTATGTTGATCATGCACATTTCAAGGAGGGGAGGTCGATGTCTTGTCTGTAAATCTTGTTTTAATTTTTCTTTTTTCTCTTTTTTTCTTTCATACTGGAGGGGGTGGTATAGATATACCAATTTTTTGTATGATGATTAAATGTAACTCAAATATGTAATCCAGTTGAATCATTTGATTTCCCACAAATCTCAATGTCTCTAGGCTGTTCAATAATTGTTACAACTCGATTTCCATGTGAAACGGAAAGATGTTAACTATATAAAAGAGTTTTTATTGAACACGTTCTACAAAATTATACGAGTATTTTAGATCATATCAGAAACTGGAAGGGAGAGAAGCCTTTGTCGAAATCTTCTTATTTGAACGGTCTTTAATTTCATTTCCCACACACCGTACAGTACCGATCGATGTGCATCAGTGCATGACAAAAGTATTAGTCGTAATGTCATACACGAATGTCAACTTTCACTAATACGGTAACACCCCTTCCTCATCTCCCCTGTCTTTGTTATTTTTTTTTTAAGCTTTTGATGACTTTTAGTTAATTAAAGAGAGGGCAAAGATTAGAAAGAATGATTAATCACTAACAATAATTAAGATTAGCTTGACACTATTACTGTTTTCCCATGTGAAGTGGAATGAGTCCAATCAACAATGTAAATTTTTATTTTTTCTTTTGGCAGAGTATAATGTAAACTTCCTCTAATCAGTACTCCGGTTAGTAACTTGCAATATCATTACACACTCCATGTTTACTTCTCTTCAAAGCTATGCCATAAACCTTGTAAGCAAAGTTTATAGATTCCCATTGTCCTAGAAAACTATATTTCTTTTGTTTTGTCCCTCAGATTTTTTTGTTCATATTCTCGAAAATGCTTCGAGTAATTTTTACACTATGTTGCTTGTATGTAAAAGACAACCCCAAAAATGGGAGACGAGATGTTGTACATTTACCTTAACAAGAAAATGCTTTTTAGAACTCTGCAACATGACTTCTCCATGCAATCAAGCATCCTTTCCCCTAAGGCTGAGCATCAGTCCAGGGCCGGACCGGACCGAGGACCGAGACTCAGAAAATTGTGGACCGAGGACCGGACCGAATCCTCCTCGGTCCGATCCCTTGGACCGAGTGGACCGAACCGAAGTTTCCCAAAAAAACTGGACCGAGGACCGGACCAACTACTCCGTAGTTACATTTCACTAGTATATTCCTATAAAAAAAAATGCAACACATGAAACTTGTGTCGGTAATGAATCGACTAGTAAAGTACTCATCATAGGATATAGGATATAGATGGGTAGCTATATTATCGACAATCCAGGTTTATGGGACAACAAATCGACAATTTTTTTTATTTTTTTATTTTTTTCACACTATCAATTAGCTTCGCGTACACGTAAGAGTGGGCTCCGTTTTCAGCTGATCCAATATAATGTGGGCTAATTGGGGGGCGATGACATACGTACAAGTGTGGGCTATGAATGAAGCTAATCCAATACAACAGCAACAAAAATTAAATCATTGCTCGACAAATTTAGCTACCACGAAACCATGTCAGTGTACTAACCGGAAATAAGAGCCGTTGATATATAGTCTTTGATACATTGAATATAATTGCAATTTCTCGTTCATCATAGGTTTATACGTACTCCCATTCTCCCAACATTTATGTGATTTTAAAATAAGGCTACTGACGATGTTTCCAGTGTTATGGCTATCAAATAATGGGTGCATTTGTCCTTTACAAAAATGTACACAAATAATACTATTCATGTTTTATACTTTATTAGATTGTATATAAGTTTCGAATGATTCTATTCGATTCGAAATGCGACTAAATAAATTGGTGCAAACCATACTACTATGGTAGAATACTTAACACCAACAAAATCTATTGCCAAAAAAAAAAAAAAAAAAAAAAAAAAAAAAAGAACTGCATAAAAATCTGAGCTGTCTGCTTTATACAAAGCTTCAAATACACTAATCTAACTCTAGGCTCACGTATAGCCGCCAACTCTGACTACAACCATGTCGAAACCGAAGTTTCAATATTGTAAAATTAACTCTCGATTAGTAACATTACACGTGCTTAATTAGGCTTCCCAAAAAAAGTATGTAAATCCTGAAATTTAGATTTTGTGATGTTATTTACAATTATAGTATAACACAAATCATGGATTAATGCATGCATTGTTACGTATAAAATCTATAAATAGAAGGCCTACCCTTTAAGTCTTAGCAGTTAGCACACACTTAACCAACTCCACTTCAGTCTTCAGTTGATACAAATGGCTTATCTTGCACTTCTCTTCCTCACTATACTCGCAGTTTCCTCCACCACCCATCCCTCCTTTGCTGCTTCTCTTTCTTCGTCGAAACCGAAACCGAAACCGAACGCCTTAGTGTTGCCGATCCACCAAGATGCTGCTACTGACCTTCTAGTAGCCAGCATCAGTGGCAGAACCCCCCTCGTTTCAACGGGCTTTGTCGTGGACCTTACGGCCCGACACTTATGGGTCAATTGTGAGACCAATTACAAGTCTTTAACACTTAGGGAGCCCAAATGTGGGTCGACCCAATGTAAACGGGCCAATACTAGCTACTGTCACACTTGCCCAAAAGCTGCTAGACCATTTTGCCATGCTAACACATGTGGGCTCCTACTCGAAAATCCAGTGACCCATCAAAGTACGGTTGGTGAAGTGGCCCATGATGTTATGGGCTTTAGCTCCACAAATGGGTTCAACCCGGGCCCAATGGTCCAAATACCTCATTTCTTATTCACTTGCGCGCCATCGGCTCTTGTTCAGATGGGCCTACCCAAGGGGGTTCAGGGTGTGCTTGGGCTAGCCCAAGATCCTATCGCGGTACAAAACCAGCTCGCGTTAAGGCTTAGGCTCAAGCCGATATTTACAATGTGCATTCCGTCGAGTAAAACCGGGAATGGGGTCGTCTTCTTTGGGTCCAATGGGCCTCTTAGTGTCCTCCCTAATATTGATATATCGCGAAACTTGATGTATACGCCACTAAGTATAAGCCCATTTGGTGAGTATTATATCGATGTCAAGTCCATAAAGTTCAACCAAAAACTGATCCCCCTAAACAAAGCTCTGCTTTCAGTGAGTGGTATCGGTACCGGGGGTACAACCGTCAATACATTGTTGCCATACACTGTTTTGGAAGGCTCCATTTTCAAGTCTATGGTATCATTTATTTCCAACCAAATGTCTAAAATACCAACGGTTAAGCCCATATCACCATTTGGGCTTTGCTACGAGTCCAAACACTTCTCGTCGACTCTATTGGGTCCTGGGATGGCTAGCATTGATCTTGAGCTGGAAGGGCGCGGCGCAGTGTGGTCCATTTTCGGGTTGAACTCCATGGTAGAGGCTAAACCTGGAGTGTTATGTCTAGCATTTGTGAATGGTGGGTCGAATTATAGAGCTGCAATTAACATTGGTACATACCAAATGAAGGATGTTCCCTTGCAATTTGATCTTGGACGCTCAAGGTTGGGCTTTAGTGGGCCGCTTAGTGGGTTGCGAACACATTGTGGGAACTTCAACTTCACCATGTCTGCATGATGCTAATTTGAAACCCCACGTAATAGTACTAGTGTGAAGCGGTCTCACAGTAGAACAACATATTGCGATGTTCCCTTCTCATATTTCGATCTTTTTGTCTCTTCTTTTAAGTAATTTAACTAGTGTCATGGTGTAGTTGCGCTAGCACAAGTTGTAATGAGTCTAATGACGATATAAAATGAGTTCGTTTCAAGGTGCCCATTATCAGTTTTATCATAGTATTCATTCCTAATCCTTAATAATAATGATATTGTTCCTTCAAGACGTTCTACATTTAAGTAGAAATGAAGTTTAACTACTGTCTAAGTCAATTTCTTATGTAAATAACTTTATTCGTTGAGATAATAAGACCGTCTCAGCATAAACTTTCTACGGTCCACAAATCGAAGTCCCAAAGTGCTACAAATTTACACCCAACCAGTGATTTACATTTCCTGGCTTAAACCCCCTGCTAAAAGCCTAAAACCCCAGCAAATTCTTTTACATAAAAATGCATGAAGAAATTAATCTCCAAAGTTCAAAACCATCATCTTCTTCCCACCATAAGAGACCTAATCACCAAGAACCTTCATCATCAAGCTCTCAAATCTTCACTTTCACTCTCCTCCCCTTGTCTCACCGACCAAACCTACTCACTCTTCATCAAATCCGGTCATGTCCTCGACACGTTTCTCGCCACTTCCCTCATCACCCATTTCGCAAAAGCCGGCGACTTTACTCGCTCTAGCCGCTTCCTTTTCGACGCCCGCGGCGCCGACACGGTTATTTTTAACGCATTGCTATCTGGGTACGCCAAATTTCATCAAACTTCAGCTTGTTTTAGCTTGTACAATACGATGTTATCATATTATGGGCTTGTTCCAGATAGGTACACTTTAAGCTCTTTGATTAAATCATGTAATAATTTGGGTGAAATGATGATTGCCCATGCAATTTGTGTGAAATTTGGGTTTAATTTGAGTGGGTTTCTTGTTAGTGGGATGATTCATAAGTATGGTAAATTTGGGGCGGTAAATTCTGCTGAGATGTGTTTTGAGGAGTGTTTGGAGTTGGATAGTGTTGTTTTTACTTCTATGATTAATGGGTGTGTTTGGAATTGTGAATTTGAAAGAGGGAAAGATGTTTTTAGAAGAATGGGAAAATTAGGGTTTGAATTGAATGAATTTAGTTTAACTGCTGTTGTTGGAGCATTGAGGGAGGTTAGGGAGGGTGAAGTAATTCACGGGTTCGCGCTTAAGACTGGGTTCGTGGGTGAAGGTTCCGTTTTTTTGAGCAATGTGATTATGAATATGTATGCTAGGTGTGGGTGTAGGTTTGATGCTTGTAAGGTGTTTGATGAAATTCCGTTACCGGATGTTGTGTCTTGGACTGCTAGGATTGGTGCTGCTTTTGATGGTATGGAGGCTTTAGAGGTTTTTGGGTTTATGCACTCTAATGATTTTGAAAGTAATGAGCTTACCATTGTTAATGTATTGTCCGCGATTGAGGATCCTAAGGAATTGGTAGGGGCGAGGCAAGTTCATTTACTTTGCCATAAGGCTGGGTTTCTGACAGTTGTGAGTGTAGGGAATGCTCTTATTTCTGTGTATGGGAAGTGTGGGGTGATGGATGATGCTAGGCTTGTTTTCGATGAAATGGCTTATTGTGATTCTATATCGTGGAATTCTTTGATTGGGGGGTATTCTGATAATGGATTGTTGAGTTCAGTACTTGAGGTGTTCTCTCAAATGCAGAATGTGGGTGTTCAACCTGATCAGTACACCTTTCCGAGTCTTCTAAGAGCAGTTGCTGGAGCTGATTTGGCTACTCTTGTGATGCGAATCCATTCTTATATAATTAAGACGGGATTAAGCTTGGATGGTTCAATGCTTTCTTGTTTGATTTCATCGTATGGTAAATGCCAGAGTTTGGACTCTGCAAAGCGAGTATTATCTTCAGTCCAGGGAGTAAATCTCGAGCATCTCCAAGTGATGGCAGCCAGCGCTATCACTGCAGGTTACCCTGCTGATGCCCTGGAGTGCTTTAATTCTGCACTGTCCTTGTGCTCTGAAATGGATGGCGATATCTTAAGTATAGTGCTCAAAGCCTGTAGTGCTCTGACTAATCTCGGACAAGGAAAGGCTATTCACTCTTTTGCTTTGAAATCTGGGATGGGTGGCGATAAGTTTTTTGAAACTGCTATTGTTGATTTCTATTGCAAGTGTGGATGCATTTCTGATGCACTAAATATCTTTATGGATATTTCTAGCCGGAATTTGGCTGCCTGGAATGCCATGATTATGGGATTTGCTCAACACGGGTGCTACAACGAGGTTCTTGGAATGTACCAAAAAATGTCTGAACTAGGTATTAAGCCAGATGAGATAACATATCTTGGAATCCTTCAATCATGTTGTCATGTTGGTCTTGTGAACGAAGCTAAAATCCATTTAAGTTCCATGTACGAGCTTCATGGACTAGTCCCATGTCTCGAACATTATGCTTCTATGGTTGACTTGTTGGGTCGAGTAGGCCTTGTAAAAGAAGCCAAAATTATTATTGATCAGATGCCTGTAAGCCCTGATGCTCATGTGTGGCAGAGTTTACTATCAGCCTGCAACAATGCGGATGATCTAGAAACTGGAAAAATCGCTGCAAGGGAACTTCTGAAGTTGCAGCCTGGAAACGACTCTGCGTACATTCTTCTATGTAATCTGTACGCGAAAGCATGTGATTGGGATACTGTTAGAAGACTGAGAAGGGAAATGAAAGAGAAATTCATATATAAGGAGCCAGGGTATAGTTGGACTGAACTTGGAGGTACTGTTTCTCACTTCCTGGCTGAAGACAATTCTCATCCCGAGAGTGAAAAGATTTACTTCTGTTTGCAAACTCTGGCTCAACAAATGCCAGCTACATCAGATACAGAAGAAGAGTATATCGAAAGTGTGGATTGTGTGTGACATGTATGACACACTGTAAATTTACAGTTACAGCATCGACGCAAGGACCGATTTGTTGAAATGGCTAGTGACAGTCAATGTTATGGAGACGCAATCTCTGGATGCAATAGCGATACAGAAGACCGATTCTTCATAAAAGGTTAGTCCTTGAGTTATATCCGCGTAATGTGAAGTTTTGATTATGATGTAGTGTCTGCTCCGCTTTCACATGACGTTAACATTTGGTTTCAATTTCTCACACAGCCAAAAATGTCAACTTCCTGAGAAAACGACACTCTCTTTGTCGAACCTGCTATTTCATAGTACATTATTCTTCTTTCAGACAAGTGAACGAGTAATTCATAGTATCCGATACTAGATGAAGGTTTCATGGTACTCCCAACAAGGGTGACTAAATGCCTTTTAAGGTTCCTGGGATGTGTCAGTTTCACATGTATCAGTCTGAACCGAACCGTAAACTTATGAATGACTCTACTTTTTACCTGCAACATTATTCAGTGCGTCAAGGACTCTTGTGTATGGCGAGGGCAGGGGTTGAGGGGGTCGAATGTACGTAAACCTTACTTCCCAAACAACAACTGTAGTAGCCCCTAAAAACAGTAACTCTTACCGTGGAGTAATGATGCACCTAATGTAGGAGGGAAACAAATGGAAGTATTGCACACAATCATTAAATCATGATGAATCTATGGCGGTACATCGTGATGTTTCTTACACTATCGTACTTAATTTCCTGACAATTGTTAATTAAGTCGACCGACCCTCAGATCTCACGGGCATTTTTGTGTGTTTCTTGTTCTTTCTTATTTATCTTCTTCAACAAACGATTCTAGTGAAAGAATGATACTCTTGAATACTTTATGAATTTATGATCAATGTATCATGCATTTTCTATCATTTCTCTGCTTATTATAACACTTGATTTTGACTAAATGCCACCACTAATAATCAATCTATGACTCAAGTTGCTGATCAATCCTTCATATTGTGTCTTCATACTGCTGATTTAGATATTCCGATTCGACCATTGATCGCACACTAGTCATTCTACTACTCTCGAGTATGTAGTGAAGACTTCTCATATCGTCAATTAATTTTAGACAATGAAACATTATGAAGACTTCTCTAATTACGAACCATTATGTATTAACTCAGGTTGGCTAGTGAAGTGCATCTCTATTCACACTTGAAGAGTTGGAACTTGGAAGTTAATAAACCCTTCATGATTGACTTCTTAGGTACGCCTGCGAAAGTCGCCATTAAGTATAAACTATCCTCAACGGTTTAGGGGGGGAAATGAAAACATGACATTAAATTAGAGGTGCAAACCCACACAAAGGAGGACACATATGAAACCATTAAAATTTCTGCCTAAAAGAGGTCCCTAGCTAGATCTTCCTTTCACCAATGTACCCTACAATTTTATGGACACTTTCCTTACACACCGTCGGCAAGATTTGGGCACAGTACGAGTAAAAATAATCGAACGCAAATGTGAGATTATAATTAATTTAAGGACATAGATTTTGCTGTTGAATTGAATGATTGGAGAAGTGGGAGTAGTTGTCAATAATAGAGTTATTCTTGATAATTGAAAATTACTAGTGACCTAGGATATGAATAGGATTCCTCTAATGTGTGATACGTATACATGACTCTACACAACCTTACATCTCCATGTAGAAGTATAATCTACGCAAGTTAGCCACATACTACTATTAATAATCATCTTGTGAATTGTTGTCTACCTATCCATCCTTACATATATCTACTCCGTATTTTGTTAACTAGGATACTACAATTATTATACTAGTCCAATTAGAGGTTCTTATGAAATACGAGTAATAAACATCTTATCTGATCAAAATTTCTTTTGGAAGAAACCCAAATGTATATGAAGTAATATTGTATTTGGATTTATGTAATAAACCTCGTTGAATTTCATACACGTACAATTATCCAATACGTGTGCACTACTACTAGTAAGGCATTGCGTGTTATAAACTTACCCATCTAACCCCGAAGACGATAACAATTGCAATCAACCAAAAAACTGTCAAATCTCAATTACCCAACAAACGCTTTCACGCCACTTCCACAAGAGATCTCCTTAAAATTGTCACTTTAGACATCATGTTCTTTAGAAAGACACAGAAACATATATTTAGCTAGTCGGATATAATATTATTGAAAAATACAATTGAGCAAAGGATTTGAGATCAAATAAAAAAAAAAAATCCAGCTGGAACATTAAAACACTGAAATTTGTTTCCCCAAATAAACTCAAAAAAGTCCCCCAATATAACCAGGAAATCTCTCACTCATAAGAAAAATTGGGAAACAAAAGAAATAGAGAAACAACAAGAACAAGAACAACAACAGTCTTTCCTGTTGTAATCTGAAGTGTTGCAACCTGGCAGCAATGCACCATTCTCTCCTCTCCCCATCCCTTTATTATCACCTTCATCTTTTCCTGCTTTTCCCTCTCTCCTCTCTCTTCTGAATCTTCTTCAACACACCACCACCACAACCACCGTCTCAACCACCACTAACACTCCCCACTATTTCCCCCTCCCTCCCAGATCTAGGCTTTCTATCAAAACAAAAACAAAAACAATTCAATTCAATTTCAATTATTATTGATTAGGCAATGAAAGCGGGACAAAGGGATACAACAGAGAAGCTAATTTGGGATCAAGTACGAAGCCCATCAGGTGTAGTAATGGGTTCAAATCAACCACGAAGCTTGTTCCCTAAGCTCATGCTTTGGCTTATCCTTTTTGTTTCAGTCACTTACTTCCTCTACACGCTCAAACTCGTCTCTAATCCTCACCATTGTTCCGACTACTTCTCCGATGACCCTAATAACCCTCTCCGCCACTTTTCTCACTCCTCCTCCCTCTCCCTCCCCTCCAACAATCACTCCTCCTCCGCCGCCGACGACGACGGCGATGACACCATAGAGGAAGGAACTAATAATAATAACATTGCCGCCGCCGCCGCCGCCGACCAGGTTCCTGAACCTACTAATATCTCTCATATTGTTTTCGGCATTGGCGCCTCCGCTAAACTCTGGAACAAGCGGAAAAACTACATTAAGATTTGGTGAGTTTTTAATTTTAATAATTTTGTATCGTCTTACGCAAGTTTTCGATAAAATCAATTAATGAATGTGATTGTGTGGAGCAGGTATGATAAATCGGATATGAGAGGAATAGTGTGGTTAGACGGAAAAGTGAAGGCGAAGAAAGAGGACAACTTGCCGGAGCTAAAAGTATCCGGCGACACATCGAAATTCGCGTACACGAATAAACAAGGACATCGGTCGGCGATTCGGATCTCGAGGATAATATCGGAGACATTAAGGTTAGGGTTAGAGAATGTGCGGTGGTTTGTATTGGGAGACGACGACACCGTTTTTGTGACGGAGAATTTAGTTAGAGTGTTGCAGAAGTATGATCATACTCAGCACTACTACATTGGGAGTAACTCGGAGAGTCATCTCCAGAATATTTACTTCTCTTACGCAATGGCGTATGGCGGTGGCGGTTTCGCTATTAGTTATCCGCTCGCGGTGGCGCTGGAGAAGATGCAGGATAGGTGCATTCAGCGCTACCCTGCTCTTTATGGTTCTGATGATCGGATGCAAGCTTGCATGGCTGAACTCGGTGTTCCACTCACTAAAGAACTCGGTTTTCACCAGGTAAATTATACTTGCTTCACTGAGTTAAACTCAACTCGTCTTTTTAACTCGTTTGATGATGATGATGATTAACTTTTTATGTTGTTTTTAATTAATTATTTGTGACGTGTTAGTTTTAATTTAAAGTGTTATTTTATCAGTGTGAATTGAAAAAAAGTAAAGGACTGTGTAATTTTGTATTTAATGGTATTAATGTCAATTGTCTTGATATCAAGAGTAATGAGTGAATGAGTAAAATTATTGGACTTTGACGCATTGAACTCAATTTAGTAATTTCTACACTATGAGTCTATGGCTGGCCTTTTGGGTGGAACTTCGGTTTCTCGTGTTGGCGTGTTTTAAGAATAAGAAATTCTCGATTAGCTTAATTGGTAAAGTCATTGAACTTGGTAACGAAGACTTGTTGAGAGGTGATACCAAATAGTATCTTTTTTGTGGCCGTAGTCGATAGGAGAAGGTGATACTGAAATTGAGTTTCATCCCGTACTTTCGTCCCATCATTTAACAAGATGAATTGGGCATTATTGGAGTAGTAACTATATAAGGGTCATATTTCTCTACTCAAAATCAATTAATCATTGAGGCGGTAAGATTTTTGTGTGGAATTTGATTCATTTGCTGTATTACTTGTCTGGGCAAAGATTGACTACTGTGGGACCCACGATATGACCCAAGGGGGGGGGGCCTGTGATATACAGTAATAAATGGTATAGTATATGCTATTTTCAGATTATTGTAATGTGCGTGTAAGACACCGCTTACTGAATTTCCTGGTGGAAAGGGTAGGCTGAAAAGAGTGTGTTTTCGAGGCCTTTTTTAACTAATTTTTTACCCAATTTTTTATTTTTGTTTTGGGTGTGTCGGTGTGAAACTTTGTAGTGTTAGTATTCCAGTATTCACTAGTACGCAAGCTGGAATTGGAAAAATGTAACGGTTACACTAAGCATGAAATGTGGTTGGTTTAGCTTATGTTGACTCCTTTGCCTTTGGGTGGATGCGGAAATGCGCGTTTAAGACATGTTTAACAAACTTTTTACCACTAATTATTGCTTAGGAGAATCTTTTAGGAAACTCTTTTCTTTCTAGATTTCACCTTTGTTTGGGACTTGCTGGTTATGGATGGGTCAAATTACACGATTGGTATGAAAAACTACGATCATTTACCGTATTGGTATAGAAAGAGTTTGATGACTTGTTGGTGTTAGTAAAATTACCGGGATACTGATTTGGTTTCTCCTTGACATTGTTCGAATTCCTGTGACCTATCTTACATTAGTGATCATTACTGATTTGTCTTTACATTCCCGTGTCCATCACTCTACCTTCTACAGAAAAGGATATGATGTATTTACAGTTTTACATTACTTTAGGCCTAAAGCATGCAATCTTATGCGGAAAATTGTTTAGTGTGGTACTTTCATACGTTATCCTTTAAATGCTTTGTAGTAAGTCCAACTGTCCGAGAAACATTGGTATAACTCTCTTGGTTTAGTTGTGTGTTCATTAAGGTCCCTCTGATATTGTTACTACTCGAAGCATTTTTGCTGATATGAAAATTTAGTGCTAGCAAAGTTGGTGAAGTTTGTTAATGATTAAAGTTTCTGCTCGCTTGGTCAGTGTCCAACTGTACATTAATTCCTAGGAGTGGAGAGCAGAGATGGTTGTTGGAGATCTGTTTAAAAGTCCCTGTCAAATTTAGCTTGCAGACATTGTTATGGACAGTAGCACCAAGGAGGATCATATGCCCGTAAGAGTATAAGCTTAGTTCCACCCGTAAACCAATTGCCAATAGGAATGACCTTCTAGAGTTCTAGACTTGTAAGGGAGTACCAAGTACCTTCGACTCTCATGGAACCGATAACTATTTATTGAAAAAAACATAAGCAGCTCAGAGGTCATGCATGTAATTCTGAACCTTTTGCCGTTGTAGGTCTATTAGTACTTTGATTGATGTATGTAGGAAGTCCTAAATGCTGATGCATATAATTTGTGGTGGTTCCATTTGATTTAATAACCCATTATTCATGTCCTACTTTATAATTTTTTTTTTTTTTTTAGTTACTAACGATGTGCTTTTGGTGGAAATTGGCAAAACAGTATGATGTGTATGGGAACTTGTTTGGACTGCTAGCTGCTCACCCTGTGACGCCGTTGGTATCTGTGCATCATTTGGATGTGGTCGAACCAATTTTCCCCAATGTGACTCAGGTTCAAGCCTTAAAACGGCTCACAGTGCCGATGAAATTAGATTCAGCTGGACTAATGCAGCAGTCTGTATGCTATGAAAGGGAAAAGAAATGGACCATCTCAGTGTCATGGGGTTTTGCTATTCAAATTGTCCGAGGAATTCTATCACCCCGCGAAATGGAGATGCCAACGAGAACATTTTTAAATTGGTATAAAAGGGCGGACTACACAGCTTATGCATTCAACACTCGACCTGTGGCTCGAAATCCTTGCCAGAAACCCTATGTTTATTACTTGTCCCAGGCAAGATTCGATGAGGAGACTAACCAGACGGTGACCGTGTACTTGAGGCATCGTGTCCCACACCCACTTTGCCGTTGGAGAATGATTGAGCCATCGATAATTGACAAAGTAATCGTCTACAAGACACCAGATCCGCAATTGTGGACTCGGGTAAGTCTCATACTCTCATTTCCCTTATATTTACTTACTGATGCTCCATTTCTCTCCACTTCTGGTTGCTTGGATCACTCAACTTTGCATATTTTAAACTTTGATAGACCGAAATTTTTATTGCCCGAGTCCTCGTCAAGTTTAACCTATTAATGCATTAATATCTAGCCCCAGTGAGCTTGTCTAGCATGCACAGAACAAAATATTACTAGTCAGCAGTCACATGCCTTCTTATTTAGGATGTACACATATCGAAAAGGACTTGTAGATTGCATTTCGACCTTAGCAATTGCCAGCATTGCAATTTCCTTGATTTCTTCAAGCATCAAAGAGGCTGTTACTGGTTTAATAGTATTCAAATACTAATCTTGCTATGGAAGCATAATTTCCAAGAAGCTTAGTTAATAGTTTACCCAAAAAATGTCACTAATGGCAGTAATCACACACTAAGATGTTACCACTAAATGCTTAGTAATCATTCTGTCACAAATTGAATGGTAGGTATAGTTTATATCGTACTATGACTTTTATAGAAACGATTATCGTTTCTCGCATTTTGTGCTTCTTCATCATAAGTCGGTGTTTGGACGATATACCCCTAGAAATAATTACACATTATTTAGTTTTTACTGCCGTTGCACCCTGGAAGTGGAAGTTTATTTACCAAGAAGAAAATGGAAATCATGGTGGTTTGTTCCTTTCGAAAAATGCAAGTTTCAATCTTTGTACTCTTGGTTTGTTGTTGCATTTGGCTTGTTTGTTGCTTTCATCCAAGTTATAGCTGGAGTATGTTTTGGCATTTTATCAACAAATAGTGCATATGACGAACCTATAGTAAAGCAGGATTAGTTCTTAGGTTTTTGAGTTAAGCTTTCAACTTCGGGCATTATTGAAGCATTCTAGCTTAGGACCGTCTAAAAAAAGATTTTGTCTTTCGCCATTCATGCGCATGATTTGTGCATTCCTCATAACTCGTAAGAACCTCGTCGTTTTGTTGACATTCGATTTTTTCTTCCAACAGTCTCCACGGAGGAATTGCTGCAGAATATTGGACGCAACGGAGAAAGGAGTCTTGGAGTTAGAAGTAGGTGTATGTAGGGAAGACGAGGTCATTGAAATATAGGGAAAAAAAATGTCTACAAACGAAAATTTAACAAGAAGCATTCTATTCCCCCTTCTCAATGTCTCCGATCTTAATTCTTTTATGTATCATTTTGATAATTAGATTTAGCTCCATCTCCTAGGAAAAAAAAAAAAATTACATCTCAAAATTCTTGGATTCTACTGACAGCCCACCATATGAACAAGGGTATAATGGAATGTTGAGGATCTGTAAAGCTCATATTATTAGTGAGTTAATTAAATGAGATTAAGATACTTTCATATACAAGATTACAAGATCCTTGGAATTGTATCATACACTCTACATGCTTCATGATCTTTGATCTATAAGAAGGGTATCTTTTGTGTTAGGTACTAAAGTGTCCCTCCCAAAAGCCACTAGACACGCCTCGTGCGTATCGGGGATCTTAGTGCTCTTTCTCATTTTGTTTCATTGGATCCTACTGATCAGAATCTTATTTTCATTCTTCCGAATCAGAAAACATCGATTCGATTATCTCGTGTACTTCAAGATCCTGGCTGATAAGGGCTCGACATCTAAAATTAACCGGACAGAGGACATACATTCAGTATGCATGCCGATTCTTCTGTGGTATCTAACTACAAATCGTGTTTATGAAGTTCACGTCTGGTTTAAATTGCGTTTTTCTTTGTGTTTCGAATAGGTTTGGAGTCCAAATCGCCACAGCATCGTTCCAAAACAATATGGCAAGTACTAAGTAGTGCATTATGATCAGATATATAGGGTCTAATGTAGGATATTTCCTCCTGGGGAGTGATTGCCGTACGATATTGCCGGTTACTATCAAATTATTGCTGGTTCTTTTAGTCCCTGCTGTGTCGATGGATATTGTCATAGACCACATGAAATGATGGTGACCAATGTCTTAACCACCACCATTATTCCATATATATGTGGGTCTCTCTTTGGAGAACCTTTCTTCTAATCACTTTTCTAAGAAAAGACTCACTCGGTCCACATCACACTGTCGTCACATTATTGAGAACAGTCTTTTTGTGTCAAGTATATTATAATGAGGTGCAAATGTTAATATAAAGTACGATATTTATAAAGTGTAGACTCTAGAGTGTACGTGCTGAGTCCATATCCGATATTTCCGTCGAATTATATTCCGTGATTTGAGATGTTATGATACTGTCTATAAGGAGTACTTTTAATGGCTTTCTTGCTAGTAGTTAGCATACCGCCATCAAAGCAGCTGTACATTCTTGGACTCAATAAGAAAGTAGGTGTCGATTCTTTGTTCTTCCAATTGTGGCAATTTAATTTCTTTAATCGAGAGACAATCGGGTTATTATGAGTGATGAATCATGACCCATAAAGAAAAAGGGCATAGAATGAAAAGGATAGGTCCAAAGTTACTTAGAAAACCTTTGTTAATAATCTCCATCAGCATAGTAAACTCCAAGTTTACAACTATACACTATAATATACAAGTAGGGTGTGACAAAGGAAAGTTGACGCTTTTTTGTCGATTCTAAAAGCTAACTACTCAATCAAGTACCCAAGAAAAGTCTTGATCCCCTTTAATTTTGTTCTTTTCTTATCGTTTTTTAATACTTATTTTATATAGATACATGTTTCTTATTAAGATGAGAATTAATCTGAGTACACTACAACATGTATAGTGTCTTCTAAAACAAAGAAATAAAAAAGTCGCGTCTGATCTGTTTTTTATCGTGACTATTCGTGAAAGTTTCTCACTGGATAACTTATCGCTCTCCATCCCAACCTTTCGTAAGATTCAAGAGAAGACATCGGCCTATAGACTAAACAAAAACAAAATGAGGCGTAAAAGTCATTATGACTTATTCTGTTTCATAACCATTTACTCCCAAAACTAGTGGTAGCTTCTTTTGTGGACGGACATATGAACAAGTAGTAGTTTATTGTTTGTCTTAACTCTTGCGTTCGATTTTTCCAGATATAATCCCTTCTTTCATCCTCGCATTGAACGTTCTATGTCCAAGATTTTGCTTTGATTAAACGTGACAAGGCCTGGTAAAGTGTTAAGACTAAGATAGTTTATACGTAAGTAAAAGTGACCAATATATTACTCCTATAAGTCTGTAAAATTGTAAAAATGTGGCTTTATTGTTATTGTTTTGTGCCATGATGTTATTATGTTCAACATGGGGTAGAAATTGTAGCAATGTTCACTTTATTGAATTCTCTTTTTTTTTTTTTATATATATATTTTGAAAAAACTCTTATTAATTAAAAAAATTACGGAGTAGGTGTTATAAACCATTGTTTTAATTTCCGTTTATCTCTTGTTGTACTTACCTTGCTTCCAATATTATTTTTAGTTCTTCCTTGTATAAATGTACTGTAGTACAATATTTTGATATAAATGTACAGCTTATATATGCCTTTGTCGAATAACAATGTATATGATGTATTTTGCCCATTGACTCATTAATTTAGTTGATAGGAGTACATGTTACATTATCTGATCTTAGGAGTACGTGTACGTATGTGTATTTTCTACTTCATTTCTAATTCCTTAAAATCGATCGAGTACACTGATATACACTATCAAATCATTGACGGGAACTATACGAAGTCATAAACAATTTGTGTAAATCAATGCTGTATTGAATAAGCTACCTAATTAAGGGGGTTGGACATTGATTTATACTCCATATATGATTGGATGAATGTGCTCCCTAGTAGCAAAGCAAAAGTCAGCAAGAATTATGAGAAAACAAAGTTAGGTGAACAATATCACTAATGTAATTGTTGACGATTATCTTTGAGTTTTAATATAGTCGGTGGCATCAACATGTGTTTAATAGCACAATATACTGACTTCACCACTCATACGGTGACATTTCAGAGAAAAATGAAGTTGCCATTTACTCAAGTATTGGCGGTATTGCCCTTGGCCACCCCTTCTCTTTGGTTTCGAATTTTAATTTGAATCGAGTAAGACTATATAACAGCAATAAAGCTTGTAATAGTACTCCGTAACATTGTAAAACGTAATTTGTTTAATTTACGCTGATAGAAGACTCAGTTGCATGAATTTTCGATTGAAGATGGCGATTTAGTTTCCGTGGTCCATAGAGACTTTGTGATGGTTGGTGACACGGACCCATCTGGTGTACTCAGTTTGTGGCCCGCGTATCCTGGTTTGGTTCCGGGTGGGGGATTGTCAGAGACAATTAAATGCATTTGCGACGAAAATTAATAAGTAGATCTGAGTTAATTATTACCCAGGTTTCAAGGACATTGTTCTCTGGCTGGGCCCAATTTAAGTTAAGTCATACTGTTTTGTTTTGTTAGCAATCCCCTTTACATTTTGGCTTATGGGCTTTAACTAATAACTATCTCTAGAGGTTGTAAAATTGGTCCATGAAGAAATCTAGCTTCTCCAATACGCTATTTGTCCACCGGTTTCGGTGGACAGTAAGTTGTTTATAAGTAAGACGGAGGGAATAAAATTTATACAGTATCAGTACCGTCAAGAGTTTTTACCGTGTCATTATAAATTGAGAAGATGTCACGGATTTTCATATAGAGGAATTGTATCATGAAGGTCCAAAAGTGATATCATTATCTTAGTTTGAAACTGGCTTTTCTATTCTCTGACCCAAATAGCCGATGATACATGGTAATAATCCATTTATGTGAGCCGTACGACCCAAAATCTCACAAGTGGAGTTCAAAGTCTTATTTTATAAGAAGTCGTATGATATAGTTGATCAAATATTTTGAGACATCATGTCGCCTTTTACACTCATAACTTATAAAATGAAATGGACATCATGAAAACAATTCAGCTCAATATCTCGAGAAAAATATTTTCAGCATGTTTGGTAGAGAGGGATTGGATCGCTGAATTTCTACTCCATGAAAGATGAACTCCTAGTTCTCAAAGAGACTTTCCAATGGGCCGTACAAGCTTTGCACGGTCCAGCCGAAGTGTGCGGATTTGAGTGTTTTTGGGCTTAAGTGTTTAGGCACTAACCGATGGGCTTGGACCTCTCGATCTAAACCCTATGGTTTCTTATTTGGGTATCGTAACAATTGGGCCTCCATATTTTAGCAAAAAAAAAATATTTTAGTATTTGCTAAACTTGTAAACCCAGATGCTGGGCCCATCCTAGATCTTCAGAAGGTCAAAAAACACATTTCTGAGAATTTTGACTGGATGTTGTTAACATTTTGGAAAAACGTTACGAATTGGATTTACAACCAAGTTTTTCAGTAGGATGTAGTTATATGTAAAGGGATACTATGCTGATTGAGGTAAATTGTACATTCGATCAACCCGATACTGTGATATAGTACACTAATGCGGGCAGGATGAAGCCGTCTTAATAAACGAGTATGACTTAATTGATCACGCCACATATCTAAATATGGTACGATTTAATTATATCAACAAGGATTGGAGCAAAAAATCATGAACAATTTAATCATGGGCCAGATTTGTATAAATAATGTACCTTACTATTTGTCATGTCCTAATTTGCCAAAATTAAGATCCAATCAATTAACTAGGAGTAGTACTTTGCTCTTGATTAGGCGAGTTATCTATAGATTAAGACCACATAAAAATTTGGAAATCGATCCAAACTTGAGCCACAAGTGATTCAATCAGTTTGCTTTGGTCCCACCCAAAGTCCCTTGAGACAAAGCAATGTTTCATTTTATATTTGTTGTGGACGCCATTGTGTGTTGGTTGTAATATACAAATAATCAATTTGGAAAAGGCTAAGCCAAATCAAAATTTCATCTTAATGAGAATTTGGAAAAGTCTAAGCTAAATCAAATATTCAGGTCATAATGGTCCCACTTATAATTTCCATCGTGTGTTGATTTAATTTCTTGGGAATTTTAAGATTTTATGCACATGTTGTTATAAATTACAGTAGTTAAATATACATAGAACGTCATTCTAGTCATACACTTCCGAGTTCATAATGTGATGCCAACATTGCTATTCTATACATAACGCCTTTTTAGTTTTCCTTCCTGACTTTCTTAAAAAGACACAGAATGAAAAATTAAATTAGACGCCTCTAATAATGCAGTACAAGAGAGGATCTTTTAACACAAGTAACATGGTCTAGACCAAATGCAATTGACCGCCTACACTATCTCTATTGTTGATAAGTTTTCACTTTCAGATTAGGATAAACATATAGAAGTCCACGTATTTAAGATTTTAAGCCACCATCATGAGTTCATGACCCCCGTTAACAACCTTGAGCATTGCCCGATTTGCCCCTAACCCCACTACTACAATATTTGTTCACTCAAGAAAATTGTCGAACAATCGAAAGCAGTTCATACTTCCTCCATTTCATTCATTTGTTTACGTTGGACCTATATTGCCCTCACAAAACCCGGCCCGACGTAAACAAATTAATGAAATGGAGGGAGTATTAAAATTACCCATATAAAACAAGAAAATCACTAGTTCAACATAAGCATGACCCTCTTCACCAGTGCACCACGCAAAAATTTCCAAGTATGCCAAATGCCATACCAACTTTATAATAATGCAACCAATAAAATTCCATGACCATGCCCTATAATCTAGTCCCACTTAATTAGCCCCCAAAGTTAAGCCATATATTTGTCTTAATTAATCATGGACTATATATGACTCTGATCTATTCTATATATTCTACTAGCTAATAATTATATGATCCCATAATCCCTAGTTTACTTTGATGATGTATGCCTGGCCTGGCTAGTGGCTACCCTACGAACCTATAAAAATACCTTCTTGCAACTTAATCATGATTCATGTCATAATAACCATACATATATAATCATATGCATACCGATATGATTAATAATTAATTAATCTTAATTCATTAGGCGAAATCATGGAGTAATTGCGCACCCATCAAGTTTCGGTACGGTAAGTTCTGGCTTTGATGATCAGCATCCAAGAGTGCATATTGAACGGGTTCACAATCATCAATGTGGTCTCGGCTGTAGAAGAGTGAGCCCTGTGACGCCGGCGAAAATGCTAAACTCACACCATTTCCACTAGCATGTTGTTGTAACCCTAGCGTCAATGACACATTATTGTTACCCCCACTTGTACCACCTCCAAACCCTTGATGAGGGGCATTATTGTCATTTTGAGTAGCTCCATAAGCTGCATGGGTGTGGTTGTAAGATGAGGAGGATGGAAAATCTGCCAATGAGGCCACTGAACCAAATAAGGCATCATGTCTACCAAATGGCTGGTTTTGTTGCAAATTATTCGCGCTCGGGGCTGCATTGTGGATGCTCTTGCTTGTAGTGGTGGCCGTGGCAGGGGTGGTTGAGTTGACAATGGACGAGAGGGAGTCAGAATCGAGCCTAATGAGCTCGTCTAGGTCCGGCTTTTGGTCCTGCTGAAATTGGCCGGCATGGTCACTTGGTTGATGATCAGTAGCATCGGACGAGGAACCAATAATGTTGTTGCTGTTGTCTTCAAGTTCTTTGTTCTCCTCTTGGTACATTTGCTCTACCATGGGCTTCCATAGTCTCACTCTTGCATTGATAAACCAATTAGATACCTACACATAATGTGCAAAACATAAAGTATAAGAAATGATGTCGATGTATGCAACTTTACCACCATGTTGAAAATATCCATATCTTCATTGCTAAGCTACTTATAATCAATAATCGTGGATAATGTGAAGAAAATGGGCTTTTTTTTATTTTATTTTATTTGAAGTGTTCATGACAAGGAAATTAGTAACGTCAATTAAGTACCTGGCTTCTTGTAAGGCCGGTTTGACGTGCCAAGATATGCTTATCAACATCACTTGGGTACCTATAGAGGAAAATTTTCAGTCTCACATATAAGGAAAAAATAAAGTTGAGGTAAATTGAATCACAACATTAGAATTGATTCCATTGCATGCATGGGAATACAACTTTGAGTGGAACATATGGTTCTTGGAGAGTGATGGGAGAAAAAGGGGATGTGACCTTTATAGTTAAGGAGAGAAATGATGAGAAAAACAAATCAATTTGATTTGATAATAACATGACAAAAGTTTAGGATCAAATAGTAGTATTCCAACGCCATCTCTTCACTACTTGGAATCTTACAAAAGAGAAAATGTTGTGAGACACAAACTAACAAAGAAAACATGTGCTTGTTTTCTCAAAATCTACTAAATGATTGACATATATACAATATATACTAGCCAATATTAGCTTCTCAAGCTTGAAAATGTTTGTATATCATGCTATACTATTTTCAAGTAAACTTCGACACTCGAATAATGTTTTTGTACCGCTCGATGATACACCACTTGAGTAATATATTTCTTGTCAAGATCGATTTTGACACATAAACAAACAAACAAACATTCGAAAAGAATTGAATGCAGAGAGATTGATGATCAAAGAGCAATAAAAGACATACGGATGAAGGAAGTGTTCGAAGAGCCAAGCACGAAGAACCGACACAGAACGTTCAGGCAAGCCTCTTTGAGGTCTCCATGGATGAGTTTCCATGATTGTCATTTGTTGAAAAGCTCTTTGTTGCCTTAAAGTTTGGTCTAAAATTCTAAGTCTAGGAGTTTCACCCTTGGTTGTACCAGGCAAAATTGTAGAAGAAGCATCTTTTTCACCCATGGCTTTCTTTGTTGCCTTTATTTGAGTCACCAGTGAATCCCTTGTGCTCCTGAAATGCCTTGACATTGCCTTAGAGGCCATGGTAGTGTACGCATTCGCGCTACCGGCACCTGCCACTGACTCAAATGAGGACTCCACCCCCTTCATCTGATCACAGTAGTGCTTGTATCTTCTGTCCAACTTTCAGAAAAACATGACAAAAGAAATTTCATCAGGTTGATTTATAATGAGTGAATAAAATTAGTAAAAATTCTAAGGTCTTTTTCATGGAAATTAATTAATGAAGTCCCTGAATTGTCACCTACATGTGATGGAAATGCATTAAATAAGATTGATTTCTAGTCGCTTAATTAGTTCAAGATCTCAACTTTTTCTTGATGATTTGATGACCCACAATCACACTCAAACCATTTAGTTAGATCAACCAAATATAATGTTCTTCATAATTTCCCCCTTCTTCTCATTTTGTTCTACAAGAACAAAATTAATTGAATTCTTGCTTGTTTTTGGGAGGGGGGACAAGAGTTGATGCAAAACAAAGGAAAGTAGTTGTTTTGGGCTCACATACAATCAAAGTTAAGGGAAATTGGGAAAAAATAATACAAGACGACACCACAAAACCTCACCCCTAAATATCTAAATGATTTGAGTTCGACTAACACGAACTGATGATCACTCGGACCAAACGACTACATGCATGAGTAATCATGATACGATCGAAATCGTCAAAACAAATAGAGTAGCAATAATGATGATACAAGTAATAAAATATATATGTACCTCTTCCAACATGCCAAACATCTTTGTCTTCCTCTTCTGTAATTCCAAGATACTCAAACCATACAAAGATGGTTGATTTATGTTCCTTGTAGAAGAAGATGAACTTGCATTATTATCATTATCATGATTTTGATGATGATCATCATCACCATGTAAAAAACCCCAGTTTGCATCTTTATTCTTTTTCTTCTTGTTCTTCATCAGACTATTTTGCTGTGTTTCAAGGCTGCAGAACTCCTTCAGAAGCTCTTGAGATGGGACCATGTACTTTGAACTCCTCATAAGTTCAAACTGTAGGCTCATATTATTATTACTAGTACTTGTACTGCTACTGTTACCAGCTCCACTTCTCCCAACAGCAAACTCTTGCTGTTGTTGTTGCTGAAAAGTTGCTGACTTCCCCAAAAACTCCAGCTGTTGTTGCTGAAAAGATTGTGACTTTCCCAAAAACCCACCTCTAGAATTATGTGATGGAGAAGAAAGATTAAACCTTTGATTATTATTATGATTCCTCAATTCAAATGATTGTAAGCCAATAGAAGAAGGATTAGAGGAAGATAAAGAAAGGGATAACCCTTGGCTAGGTCTCTCATTCCCTTCACAAGGAAACACACATGCCCTTAAACCAGCTGACTCATCTATAAAACCACCACCAGCTTGTTGATGAAGATTCTGATGTTGATGTTGATCCTCCAATACTCTTCCTCCTTCTGGTGCAAGCAGGTGGTGGTGATCATTGCGGCCGCCGCGATTATGATCATGATCATCATGGTGGAGTGGTGGTGGCTTAGGTTGAAAGCCTATCATTTCTAAGCCACTTGTTAAGTGGTAGATTTCTGGGTTTGGATCAAAGTTGTTGTTATTATTACTTGGTGAAACATCTGAGTAACAAAATGTTGAAGATGAAGATGATACCATAATATTATTTTGCCTTGATGATTTCTCTTTTAATAATTGTTGATGATGAGCCATATTTGAATAAATTTATTTGTTTGTTCTTATATTTAAAAAAAAAAAAAAAAAAAAAAACTTTTTTTGGTGCTTTGCCTAATTTCTTTGATAAAACAAAACTTTTTGATCACTCTGCCATTGACAACAACCTCAAACCTTAGAGAGAAAAGAAATAATAGAAACCCAAGTAATAAAAAAATAATATCCTTAGGACATGAAAGTGCCAAGAAATATTATACTAAAATAAATACCAAAATCTAAAAAAGTAGGCTTTTTTAATATAAAAGTTTGAAAACTTTTAATGGGGTTTCTGAGTTTGGAAGAAAGAAATTTGAGTTGAAATGTTAACGGTTGCCAGAAGTAGTGAAAGGGGTTAAGGGGGGGGGTGTTGATTGTGGTGGGTACCTTTAGGATTTTTTGGTGGAACAACTTCTAAATTAAAGATTTTATTATTAAGAAAAAAAAACCAATGAATATAAAAAAATAAAATATAGTCTGGAAAATAAAAAGAATTTTAATAAAGTCTGAGATAAGCTAAGGGTGTGTTTGTGTGTTACATTACATAAGACTCTAAGAGTAACCTAGGAATTAAAGGCAAGGTTTGTGAGAAAGAGAGGGTGATATATCAGGCTATCATGGTTGAGACAAACAAACCCTTAGCTTCTTACCCTCTTGTTTTAATGTATGGTACTTGTATGTTTTTTTATTAATTTTTAATTTTATTTTCATCTCTGTTGAATCCTGTCATAAGGCCATAAGTGGGTCAATACTTCTCTGACAAAAGAAAAAAAACATCCCCCAAAAAATATTGAATATGACCTTAGTAGCTTGAATGTTGGTAATCAAATTCACCTCAGTTAATTCATGGCCCAGAATGAATTAATGATTATAGGATTCCATACATTTGTTTTGCATGATATAAATCGAATGAAGTTAAATGAATAAAGATTGTGTAAATGCACTTTTAAATAACGCTAGTAAGCTGTTTTTGTGAAAGCACTATTTATAGTTGTCTTCTAAGACAAGAACTTTCTCATTTCACGTAAAAAGATTAATACATATGAGATCTAGGATAAAGTTTTAAATTATTTTTGTAACGCGATAATATATACTCTGTAGTCCGTAATATACACAATCAACGCCGGCGTATATGCTAAGGTTGATTGCTATTAAGCTCATATACGTATATAATGGATTAATGGTCATATGCAAATGTCATCAATTAGTAGCTAATAGCTTGATATGCCAATGCTTATACCATGCTCCCGGGAGGATAAGGAGCATGGTGGTCCTTCTCACAATGGAGGGGTAGAGACCACACTTAAAATTATTTAAAATCTATTTAAGTGTGGTCCCTACTCCTCTATTGTGAGAAGGACCACCATGCTCCGTGTGCTCCCGGGAGCATGGTATAATTTGCGATGATATGCTATAACTACCACTTATTTTGTCGTGGTGCAGGACATGATACCATGTATGGGACTAGAAGAGCAGTTGTTTATGTACTATTAGAAGGGACGAATAAGCCGCCCTTTTAAGTTTATCATTATTCTTGCTCGTCTTTAATTGTTCATCTAAAATTGTTGCCAATGTCGACCAACACAACCCTCAAAATATCTAAGGGTAAACTACACTATACTACAAACAAGTTTATTCACAAGTTTATGTGCGCTTGAATTTGTTTAGGTGCACTACTGCACTCTAATTCAAAGAAGGAAAAAAGAAACTTCTTGTCCATGACATATACCACTCCGTCCCAAATTAAACTTCCTATGGAATAGTATTATGTGAGAGGATTTCAAATTCCATGGGAAGTTTAAATTGGGACGGAGTGGTATGGTGTACTACGCCGTGTAACCTTACAATATTAACTTACAATTTTATTCTCAAAAGACTTGTTTATTTAATCTTCGAAAATAGCATTGTCTTCATGATATAATAGTACTCTGTATAACACATAAACAGACCGAACAAAAAGTATATATATGAACAAATAGTGGTGCTATAGAATATAGACTACAAAGAGCAAATCTACTTAATTCTTAAATGGAGTATATATATTATTGAGGAATGTAAAACAAACCAAATCAAAAACATCCAATCAAAAGGAGAAGATTGTTGATTGATCATAGAGATGCACAAATCCCTAAAAGTGCTAGTCTCCAATCCACAGTCTTTGCAGGCCCTTCAGGCTATAAGCCTATGACCCTTCCTAACCTCTGTAAAAGCCTTTCTGTGACTTCTGTTCAGAAAAATCATAATGTCAAACACAGTGTTGAAAATCTGGTAAAAACCCAACTCTTTTCTTACCTCCCCTTATTTTGTTTTATTTTATTATTTGTTACTTTTCCATTTTTAGGTATTTGTTATATAATAATATATTGTAGGAGTATTACTCCTACTTAAGTGTGAAACAAATTAGTGGAATATTGAAAATAAAAAAGAGTGAAAAAAAGATGCCATGTTTGTGGGAAAAAAAGGGTTCCCATAATTAGAGGTTGTAGAGAAAATGAGATGATGTGGTCCAAAATTTCCAACTAATTCCAATTAAATCAGCCTATTAAAGTGTTCTACTACCAATACCATGCCTCTCTTTCTCCCTATCTCTTTGCTTGGGACCGCCCCCTTCCCTCCTAAGCTCCCTTCTTTTTTGTTTGTTGTGATTTGTGGCCTTAGTGCACAGTGGTAGTATACTAGTATGGGTGACTAGTAGTAGTATAGTACTAGTAGTGTTTATATGTAGAGAGGGGTTGTTATATATATTATCATCGTCGGTGTATGGTTAACCAGTATTGTCATGATTGCGAATGTGGTACTGTAGTCATGCCTAAAACTCGTTTACTTTAGTAATAATGTCTACTTGCACAAAATAAGACAGCGGGGCATTTTGTGCTCCAAATAAATGTGTGTTATGAAAACCTTGACATATGCTGGTGAAAACTAACATGTACGCTCTTAAAATGCAAATTTTAAGTTCACTTCAAGTATATTGCGCAGATCATACTAGAGTTGTATATATACGATATCTCAAAGGCTAATCAATGCACTTACTCAAGTAGATTGCATGAACAACTAGATGCATCACTGAATTTGCGTCATAGGGTAAGAATAGTGTGTGACAATAAGAATAGAGTTTTCCATACGCCATAATCTATGAATTTATAAGATGACATGTTCCTAAATCCTACTTGTGAGGTATGACTTCATCATGATGAGAGGCTTCTTCTTATCAATTTATATATTTACATTTTCGCCTCTTCGATGAGCAAATAAATTAACTTTTTAAATAATTATTAAAAGATGATTCAACTTTAAAATGCTATATAAATTTCACATTAGTAAGAAGCGAGATTAATTCTCATAATATTTTTCCACGTAATTTATTTTGAGAATATGATACTTACTACTAGTCGTTTCCAAACTCAATTCGATAGATAATTAGATATGGGAGATGAAACCAGAAATAGACATTTATAATTAGCATTGTAGAACTTCAATCCTCTCTCCACAAAAAGGCCTTTAATTTTAGTCTGATAAAAGGAGGTGGTCCATTTAGTCCTGCTATTATCCGCCGCTTGCCATTTTCGGGTTCTGTTTTTTTTTTACCTCTTCTTCTTTACCCCATTCCTTATTTCCAAAGCCCATCTGCGTTGATGATGTAATACACTCTTTTCCAACATCTTTGCTAGTAAAACGAACAGAAAATTTCACTATTTGGGTGTAAATGAATATTTTAACCCTTGTAATCTTGTATTCGGCTAGAGATAGAGTGATTGAGGAGTACTATTTTGCGTTGTTTACTCTTTGAAAGTCGGAAAAAAGTACTCGTAAGACTTATAATACACAATGACTCAATTTTAGTCTACACGTTTTTAACTAGTTTTTCTAACATCGTGCATTTTGTTAATAGTTCTGAATCAACGAAATCACTCAAGTTATTTTGGACATAATTATTACTACCTTTTTTTCCGAAGTAATACTCAACTTTAAGCTAAATTGTGGATCAACCTTACACAAGACTTTGTCTATTTCATACGGCATCTACTCTCACATTTCTATCCGATCTTCTTTTCTTTTTAAAACACAAGCATCTATACATTTATTGTGTGAAGTATACATTTCAGTAAATCAAATCTGACTAGAAGCTCAAAATATGAAATTTCCAAATCTATGTAACATGCAATGCAACACATATAGTCTGGTACACTACTAGATAGTAGAGAGTACAAAGTACTACTTGAACTAAAAACATACTCACATACTTGAAAAATGCAAAAAAAAAAAAAAGAATCAGAAAATTTGTGGAGTACAAAATATATGCATTTTAAGGTCAAAATCAGGTGCAGTCCCTAGAAAGACGGGGTGTTAAATACGCTATTCTCAGGAAATTTACTACGCAGAAAGCTCCGAGTTCTGAGTTCTGAGTTCTGAAAGTCTGGAATAATATATTTGCTTCTCTATGTGGTTTTTGTAGGGTGGTCCTAAAGATACAGGGTAGTTGGACCATCCTTAAAAGCCTACAGATTCAGCCGTACACTTGACACAGGCCTCAATTCCAAAAACTTCTGATCCACATCTACTTATAATTTAATCATGCTTGATCATCAATCCAATTGGGTTTTCGCCTTTTCTCGTGGGGTTGAAGTTGTGTACTTCGGTTACCATCAATTGATTTGACTAGCCCCAAAGTTCATTCGTATGTATCATATGGTATAAAGTAACGTTTGCTCGATATTACTGTCTGTTTTCGATTTTCAGCTTTTTTTATCAATCGTTCAAGAATTGACTCTTAAGTAAATGTTTATGTAGGTATTTTAGTTAGACAAGATATTAATGCAACAAGGGCCGAATAAATGTGGAGTTTTGTTGATTAATTACCCTGGTTCAATCTAAAATGTTTCTCAGATAATTTGCCCGTTAGAGATGATTACATACAGTTGAACCTTTTCGAACATTTAAGGTTGGGAATGGCAGTTGTCAATAAGAATTCAAGATGGCTAAATTTGATTACTCTACTAATCTATTTATGTTGTTACTAGTTAGGGTAGCATGCCTTTCACACTTTGTGGATAAAGAAGAGAAGATATATATGGGTCCTCAAACAATTTGATAATGACATTGATTTGAGACGGGGGAAAAAGTATAGTATCTCATAGCAATATAAGATGGTCTGATCAGACCTAATAAATACGTACAAGTTCTTACAAAAAAGTGAAATTTCAAAATTGATGATAGCGTAATTATATCATTGTTATGATCCTAAACTTTATCCGGAAGCCTCGTGTTTTTATCCCAAAAAATTAAATGCTCGAGGGAAATTTTCTTTCCTAATTTGCTGCGGAGATCTACAACCCATCATTTTGAAGATCAATTATGAGAACCAAAAGAAATAAGAGGGCAGTGCGGATCACCTGTCCCATTTTCCTAACTCACTCTGTGTACCCCTCCAATTAAGTGTTAGCATTTCATTATTCTATCTTTAAAATATTATGTTTTCTAAAAAGATCTATGAAATGCTAGCACGTGATTGGAGGGGTACACGGAGTGGGATAGGAAAGTAGGACGGGTGATCCACACTGATAAGAGGGAGTGTTAATAAAACGGTAGCAGGAACAAGAAACATAGGTCTATCTTCGCAGATAGGGCAACTCAATAAGTAGTGTTTCGTAAAAAACCCCAAATAAAAAGGCTTCGGGCTTCCAGTGACTAGGACCAGCGGCCAACCACCCGATACCCAAAACCCATCAACAGCCCAAAGAAGGCCCACAAGCCCAATGTCAACAGCAGACCGTTAGTATGGTACACCTACGATCTTTTTTTTTTTTTTTGGGTCAAGGCGAGCCTCTGACCGTATGAACAGTGCAAAAGCTTGCTTAAAAACAGAGCAAGCAGGCATCCGTCTGACCATAGTCAGCCCTACTACGCCCCTACCCATCAGGTAAAACTGATACAAAGATGGAACACAATTACGATTTCCTGACAGCTCCATAATACAGAAACCCGATTATTCAGTGGTGTTCAGATTCGGTCAGTTCAGCACAGTAATATACCGCATTGACACATTCCACAGTTACACTGTAGATTTATGATTTATATGCATTACTCAAGATAACGCCCGGTAATCCCTCGCTAATTACCCTGCTTTGAACAAAGTTGCAACAAGCACAAAACTTGCAACTGTTTCCAAAGACACTAGTATCAGACACGCACAACTCTGACTTTAAACAGTCTGTTTGAAGTTCTGAGTACGAAATGACCAACTCTGCCACAAGGAGACCTCCAGGAAGACAGTATCGAGTCTGCGATGCTTCAGTTCATTAAACTGACAGTAACTGTAGGCCGAGAGAGTGTATTTATTCCAAATACCAGCAAAACAGTTCAAAGTCATCAGCATATATACATGCGTTACACGACAAATGATCTGCTGAAAGCCTCAAGAAGATATCTGACATGATTGCAAACCAATCTGCCAAAAAAAAAAAAAAAAAACACAGCTACATTGAACTTCTACGAGCAACCTGGACCTTTCAACTTCGCCCCAGTACCCGAACAAGAAGACGTTAACGGTTAATCTATAACTTTGAGCATAGCTTTCAATCTTTCATATGATCTCATGCCTTCATAAAATGACTTCCATTAGGCAACAAGTTATAATCCAATGTTTCCACATTTGTCATCAGTTGCATAACAGGAAATATAAACACGCGATCAAGGATAAGCCCAAAAAGAGAGAAAAAAAATCTCATTGATTTAATCCTTCAACCATCACGTCAGCAGTTACAAAGAGCTTAAGATATTCAGGTTGACGATCATATCCAATGAAAAAGGTATTTGGGTTAATTCCTACACCGGACAAAAATTTCCGCAGGGAATCAAAATTGAAAAGAAACCTAGAAAAAAACAGTTGCGGGCACCATATCCTAACCTGTAGGGGGGATTTTTGAGGAGCAGCAGCAGCAGCAGAGAACAATCAAACAATGTCCTGCTCATTCGTTGCACTGAAATTACTTATGGATGAATTTATGAAGGAACAGATCCTGGTACGGGATCGATTTCAGAATTGTTCACGCCTACTAACTGAGAAATGTCATCATGCTTATCCACTTGTTCACAGACAGCTGCATCCCCATCTTCCCTTGACCTTGCTGACACAATACCAACACGTCCCTCAAAACCCCTTGCATCACTGCCACAAGCTGGAGCATCCTGGAAATTCTCATCAGCATTCGGTTTTGATCTCTCTTCTGTACTCTCGTTATCACTGCGTCTCATAAAATTAGTTGAGCTGTATTGCTTTCTTCTGTCTTCATAATTATTATATCGATGTCCTCGATTGGCTCCATCCATGTCGGCATATCTTCCTGATTGGGATGCATGAAACTGGTCCTCAGATTTCTGGTTCCGTGATGAATCCGTTGCATCTCGTTCATACACAAAGGACTGTTGTTCCCCTCTGAACCTCCTTTGCATATCACTGATGCGGTTGTCAACACCCCTGAACCCTCCTCTACCACGAAATCTTGGAGGATCTCTATTTCGAATATTATTTGTATTAGAAAAGCCATCATCCATGTCATGATGTAATCTACTAGCCATCCCATCCTCATAGCTGCGTCTTGCGGGACGAAGAAAATTATAAGGCTTCCTTCTTTCTTCATAATTTTCCGCATATCTGAGTCCCCTGCCAGCACCATCTTCAGATCCTCTGTCAGGAAATCTACCATAACCATCAGGCTTAACGTTTCGTGGAGAATCTGTTATACTATCTCTATCGCCCCTTGACCGAAACCTCCCAGGTGATCTTTCCAGAGGGCTATTCCTCTGCTTATAGCCAAACTCCCTAAACTGCCCCATCTCATCCTTCCTGCCGGAATTCCATCTGTTACGTGGCGGAGAACTGTGGGTTCTTGAAATTGACCTGAATCCTGTAGCATGACCATCCCCAAAACCTGGTTGCTGATTTGGTGACCTTACTCTCTGCATTCTGACCTGAGACCTGAAATTTGGAGATCTACTCCGCTGCCTGATAAAAGAGTTCCCGCCTCTTCCAGCACCAGGCCTTTCCCTAGCAGAATCCCACACAACAGGAGAACGGCTTCTGGATCGAGATGGAGACTTTCCTCGGGAGTGATTTATATTTGGCTGCCCTCTTCCTCCAAAAGGTGAAATACTTCGCTCTCTACGTGACAAAGGTCGACGGTATTTTAATGAAGATTGGAAACTTTCGTCTGTTGAAGGACCATTATATCTACCCCTTCCGGCACTGCGCTCAGCTAAAGGGCCATATCTGAAGGGCCTTCCTCTGCCAAAGCCCGCACCTCTATCAGGGCTAAACTTTCTATCAGGTCCATAACGTGATTGTAAACCAGGACAAGGCTCTTCATCGCCAGTGGTTCGGCTACTAGGAAGTTGATGGGAAAATGATAAATCATCTCGACTGCCATCACATCCAATGTCTTCTCTTTCCATAACAGCCTCATCGTCAAGCTTCGAACGTCGATAATTAATAGGCGAATAATGGCGTTTATAACATCTACGATAATCTGATGGGCCATCCCAGCTACCACCTTGCCGTCCTCTACCTTGATTGTAGTAAGAGTGTCGTCCCCTCTCAAATGATCTTGTCGAGCCAGGCTCAAATCTGTCAACATTAACAAGAAATCGGCATATTAGACTAAAGAGTAGTAAAAGAACTTTTCATTTTCCAAAGAGTGAAGAGGATCACTACAAAGGAGGGAGGGGGAGCATAACGTAAAGAATATACACATCAAAGAACAAGGACACCAATTGGCATAAAGAACCAAAAAACAAGTAACCAGCCTCGGCAGTGATACCTGGTCTCGAATCTGTATGGTCGCTCATCTCTAAATGTACCATCTCGAGAATTCGCACCCTCAATCCTTGACTGCACTGCCCTTCTGAACACTTTCGAGTCCTCTCTAGTTTCTGTATCTTTTGAATCGACCAACATATCATCATGAGTAGGCACTTTATCCTTTCTATCATCGTCGTTTGTGACTCCAGTTACAATATCTGAACAACTCTTACTGCTCTCCCGCTGCTCTAGTCCCCTTGGTACCTCAATTTTCTCCACTACAAGACCCAAATTTTGTTTAAAGATATCTTCAGCATTTTCCCTAACATCTTCGCCACCTTTGGAAGCTTGTTTACAGACCTCATTCTCAACATGACAACCACCATTCTTTCTGCCCTCAACTTGCCCAGACTCTGAAATGTGGTGATTACTAGGGTTGCTGATACATGTACCAATGTTGTCTGATCCATAGTCCACATCTTCATATTCTCCATTGACATCATCACATTCTTCCCATGCATGTTCAGTTGACTCCCGAAGTTCTCCATCTTCATACTGGGAATCATAACCTTCCTGAATCACATCAGTTCCAGCCAGTGTCATAGCATCATGTCGACCACACACATCATCATTATATTCAGCACCTTCTTCTTTGCCATCTCTTTCAGAGTATTTCATACAGTTATTCAAGTTACTCTTGGAAATCTCACCCAAATGAAGGTCACGTGATTCCCTGGGCTTCACTTGAGAGGAACTCATAGTGTTTGCACTATTGTGATCTATGTTAACACTGCAATTATTACTCACTTCCTGCACTTTACCATCTAATACAGTAACTTGTGCATCCTCAGAAAGAGCTATACTTTGTGTAACGTTCCTCAGGGTATCTAACCTAGATGACACACGGGAGTTAGCATGGGTCTCAACCGAGGTAGTGCCACAAGCAGCATTTGGTGCAGACACTCTGCTAAAATTTTCCACTTCATTGGAGGACACTACCCTTGAATTGAAGCCCTCAGAGCCCTGCTGTTTACCATGAAGCTTATCACCGTTCAAGTTTAGAGTCTTCATAGTAGTGTTGTCAGCCTCATTCAAACCACCAGATGCTGATGTTTGAGTTGCATGATCTGAGGCAGTGGCAACTAATCCATCAGTGGAGTGCATAGTTTGACAATTTGCAAATTTTGTTTCCTCAATAAAACATTTCACAACATCCAGGTTAGAGTTGGTGCTAGATAAAAAAGATTTCTCACCTATGCAAACATGCTGGTTAACATTGAGGCGTCCAGTCCTATCGTGATTAGCATTAATTCGCCCTGAAGAATTTTGCTCCACACAAGCCCTAGCCCGTTTATCATGTGCATCCTGATTACTTCTCGCATCACGAGGCAGGTTATGAGGAAGATGATGAACATCTGTATCACCTGAAGGCTCCTCCCAAGCATCCATTACAACATTCAAGTCCCAATGAAGCCTAACATCTCTAGAAGGTGGCCTCTGATTACCATCCATTTCTTTCTCCTTGCTGCATGAAGCTTTTCCTGATGAGGTTAAAGAGCCAGCCCCAATGGAAGCACGCTCAATATATTTTTTGTCAGCTACAACTTCTTGGGGGAAATTAATAGCAGGCGAAAAAGATGCACGCTCCCCAACTGGTTCTGTAGATATACAAGACAGGGTTCCTCCAGTTGACATTTCTGAAGAACTAAGAAGATCTTCTTTCAATAATTCCTTGGATAATGAGTCTTTAATAATAGTAGAAACTTCAGTAGTTCGATGCACTGACGACTCTTCAACAACTGTGCTATGTTCAGCATCATCATATTCTCTTCCTACACTACTACTGCAGGCAGCAGCTGCAAGTATTGATATACCAGAGAAGTCCTCATCTTCACCAGATTTTTTAATACCAATGCCAACATTGTTGTCAATATTCGTGCGTACAATCTCAGAAGAAGCAGATTTTGGAGCTCCATGTTGGCTCGACTCTTCAGTTTTAGCTATTGCCACAGTCTCCGCAGCTGTTGGAGTTATAACAGGTGGTGGTGACGGTGACCTGAATAAGAACCTTCTCTTTTTTATTGGGACTTGCTCCGCCTTCTCACTGAAACGACAACCCAATGCTGCCACCCTTTGCTGCCAGAGAACACAAGTGAAACATTAGAGGCTACAGAAACATTTACAACTTAGGTGAACGCTCTACTAGATTATGTGCAGCACAACAAACCTTCTTAGGCTCAGATACTGGCATGTTGAAATCCTTTGAACTTCTGCAGCCCTCCAATACACGGTGCTCTACGCTTTTGGCAACTGCTTTCCGGGCTCGTCTTGATGAACTCCTGCTACCCTTTGAAACTTTCCAGGCTGGATCAGAATTTATTAGGCTTGTGAGATCTGACCCGAATGTTCTCAGCATGAGTCTTGATGAAGAGACTCTCCCATCAATAAGTCCTTCTGTTCACCTTTTTAAAGGGCTGTCCTGACCAATTCAAGGACGATAACTTCGTGATGCATATCTGTAGGCATGAAAGATCAGTCTGTTTAGGCGTCGTCAAGCAATCATAGGCATGCACCGCAGCTCAAAAGGTATCCATCCAATAGCACAATGGCCAGGGCGTTATGAGCAACAAACAAGTTCACAATCAGAACTCAGACACCTGATTTTGAATAAAGACAGATCTCTATCTATACATTCTCGCGGTCTACATATCTAGACATTGACCATGATCAGCATAAGCAAAGAAAACTAACCACAATGCATAAATTGTTGACAGCAGATACATTCCCTTTTGCTTATTTCACAAATCAGACTAGTCTTTCACCATTGCAGGATAACAAAATCAGGTCTAAACACATGTATATCGCCAGAAACAAGGGTGAATAGGGCCACATTGAATCTCCCAGAAGAAAAGATACATAGAAACACACAGGAAAGTCACAACCAAGCATTTCAATAAGTCAATAACCACAGTGTTGTTTGCCTCGAAAAAACATACAAGTCTGCATTAATCAAATAGCAACACCGCAAAACTCAATCGTGAACAGACAAACACGAAAAATACAGGCATCCTCGATCCTTCCATAGACACAAAGAGAAAAACCACAAGTCCACCAACTAAACAAGAATATCTGAAACAAAATCGTTTCAGCACGATCCGTGTGAATATCAACAATCCCATTACCATCTATCAACTACAGCGAATCTCAATCCCCATTGACAATCCTACTAACTCCCAACTTTAAATCCGCCCAACACATTATTTGAATGAAACGGCATCAACACATAAATCGATTCGTTCTTATCAACCACACCAGAACACATCTCAATCCCAACTTACGCCAATCAACTTCAGATAAGAGCAACTTTAAGCAGCAAATGCCAATCACACAAAACACTCCACAACACTCAACCTAAGACGAGGCGAAAATGAATCAGATTCACCATCCCCAAACAATCCACAACAACAATGTCTCTCCCTTCAAATCTAACCAAAACCAGGCCGAAATGACTCACCAAACCACATCCATTCCAATCCAACACGAGTATAAATCTCATCTCAAGTCTCAACTCAACTCTAACATATTTTCAAGTCAACCACAGCTCCGGTTTCGGAACAAAATCAGTCAAAACCAAAACCCTAACAATACGCTTCCGCACGAAATCTATTAACCAAACACACAATAACAACAACAATAATCTCAAAGAAACTTCAGCAACACACAAACAAATAAATTCCAAAACGCAAACGGAACAACAATAGAACTTACATTTGAAACTCGTTAGGGTTTTTATTCCAACACCTGGAGATTTTTTCAATCAAATTAGTCCCCAAAAAATAAACAACAACAACAACAACAACAACAACAACTCGATCTTCAACTTCAACAATAGATACTAGATCTTCCACTTCAAATAAACACACAACAAAACTCGTCGTTTTATCCCCCCCTTTTTACTCCATTAAAACTCCGCCAATCATTCATTCAATCATATATTATACATCAATATATTCGCCGAACAACAAATCATTCGTAACCAAGTAAAAACTTCAGCAGTAGTCCTTGGATATAAAAAGCAGGCAGTAGTAGTAGTATACCATTTCATAATCATATCATATCATATCATATCATATCTTCTTCAATACGCTACAAAAGACGAGGACGACGAAGACGATGAATAACGATATAGATTTTTTTTGTTGATGTTGTTCTGTGAGTTGTGTGACACACTACTATTGTTGATTTGTTTCTCTCTCCTCGGAAAATCCTTTTGCTTTGCTTTTTGGAAGGTGGTAAATGCAGCAGCCTGAAAGCCTAATTATGCTTCACCACGTATTTATGCGCCCGCTCTCTCTAAAACCCTTGTTTTTTTTTTTTTAATAATGTTTATGTATTATTCCGATTTTACCCTTGGTGTGGAAGAGTCAACATTTTCATTGATTTGACTTTTTGGACTGTTTTTTTTTTTTTTTTTTTGAACTAATTGTTTGTTTGTTTTAGATCTACGATTGAAATTGAAATGAAAGATGTAGATCCAAATCTACTGATTACTAAGTAGTAAAATTTGATAATATAAACACTATATTTAATTTTGATTATGAAGGAGGGGTTAGGATAGCCATTCATCACATTTGAATGTCAATTATTGGTGCATTTGTTAGGTTTAATTGTATGTTTGACTGCCTCTACTATTATTATAGTACTATTACTACTTTGTCACCTTATTCTATTTGATTGATAGTGTTTTGATGTCGATTGGTATTAAAGCTTATATAGTTAAATATATGGGTCGTTTTAATCCATAGTTGTTGAAACCGTGAAGCGTTTTTTTCAATCTAGCATGTATGTACGGATATTTGGTATTGGTATTCTTCTATTAACGCTGAATTCATTGAAACGATTGAGAAAGGGAAAACCAACCGAATTTCAAAGGCGTAAATGGGATGTGTCTACATATTGTCACCATGAAGTGATAACTAACATTGAGTGTGTCGAGTGTGTCATGTTACTATGTGAACCTTAAGAAGTGCTTCCACTTGCAATTCTTAATTATAGTGCACCAATAGATAACAAAGTTGATTAATTAATCTATTTACCAGTTTTAGTTTAAAAATAATGGACACATAACACATCGCATTTCCCAAGCTTAGTTTTGCATATAATTTGTTAATTAAAAAAACCCATGGGCCAGAATCTAATCAATCTCTGTCCCTCTCTTCCTCTCATGGTGTGTGGCACATATATGTCGTCCTAAAGTTAGTGGCGATATGCTCCCATCACATGTATCACAGTTGTCACCGAGATATATACATAACCTTGTTAGAGCTTTCCCTAGTTACAACATGCCTCTCCCATCTCCCTTATCTTCACATATCTATCACAAAATTCATCCTATAAAGCGCAAATGTCGATACAATAACTGAAGCAGACAAATCCACGATACAAATCAACCAACTGCTAGTGATTCCGCGTAGTGTATGGAGTGTGAAGGATATATAGAATCGCCCCCAGATTTGGGCAAAGCATAATTGTCAAATTTTACCATCTTTCTTAATCAGTTTTATTCAGAAGGTGTTGCAAGCAAAGGACAAATCACTTTGAGCTTTTTCCAACATCGAGAGTGTCACCTTAAATTAGCCAAGTCTTGGAGTAGACTCAATAACCAAAAAAGTTTGGAAAACATCACTTTGCCGCAGTTGAAAAGCAAAAGGCAAAAAACAAAGTAAAAAAAAAAAAAAAAAGTCCCCACATATTGGAAAAACATGAAAATTCCTCATCTTTGATTTTTCGGAGTCCATCGCATGAAAGAGCAACTGTCTAGTCTTAAAACCCTTTTTGATTTTACCACCTGACTTTCGGACCCAACAATCACGTAGCAGTATGTAGCATTTCAAGAGATGCCTTCTTGTCTTGTATCATACGACAGACAGACCTCTATGGCTCTTTACCTAGATACACCTTCGATGGGTCAGAATCACGTGCGACGGTGCGCGCGGAAAAGAGGCTATTTCTGATGGACCCTTAATTGGCACTTGGTTAATTCAAGCACACCGCAATAGGAGGAGGGGGGGGGGGGGGGGTGGTAGATATTCAAATGTCCACGACCTTACCCATACGTTGGCCTTAATTGAGCTCAGTCGTGTCTGGTCTCCGGTAAATCTCGAATTATGATTGGTAAAAGACAAAAATTAAAGTCCACAATAGAGATCAAAGTCTAGTAGTAGAAAAATTGATTTCCTTTGATACTGATTTTCCAGCAAGAAATAGTAAGAAGCTGACGAAAGGGGACATTTCAGGTTCACAAATACCAAATCCTGATGACTGATGAGTGATGAGTTCATCATTCATAGCCTGGGTACTAATTCGTCTGGTGGCAGTTTTCAGAAATTGACATGGCTGTTCTGTTATTGCAGCTCACAACACGATACGAGGAGAAAGCTCATCGTCGGAAGCAACCAGTCAATAGTTCTAAAGATATACTCACCTGTCAGAAACAATCTCCGATGCTGATATAGTATCTGAAGGGCAACTATTTAAGATCTTTCTGATCAGCATAAAACTAGTTTTAGAAGCCGGCAAAATAAGACTCGCACACCAAATACAAGTGGTCAATTGCTGTAAAATCGAAAGTAATCCTTTGATCAAGTTTCACAGATCTATAGCGCTAATCTTCCACAGAATGGGCAAAAAAGGGAAAATTGGGAGTACCTTCTGCATTTGCGAATAGGTGGCTAGGTGCGCGCTTTTTACAGATTTCCAGAATTTCCGTTTGCCATCCGGACATTAGGATGGTCTGGCTGATGACTATTTCTCGTCCAAAAGGCCCTTCTCCACCAAACTTCAAAGCCCCTCTGTATGTTAGGACAGTCCTCACCAGAATTCAAGAATCTGTCAAACCAAGCAAGAAGGATTTCTTGTTGCCATGCTAGAGGTAACGTAAGAATTGTATTACTCAGGCCATCTTCAATCAAATGCCGATCAAGTCCCTTTGACGCCCTCCTCATCCATCCAAAGTCATCATAAAAAGGCAACAACCAAGTTTGTAACAACAAGCACCTCATATCCTTTGAAGCCAATAGCTGACCCTTCCCTACTCCAACAAACAGCCTCGAGGTTACCCTGCTAATCTCAAATCTGTGAACTGGGGGAACCTTAGAATGTGCTTTCGACATTTCTGACTGTGAAGCCCAGGCCTTCAGAAAGTCCTCAGCAATCTGTCTGTCAATTAAAATATCCAAAATCCAGTGTAAGTTGTCTGCCTGCCTTGCAATCTGACTCACATCCTGCAAGTCTGATTCGGCAGCTCGTAAGAAATGGTGGCGGAGTTGTTGCAAACACCCATCACAAGCAGAATATAGAGATTCTTTTCTAAGATCATTATGATTTGCATTTTCGCGCAGCATTTTGGAGACTAACCCCTTCATTTCCCGCCTCGCCTTCTCATCTTTACCTTCAAGGACTACATGTAAGAGCTTCAACAGCACTTCTTCATTCTCATGAGTGTTCTCTTCTACAACAGCTGCAGCATCAAGAGAAACTCTCTTAAGAACTTCACTCGCTCCTATGCCTTCAAGATGAAGCTCAGACAGCAGTGAGGCCACCTTGTCTTCCTCATCCTCAGCCCACGGTGCTGCCTCCAAGTACTCCAAACAAGACAACACACCCGCATCAAACCCAATTGCAGCTGAAACCTACAAAAGTACAAAATGATACGAGCTCTGTCATAGCTAGCTTTCGAGACTTCTGACCCTTTTCTTTTCAGACTCCACCTCAACTACTTACCCACAACTAGTACGTGGCCATCGAGTATTGCAGGAAAAGAAACCACCCATGCAAGCATGAAGTACTAAACTCTAGATTATACAGTCTACTTTGTCGTCGTACAGGAGAACAACAAAAGGTTCTACTATACAGACATCAGCAGTGATACACAAAACATGCCAATTATGGAATGTTTGATGTTTCCATATATTAAAAGAAAATTTAACAACCATGTGCCAACAACCAACATTTTTCACCAATTTGATCATTCTAAGGCAGAAGTACATTAGAAATCAATCTCCATCATCGTAATTCATAACTTCATAAGGCAACTCCGCGATCAAAATATAGGCATATATCAATAAATATCATGCACAACAATCTTCAAACAAACACTATCTAATATGCATCCTCTCCCTCATGAAAACCGATCTCAAACTTACAAACAATTCCAAACGACACCCCCCGTCCTGAAATATGCTTACGGCAACCTCAAATTCGAGTTAACAACCCATCTCGCCATCTACCACAAACGGAAACATAAGGCTATCAATTTGGAGTGGAATAACATTCATCTCCATTTTCAAAACCAACATTGCACCCCTAATCGAAAATTAATTTGCGGTGCCATCCTGTCACATGAATCTCATTCCACCCCAGTTCGAATTTAAACATGTAACACACCAATGTCGTAATGTACCACCCAATGGCGCGTTATCATCTACACTCGTACCTTTCCAAACCCTCCCTAAAATTCCGCTAAAGTGTAATTAGTTATTACCCGTTACTCACCCAAATAAATTCAATCCAAACATACCCATTCAAAATCAACAGAATCATACGAAATAATAAACTAGTGGGTAATAACTTTAAATTCAAAAAATTGAAAAAGAAATGTGAAATTAAACACAATATAATATATATAGAGTATACCTTCAAAATGGCAAGAACTTTAGGAACATCTTCACGCATAAGGTTCCGCCGCAAATCACGACAATACATCAACCTTAAAGTCTCCACATAAACCTCGACATCCTCACAATCAACAATCTCCACCGCAAACGGCGTCGCTCCATTCCCATTACTACTCCGCTTACTAACACTACCACCGCCGCCCAGTTTACCCGCGAAAAACCGGCTATGGCCCACAAGTATTTGCCGGTGAACACTCAAGCTCACACTAAACCCTTCCTTATTACTCACTGTCAACCGGATATCTCCCGAACCCGGGTCATTAAACCGGTTTCCGGGGCTCCGGTTCGCTAATATCTCATTAATTCTCTGCTCCATTAACCCGGTTCGGTCCATGGAAAAACCCGACGAGATGTGATTGTTGTTATTGTAATGAGCTGAAGCGGGTCGTGAGTACGAAACGGCACCGTTTGGGTGAGGAGGAGTGGATCTGGAATCGGGCTCGGTAGCCATCATCTCGAAGAGGGTCGGGCTGGATCGGGTCGGGGGAGGTGGTGGGCTCATCGGGTTGAGTAGGCCCGCTGTGAGGGCGGAGTTGAACTTGCTGAAGCTTGAGGGGTAAGGTGAGGAAGTGGGTGACTCGTATGACCCCATTTGAGGAGGAGCGAGTGAGTGAGTCGGACTCGGTGAGTTGGAGGGAGCGAGTTCGGCGGAGGATAAAATGGTAATTTCACGACAACGACGGCGTTTTGGTTTAGTTGTTGAGGTGGTTGTTGTTGTGGCAGTGGTTGCTGCAGCTGCCATGAGAATATTTGTTACTTATAATTATTTTCTTGGAAAACTTATAGTATTAAAATTAAGAATAAAGTTAATTAATTAAATGAGATGAAATATGAAAAAATGGACGTTTCTGATATTGATATTTTCAAGGGCATTGGAATGTGAGTTTGTTGTTGGGTATGGAGGAGAGAGAAAATGTGAGAAAATTCAGGCAAATGGAACATGATGATGAATTGATGATGATGATGATGTTAATGTCATAACTTATACTAGTATATTACACTATCACAGTGATGGTGAAAACTGTAAAACTTAAAATTATGATTTTATTTTTATTTTTTGGGGTAAAAGCTATAAAGGTTTGGTTGTCAATCTTTTGTCGTGTGAAGACCAAAAATCCAGAATTTGTCAGGTGGTCAGTTGGTCTTTGAGTAAAGATGAAATAGCTACTTACTCGTATTTCATTATTTGTATCCTAACACCTTCAAATTCGATATTCTAAATTAGTTCAACCGACAAAGTGATATATCAAGTGTCTAAATCGATTTTAAAATTATTACTTTACTTTAAATAGTTACGATATAGATAATCAGTCACTTGAATCATATATGCGTATAATGAAAGTTGCTACAAGACACACACATCTTTTGTGGATCAAGTAAATTAGAGAAAGTGTATGGAGTACGATGGTCATGAGTTCGTTGGTATCATGAGCAGACAAGACATGATATTTGTCATATAATGTTGTGCACTTAATTAATCCAGGTCCCTACCATGCATGATGCATCTTACTCAAATTTGACCTAATACAGAAGCAAACTATAAAACTGAATCACTGGTGGTCGTAGCCACTAGGCAAATTATTGATTTGTAAATCTATTTGATAATGAATAGTGAAGATGAGAAATTAAATTTGTTAACTTGGTTTGATAAGCTCGTAAAATTTAACCGACTAGAAAGTCGCGTAGTAAAAAATAAGACTGTGAAACTAGAAGTCTATTTGTTTCATATTATTTACATTTTTTTCCAAATAAGCTAAGTACTCCACTGCATACTCTTGAGGTTTGCTTTAACGTTGGATTAAATAAGTGCCTTGGACCTTGGAGACATGACAAAGCTTTTCCTCTACGCTACTTTCCCACTTAATTACATACTAACATACATACAAGTTACAAGTTACATCCATGATCCATCCCTTTCCATTTTGTTCAAAAACCATGTTATTTCCTTAGGAAGAGTGTCAGTATGAGAATCTCGTAGCTCTCTATAATCAAGTAAACCACTTAATTACGCCATACAATTACATTTATAGCATGTGAGGTTGGTATGTCACGGATCAATGTATATTTCGACTGCTTGGGTTCGCCATCATTTATATCGACTTGTAAGTTATTACTCTATCTACTACCAAAAAAGAATGAATTTGTCATTAAACATTGTTAACCTGATATCGACAATCTAGTAATCTACTATACCTACTTATGTGATCTCATATGTTAGCGTTACACTACAATGAGCTCTAGCCTCTAAATGAGATGACAAGGGGATCACAAGGAGCACGTTAAATTACTAGTGTGTCTGTGTGCACAATTTTGACATACACATTGATTTTGTATACTAATTACTCATCATCTAATTATCAATTCTACAATGGCTACCAAACATCAGTTACCCCATCTTAGGCCGAAATAGACCTTGTACTAATCATTAACGAGGTTTTTTTAATCGCTTTGGAAATCCCGATACACCACTGAGGCTGATAAAAATGAAACGGGCTTTATGTATTTTTCCGCCACAGATTTGGGTCAAGTAAAACTGGAGACAAATACTTATACACGGCCCAAGCTCATTTGTTATCTCTTCGAAAGCTCAAATCCATCTATTCCAAAAAATATCAAGCCCAAATTCTATGGACTATTTCACAGAAATTTAAAGACTACCGGTTTACGGGTATTAGGCCCATTCATTTGGGCCGAACAATCGGAAAAACCAACGGCGTTACTGGAAGGCAGCAATGTTGCTTACAAGTTACATTTCTATCGAACCTTCATTTGATCTAGTCATTCTATAAGACGGTCTGATCATACTTTTTACCTTTAATTTAGCGACTAATCCATGGACTTTAGGGCAAATATAGTAAGTTGAAGTGTCAGAAAATCGACCTTGATCATCTTTGAAGTCCTCTTATTTTATTTTATTTTATTTTTTAGGGCAGGGATAGTAATTTTAATTTTTGCAACCCCTAGTTCATCACAGTTCACTAACAAGAAGGCCATGTGAAATACTGCATAGTGGGAATATCAATATATCACCGTTTAGACGAAAAGTCAGAAAAGATGGTCCATCCTTAGTGCAAAATGTGTATGTTTCTTCACCGCATGATGTAGAACATATATACTACCTCTTCTTTATATTTGGCTAATGTTGAATTTGTACGTGTCAGAGAAAATTAAGTCGAATATTAACAAATGGAAAAATCGGAGAATGTATAAATTTCGCTACAAACTCTTAATAAAACTTAGAACTCACCCGTGACATGTTCTGTGAACTTTTAACCTGTATAAATTAAGTTGCAGTTAATTTTTTTTCCATTAGTCTTTTTCCTTGTTCTCTTTGTCGAACTGTAGCCAAGACAGTCTCCGACATGCAAGTAAGGTCGTGTAATGTAGCATGCAGGGCATGACTTTTAGTTAATTTGGAGACATAATATCATGCTGATTGTATTTTTCTACTATATTACGGCAGTCATTAATGCCTTGTGGTGCGTAAGTCGTTGTTTAATTAGCACTAATTGTAGGAGATCGGTAAAGCCACCATGTCCTGCCCATGCCATTCAACGTTTGAAAACTTGTGAATGAAGTGAATTAAGTTTAATTATTACTGTGAGGGTAAAACTTTAAGCTGAGTTTTGATTGTTGCAACTTGCAAGACTTGCCACTCCACATTTCATCCATTTCTAGAGAATTTTTTCAACTAAAAGTTAATGATTGAGACGTAATGATTCGTTTAATACGTCAACACTCAACTGAGTGTTATTCAAAATAGATGCACAAGATTTCCATATATACTGTGTGTTGAGATTTCGCGTGGAAAGAGAGAGCAACTCAAATCCGATCATTCGATCGGACAATCACACTCATACTACTTATAAAACATTCCAACCAAAATTCTAAACTAATGGTTGAGTCTCAATATTTGGTTTAATAAGTTAACGACATTGATTGATTATCATTAGAGCGAGGTATATTTTTGACGGAAAAAACTATTCACACTTATAAACCAATTAATTTACAAGTGTTAATTGGCATATATTTTTTACTTATTGCAAGAGCAGCTAGCTAGCGAAAATCAAACTTTTAAGTCAAAGTTTGTCACTCGATCTTTGAAGGTTTCTTGGCTTCACTTGCTTGCTGATAAATAATTTTAATTTAACTCGATAAACTACGTGACCTGTTTATGTTGAATGCTAATAATAATGGCATCTGGACAACAAGACTTTGTGATCCGTCGATCACCTACCAACAACGACGACTAAGCTAAGGTATGTAACTAATATGAAGTTACTTTTCCATGTAAATCAATATAAAGATCAATTTAATTAAGAAAAAACATGAGCTAAACCTGAGAGAACGACTATTGGCACTCCACAATAGTCTTCCACCACTCCCACTACATGAATTTTCTCTGAGATATAATTTTGTTAGTGGGAGTGCCGGAAGACACATATAGAGTGTCAATAATCTTTCACTAAAGGTAATGAATGGATAAAAGAAGCGCAAAATGAACAAATTTCCCGAATTTGAGTGAGTATACTATAATACTAATCCCTATTTAAATCTTTCTTTTATCAAACAAAGATCAATTAATCTATTTCGAAAAAAATCTAGTATATATAGTATGATAGGAGTATGTATATACTAAACTTTTCAAAAAAGCCAGGTAAAAGATGATAAATCCCACCAAATGTAGTACATTATATATCAAGCTCTTATTGATCCCATCCTCATTTCCTATTGAAAACAAATTAATTAAGGATGGTAGTGCAATCCCGAAGGCCTGATGCGTGTACGTTACAATACTAAAAAAAAAAAAAAAAAAAAAGGACAAACAATGCTCCAGTACAGTGTTACAAATGTCTGAGAACGTGGACTGCGAGGCTAGCCAAATTAAAGTCATACTCCGCAAGTGCTAACTGAAAATATACACTAGACAGTTAGACACACATTTAGAGTGACCCTTAGAGTAGTGTTACACTGTTACCATTACCTTCTTTCCTCTAACATGTTTTGATTAATTGGAGTAACTGAGGAGATATGAGCAAATGTGGATGATAATAAAGAATTACAAATCTAACAAAAAGGTACTTTCATTGGAATATAAATTTGAATTCATCGGAAGAAAATTTACTTTTGCTGTAAAAATAGATTATAGATGAATCAAATCACTATCTCGCAAATTAAAGTGAGAGCGACTCTTAATATAAGAGAAATAGATCAGAGTTATTGTAACGTCTTTACATTTTCCCGTGACCAGGTAGTCTAAGACTTAGTACAAGCTTACCAACCTGCCGATAATATGTATATCTGAAAGTTTCTATCTATATATATATATATATATATATATATATATATATATATATATATATATATGGCTGTTTTGTGTATAGTACCGGTTCAAAGCTCACCCGACCTGATACAATTTGACATGATGTAACCTGATTCGAAACCGAGCGAATGGACCTGCTCAATTGCCCCTGCCCAACCCTAGCTGGACTGATGGTAATATCGCTCGGAAAATTGAAATGCCACGTACGTTCATCTTAAATTAAATTAAAGCGTATGTAGTGTCACGTAGAAATGAGTCTGTCCAAACTCACACATTAAATGCACAAACAATAATGTCTTATAATAAGAACGCAAGGGTAGCTCGATTGAAAGCACAAAATTTCTCCACGTTCTAAGTAAATTCTGCATCTAATTTGACCTTTTTTGGACCACAAAATCAGTTTTTGGATCCTAAATATAAATTAAGTTTAATGGAGATAGGGACAAATTAAATTAATTAATTTGTGTTCGATTTCTAGTATGTACTAGCAATATACTCCTCCTCTTGCGACTATTTATTGCCGTGTTGGTAGTAAAGTAACGTTGTGGTGCACAATGACTTTGGTTTGCAACAGCAATAACAATGCTCTGATAAAACAAAATTAAAGTAGGCGTGAGTGATCAGTTTGAGCTTTATCTTTCACGCCCATTGTTCTCCGATTTGAATCATTCATTATATCGTATTATGCGACAGACAGAGAGAATCACGTAAGATAACAAAATTATGAATTTTCAAATTCGTCTATCATGGAGTATGTTTTTACGAAATATCATAGACAGATGACTAAAAATAGTGATGCGTCTGAGAAAATTGATCTTGATTTGATTTTCGTTACCAGGATATCATATTTAATTAGCTTTTAATTAGGCTTCACCACTAGGACTAGCTTCCACACCGCCCCCAATGACATTTGTTTGCTTCGAGTTCTAGTTTCCGGCATTAAAATACCGTACCACGTACAGATATAGTCAAATTCATATAAAAAATGACTCTGGAGTCATTTCAAAATCTCGAGTTAAATCCTATCTTCGGTCTCAAACCTGTATAAAGAAAAATAACAATTGACCCAGCTGATGGGATCATAGTCTTAAGTCCTATTATTTTCTTGTGGTCATATATAACAACCGGTCGCATAACTTGAAAAGGCACATGAGTAGGAAAAAGAGCAGAACAAAAAAAAGTCCAATTTCTTTAAATAATTAGCCCAAAAAATCTCTATATATATAGCTAACTCAAACATCTCCAATTTCCACTCAATTTTCTTGTTGACGTACCATTCTTTCTTACACACACACATTTCACTTTGATCACTCCCAAATTATTATTATAATTATTATGGGATTTCCATCTTGTTATACAGAGGAATTCCTCCCAAATTTTCTTGTCAAAGCTCTCTCATTCTTTAGTTTCTTAAGAATGATCATCCTTAAAATTCTCAAGTTCTTAGGCTTGCCCCATTTCATCCAACCCGACATATATTGGCCCGAACCCGGACCCGAGTTCACGTCCATTTCATCCGCCCTCATTCAAGACATGCTCCCCGTTATGAAATTCGGGGATATAGTCGAGACGAGGTTAGGGTCAGACCCCGTAGAGAGCTGTGCAGTGTGCTTGTATGAATTCCGTGATCACGACGAAATCCGACGGTTGGTAAATTGTAAGCATATATTTCACAAGGGGTGCGTGGACCGTTGGATGGACCATGATCAAAGGAGTTGCCCGTTGTGTAGGACATCGTTCGTACCTAATCACTTGGTTGACTATTTCAACGACAGACTTGAGGCTGCTGCTGCTGCTTCGTCATCGTTTCCGGAATTCGGGTCGGAGTTTTCGGTAATTAATAATTTCGCATAAATGTAGGGTGTACATTGTTATATTTACCCATAGTGTATCACTTTTAATTTTTTTTTTTTTTTTTTTTTTTTTTTTTTTTTTTTTTTAATTAGCCTTTAGTAAAACGTGACACAAAAAAATTAAGGGTATACGGAGTATTAGATTTAGTTACGACTGATTCGTTTGAAAGGTAGTTGAATATATGACGGGTTTTGAATCCTGGTTACGAGTTTTTGAATTAGTTGCGGAAATGCAAAGTGGGCAATTCAAAATGTGCACAAAGTTTTTGACTTGTGTGGCCATCTTTGTTGTTAGGGAGGAATTTTGATAGTCAATGAGGGTGCTTCCTACTACAATTATACAATTTTTCAAAGATTAATTAGTTTGCCCATGTGTTCATATATCTTGTTTTTATTACATTGCACAATATTTTCAAATGAAATTTGCACTCTCCATATGTCAATGTCTCTCATTTTTAATGGACTGAAATCACCTGAAATTGAAAAATAACTCTACACGGTAGTCTAAGGAGTACTGTATATAATTAAACATTTTGCACTCTCCATATGTCAATGTCTCTATATTTTACGGTAGAGTTTAGTTAAAATGGAAAATTAACTAATCAAGTAATCTTATTTTCATAAATACATTTTCAATTATATTTTCCGTTTATAGTAAGATCTACCAACTCTATGAAAAAATAATTACAGGGGATCTGAATCCATTTTAAAAAGATCTTGTCGAGGATTGATCGCGATAGTTTTTTTTTAACTAATTATTATCATGGATGATCGCAATTAGGTAGTCTAATTAAGGAGTACCATTTATAATTAAACAATTACCTTTTGCGGAAATTCCAAAATTATTAGCATTAACTTGTGAAGTGGTAAAACATTACTCACTTAAGCCGGGAGGCAAACTTTTGTTAACTTTTTAGAAATGGCGTATGAATCTGCTAACGTGTAATTTTCTTCAACATAGACAAAATTAAGTTACTTCATAAATTTACACTCAATAATAGACGTGTTAAAATGGGAGGCATTTATTCCAAATTAAAACCATTCATATTGTGGAAGAGTTTTGAATAAAGGGGTTTCAAACGAGTCTCGCTAAAAAATATATAGAGTACAAGCATATATATATTGTCCACCCGTCTAATACGTTCCACAGGTTTTACGTAGCACGTAAAAGGAGATCGAGGGAAAGTAACAACTCCGATCTTGTGCACCGGGTCCAAGATTCAGTTATAAATTTATAATGTACACTTGAATTGGCCACTTGGGTCGTCATAGGAATACTTTCTTTGTAGAAAATTTGAACCATTAGTAACGTTTGAGTTGAAAGAAAGCCTGATGACCACGTAAACTTCTAGAAGAAGATGAATCATTCTTTCATTACTCGCTTATCATTAGTGCATTATCTACGAATTGATCATTTTCTTTTCTAGAAGAAGAATGAATCATTCTCAATCTTTTATACCAACGCTCCAAGATCGCATTAGAATGTCCAAATCTGTCTCCAGAGTCGTTCTAGAAGCAGAATTTAACTACTCGTTGCGTTTTCTAAGGTTGACTGCATTTTAGTCTCAATTCACGCTTAGTACATAGTTTTTTGTGTTGAAATTGAACTTTTTGGTGCAACCATCACAAGTAATTTTGTCATAATTTGCTAAAGGCCGAAATCTGAATTTTGATTATCAGTGCATTGAACGTGATTTTTGATAGTATCATTACATGTGACAGTTGCAACCAAAACTTCTTAGAAACCCTAGCGATTTTTTCAAAAAATTAGCATCTAGTCGAACTAAACTCGGTTTTAACCGTCCGAGAAAATGAAAGAAGTAGTAACCGATTGTAATAAGACAAAAGAGGTAAAAGAGAACACAATCTTTAGGTTGGGAGTAGAAAAAAGACAAGGTACGCCGTATGCGACTCTTCTTCCCAACGGAACTTGAAGGCTGGAGGTGCCCCAAAAAACACTACCATTTCACTCAACTGTTGTCAACGGTGGAGCATCACTTGAATTGCACTATATTGTCAGTTTGTTACGCATATAATTACATTAAATCTAGTAATAAATTTTGCACCCACCATTTTTTTTTTTTGAGTTTGATCGGCTGGTACACTTTCAATACAACATACTACAATCACATGCATACTTGACCTACCACTCTACCAGTGTTAACACGACATTGTGTACCGTTTCTTAGCTCATACATTTCGGTATCATATACGTGTCTCATGTCACTAATTGGACGACTTTTATACGAACTTTATTTTCATTAAGTTTTTTGGGCGTTATTGTCTCTTAATATATACTTATTTCATTCTTTCGTCTGTTACTTATTACAGTTCGAATAGATGGAAAGACTTCATTGAATCAAGTATATACTAGGATATATACAAAATGCAAAGAACAAAGGGAGTACTACGTTTTGCACTAGATTTGCATCCCCATGTCACGTTTTTCTAATTTGTATAAACGAACCAATGCTGTTTTTTTTCGTAGGTTCGAGTTCGACTATCGAAGTATCGAACAAGGCCCCATTTGGCCATTTCTATGGGGTAGAAAGTGTTGGGAGTGTTGAAAATTAAACCAAATTGAAATTCATAATTATATTGGGGATTTCCATTAACCGTAATCGATTGACCATGGTATTAGTATGAGTAAACATTAGATCTCTACCAATTGACAAATACTCCGTAATTTTTGTCTCTCTTCATTTGCAAACCAGACGTGCAATTTACTTATATAGATCGTCTCATCTTCCTTAATTTAATTTCTTGCAGTTTACCTCCCTTTTTTCTCAACTTTTCGTTTATACTAATTCTACAATAGCTACCAAGGTTTGGTAGCTATTGTAAATGGTTCAATAATAGCCATTGATTTTTCTAATTAAATCCTAACCTTCCATTAGTTTGACCATGGAAAAACAATTAAAATTAATAAAATCAGACACCATCTCACATAATCACAATTTCTCTCTCCTCCATACTACACTCCCCTTCCCCACCCCAGAAACCACCGTTGTTCCAACTTAACAACCACCAACACGTCGCCCAACACTACCATTAGGTCCAACGATCGCCGGATACCACGCGCACCCACCCTTGCGTCAGTTCCGCCCTTCCCTCCACCTCCATGCCTCCATATTCTCTTTCTGTTCTCCAAATTCTTGGGCGGCCAATCGGCCATTGTGAGGCGCGGCGACATTTCAGGCTGCTAGGGGGTTATGATCGAATCTCTGAAATTAACGGTTTGATGTGTTCGTTTTTACAATGGCTACCATACCTTGGTAGCCATTGTAAAATCACTCTTTCGTTTACTTTTTCAAGGGTATTCAATTACATTTTCAATGTTCTTTTTACATTGAACATCATCCGCTCATAATCATAACTTCTATTTATTACCTCATCAACTCCATCCGCGACAAAAATTTTATATTGAAACTATTTTTAAGCTATACGGAACTAGCCCTTATTGAAATAATTACGGTATTAAGTAATACAATTAGACGACTAACAACACAAAACAAAGATTCTAAGAATAGAAAAGTTCACACATGAATCGGTTACTTCACTTTTATTGTTCTGATTTCAATGGTGGGATTTAGAGAATGTTATTTTTCAAAGTCAGGTCTTTCAACTTTTTACTTTTGTGTGTTAGTTTCAACCCTTGGAGCTTATAATGGCAAGTTCAACTGCTACGGCATCATCTACAACTCACAAATGACCCCAAAATCTTGGAATTTTGAGCCAAACACGACATGTTAGTTATCTTAAAAGTTGGCAATGGACATGCTTATTAGTTGTTTTTTCAAAGATTTATACAAAGAGTAAAAAAAGTGTTTTCATGATTTCAAATACCACGATTTTCTAGACATGGCATTGTCTCTAAATTGGTTTTTGTTAATTAAATCGTGTACAAAAACTCAAACGTGATTTTGGCTTAAAGACATTGCTTTAAGGTTGGGAAAACGCGATAGGAACATCGATACATTGTTCATAATATGAGTTTCGCTATTGATAGCCATGATAGGAGGAATGCTGAATATCGATATACTACTTTGAAATATCGCTTAGTGTAGTGCATGGTAATTTTAAATGAACTATTATCTATACTAAGGGTGTGTTTGATAGTCATATCTGTTGAGGTAGCATTTAACTGTTGAGGTAGCTGTTAGCAGGTAGGGCTGTTCATAAACTAGCCCGGACCGCAAAAAGACCTGGACCGACCCGGACCCGGACTCAATCGGTCCGGTCCTCGGTCTTTGATTTTCCTATTTTCCCGGTCCGGTCCGGTCCGGTCTAAAAACCGGTGGTCCGGTCCAAAAACCGAGGACCGGTAGAACTTGACTTTTATTTTAAAAAAAAAAAATCCCTAAATTTCTACCCAAACCCACCCGCAGAAATCCCCAAAATCCCGATTTAATCGCAATCATCAATCTCGATTTTCTGGGTTTTTGTTTAGCAATTAAATTGATTTTAATTAAATTGTGCAATTAGATTGATTTTAATTTCTACAATCGATTATGGCCCTCAAAACAAAAAAGAAAAACAATCGATTATGGTTCATTTAAAAAAAAAATTCAATTTGCCTTAGATTGCTGTCTTTCGGTCCGGTCCGGTTTTGGACCGGTTATTCCGGTCCGGACTGGGTGCGGTCCTAGCTTGGCCGGTCCGGTCTCCGGGTTTCGATTTTCATGAAATTCGATCCTCGGTCCTTACCGGGTCGGTCCGGTCCGGTCCGGTTCTGGACCGGTGAACACCCCTATTAGCAGGTAGCTTTTAGTTGTTGGCTGAAAAGTAGTTGTTAACAATGACGTGTTTGGCACGATTAGTAGCTGTTGAGTTATTAAAATGATATATATCAGAAAATTAGAAAATCATAAATGCTACTTCCTATGGAAAATGCTACTTATAATAGCATTTGCTAAATGCTCATTAAAACGCTAAATGTTACTTCAAACGCTAATAACAAATGTACAGTCAAACATGTAAAATAGCATTCTGACTTGGTCAAAACGCTAAACGCTACCTTCTACTTGTCTACCAAACATACCCTAATAATGAAAAATGGCACAGAAAATTAGCTTCGAGAGTATAGTAGTCGAAACCGGCCGATAGATGCAAAACGTACGTACTTTTCTAGACTTGTAGTGGATGACCATACGGTCCAATAGACCATAACTCATAAACAAAAGATTCACAAGGCCCAAAATGTTCCTTTCATTGTTTAAGCTGATTAATTGAGTAGTGTCAGTTATATAAACCTCTGAAGTATCCGTACGTCAGTGACCAAAAGTAAAGTTAAGGTATACAATGACATTCATAAAATCATAATCTCACATGTTTCTGCAATCTGCAGGCTCTTGTTTGCTGGCCTAATCTAGTAGACTAGTAGTAGTACTAGTAGTAAAACATGGGAGACAATGCTCACACTTTTTTATTCTCTTCACCTTTTCGTACAGTTCGATTTACCACTATGCAACGTCCGACATTTCTTTTCTCTTTTTTTTTTTTCAGTTTTTTTATTATTATTCGTTGCGTAATAAAGAATGAGTTTTGAACGATTCACTTACTATTAGAGACTAGAAAATTGTACTCTATGAATATGTATATCTTTTCAAGGAACTTTAAAATCATTAAGAAAAATTTCGAACATTGATGCGAATATGTGATTATCTTGACTCGGTATATCTTAGTGACATTTTCCCAATCGATTTTGCATAAACCGATATGAAGGCCGGAGTTCGGCTTTGTTTGAGTAGACAATATGATGAGCAACAAAGCAGATCCAAGACGTATAAGGTACTGTAGATTCAAGATTGTGTATTTGTATGTCTTGAAAGTCTGTCCAAATAATATCCGAGTCTTGTTGTTAGGTTCAGTTACAATTAGGACTGTTTGAAGCCCACCTTCGACAACACAGAAAAGGGGCCAGGCCCAAACTTTTGGAGAATTTGGAGCAGCCCATCAATCGTTCGAATTATGTTCTGTCAATCTTTATCCATAGTCATCTACCCATTTGAAATCATTTCGAACAATGCTAACGATAACGACATATAAAGAGTCCATATTGTTTAATCATACCACTTAGCGAGAATGAGCGGAGGTCGATGAATACAAGTCAAGTGAGATTTCATTCCGAAATAAATTGCCTTAACGGAAATAGCCCAACATAACGTAAATTAGAATTTTGCGAAGTTAATCTTTCAATATCGGATAACACTCACATATGTACGTAACAGACTAAGAGGTTGGCACTAAATTAACCCACACAAAGGGGGACCTAGGTGTATATGCATGCATACTCTAATTGATTTTCTTGGTTAGATTATGAAGTGTATTATGTACTATTGGTTTGTTTTGTAGCAGAGACAATCTCTGATATGCAAGGTTGTTACAAACTTTGGCTGCACCTGATCGTCTGTTTACCAGCTCTTTTTAATAAATAATTAGCAGACAGAGTATATATTATATGCATAAATTATCAAGTTTTTGGAACGACATTAGTCGTAATCACTATCAAATCATGGTCTGTTGTATTCATTCCCTTTCTAATTTAATTAAGGAGTAATTTTTCACATAAACGATAAGAACATGGGGGTGAATGACTAGGATTTGAACGTGATCGCAGATATTATAGAGCTAAAGCTTATAATTAACCTATTAATTAATGTAAAAAGCTGCTAATTAATGACGATTTGGTTGGCAATGTCTCCGAGTAACTTGGCAATCTCATCCTAACCCCAAACAATTACAACTGTAATAGTACGGTCCCGTGTAATCTTTTCGTCCTTTTATTCAACTTGGTCCTAACGGTATTAGGGATTACGATCAACTCAAGTCACGATTACACAACCAGAGCTCAAATTGATTCGATTTTCTTAATTAAACCCGACCCGCTTTTTAATCTTGGATTTATGATTTGGTTATGTTATAAGAATGTACATATGTTTGTGACTGGTCTGAATGTAGTACATCCAACTTTATAGAATGTATGCCTACTGAATTGATCAATAATTGGAAGGGTATGTATGGACTGCGTACTTTCGTCGTGTATTAATTGTCTAATCTTGTATTCTTATCATCATCTACTCGTTCTTTTAATAACAATCAGGCTCCATTATTAGTATCATAATTAAAGATCAACATACACTCTCAAATTTTAATTTAGAACTACACTCCCTTTTTAGACCTTGGACTCCCTTTTCTCAATCACTTTAGCTTGACTTGTAACTAAAGTGCGTATTCGTGAGAAAGTCTAAGGTGTACACGTTATCCTAAATCTAGCGTGTATGTCCTAGATTTGCCTCACACAGTAGTCAGGATCAGATCATATGTAACAGCAAATAACCACTTTATATTTACCGTGATTTTTTGGCTCAAAGTCGAAGTCTCTAGTTAAAAATGGTTGGATTACGTGTCGCTACGTAAGGTAGGGTCTTTGGGTGTTAAAGAGAACAGTGACAAAGAGGGAACAAGATGATACGTGAACGTGATACATGGTGAAGAAGGCCAACGACACAACAGGTTAAAATTTGGAAATGTATGTGAAATGGAAGGTAGTGTAACCCATAAGATTACAAGAATGAATAGTGGTAAAACGTATAATGAGCTAGTAATGTGGTGGCGGGGTAGTGTGTCTTGTCGTAGTAAGGCAACGCATTCGCGGGCGTTATATCAGTGGGGTTTCCACTACTATTACCACACCTTCATGTATGTCTTACTCCTTATTCCTTTCATAACTATATACTTGTGCTGTTTTGTCTAATACTCTCCCTTTCCCAATTAATTTACACATGGTCAAATCAAGAGAAATTAAGTCTTATCATTTATCAAACGTTGGTATGCTTGCATACAAGTATACAACTATATATATAAGCATGTTTTAGATCAGAATTTTACACTTGTTTCAAATATCGTAGACACATTTTTCTCGAATGTTAATAACTGATGGTAAGTTTTACCAAACTTTAACAAATAGAACAGAGTAGATAGCAACAACTTGTAAATAACATTGACATTATAACCCTAGGCCTCTTACTAATAGTAGTGTCAAATTTTAACAATCATATGATATACGGTCTTATATTATAACTTAATCCGTCTCTAGCCTTCCTACACTCGAGTATTGTAAATCAGAAATACATGTGTTTCACCATGCATACTGTGATACTGATATGTAAAGGATGGTCTGATAGATCTGTTTCACCCAATCAACCCCATTCATGTTGGCCGGTTGGACAGAGATAACAAGGTCATATTCGTCCACTTCAATCCCATGCATGTTGCATAAATCTCTCATTCATCAGTTTATCTCCAATATATGCATGGGTCACTTCTTGTTATGGAGGTTTCTTTTGTTTTGGCCTTATTATTCATGCCATGGGTCACCACAATTTTTTCCGCATTTTCGTTCGACTTTGTTTCCACTAGCGTTACATTTTTTCAAGTCTCAACGGTTATATTTCAGTATACGATTCTATAGTCAGCAAAATATACACTATCAAACATTTAATTTACACATACAATATCATATAATTTTTGTTTTTTTTGTCACTAATTTGAAGATGTTTTTAAATAAATACTCCACAAGCTAATAGATCATAGTTTATCTTTTATTTATCAACATGAATATACAATCAACTACCACATCACGTAGATGGTGGGATTTGCTAATCATGAATGCTTATCATATTACTTGCTAAAGTTGCCATTAGTGGTTTAATAAGTAGCCAATGGAATCAACAATTTCTAAATTCCTCCTACCTACTAGCATATCATCGGCCAATACCATAGAACAAGCATATATATCTACCACTCAGCACAAAACACCAGTGAGACTAAGTCATTAATTAATTCTTTAAACTTTAAATTAAGTAAGTTGTTAGTATACTCTTGAGCAACAAAAATTACCCTACATAAACAATAGTCTACTTTATTACTTAACTGAGTTTCATAGGCTTTTGGTAAATGTTCCTTTAACTTAATGTTGGGTAACCATGCATAGAGGTCTCAAGGTTTTTTTTTTTTTTTTTTTTTTTTTTTTTGCAAATTTAAAAAGTTAATGATGCAATTTTTTAACCTAACTTGTCCCCAAAATGGATGTCAAACGAATGTAAGGTTAGTTTTATCTCTAAAAAGCCTAAGGGGGGCTTCAAATTGCTCCACTAATTAAGCATCTTTTCTTCTTTTCATGAGTGATGCATATAATTCCTTACTTAATTTGAGGTTATTGTTTGGGTTTAGCTTGTAAAGATCACCAACAAGATAAATTTTAGCTTCAATCTAAGATTATAAGTTCACATGAGTCACAATTGGTGACTAATGTTGTAGTCTGCAAAGATCAGAGGAGCACAAAAGGATTTGAATAAGAGACGACTTTCAGTTAGGTTGATCTACTAGCCATTTGACCAATCCGACTAAACGACATGGCAAAGAGTCTCTCATGATTGGATTCCATAGAAAGAATGGAAAAGAACAGGAACAAAAGAGAGAGAGAGAGGGCCAAGTGATGTATGAGTGGCACCGTCGTCAAGATGCGAAAAAAACAGTGACCACTGTGGCATATGTAGTCACTGAGCACATATCTCCCCACTATGCAAGTAATATGGGGTGATTTTAGCTCCACTTCACTAGATTTGTTATATATCTCTTTGTCTTTGCCTTATTTTCTCTATTTCACTTTCCTAAAGTTTCTTTTGGCTTCATCAATAACCATCATGATGTATAGGGTACACCACACTACACCACACTACACCACTTGACACATCTACACTTAATTGAGTGCCTTAAGGATTAGGAGAACCCTTACTCTAAATCATTTGTTAGCTCTTAATAATCTTCCGATTTAATTTCATGATCGAGTCACACATACTCATCATACTTAACACTGCTACACTAGTCGATAAAAAGTGTGCTCCGTATACTTCTATACTAAAGTAAGACAGAAGATCCGCTCCGATCTGATGACAACAATAGTAATTTTTTTACCAATCATGACAGTAAAGGAGTAGGAGTAAATACTAGGAAGATGATTAAATGGCAGAGAAATGATTGACCCTACCTTAATTTTAGGGACCCTAGTAACCTTAATGTTTGGTCACACTACTTTCATAATTTATAATTTTTATAAATATAATATACCCCCTTCCCTACTCCACTTTTAGTAGCCCACCATTCCACTCTTTCTCTATAAATACAAACCCCCCCACCACCTTACTCAAACCCAATTATCATCATTCTTACATCTTTCATCACAAAAATTCTCCCTTATTAACATTTCCATATACTCATCAACATATACTATTACTAACCCACCAAAAATAGAAACTTTGTTAATAATCTCAAAAGCTTGTTAATTACACTTCTTCCATATGGGATTCCCAGCAGGTTACACAGATGTCCTCCTCCCAAGGCTTCTCATTAACGCTCTCTTCTTCTTGGGCTTCCTCCGCAAGTTCGTCCTCACCTTTTTGGGCTTCTTCGGGCTCTCGGGCCTACTTGAGCCCAGCGCGACCGACATCTCGGCCCGACACGACCCGATAATGACTCGACCCGACTCCGTCTCGGCTGCCTTGATCCGGGAAATGCTACCTTCGGAGAAGCTATCATGCGGGCCCGGGCCGGGCCAGGAACAAGGATGCGCGGTTTGCTTGTACGAATACGAGGAAGGAGAGGAGATCCGACGGATGAGGAACTGCCGACATATGTTCCACCGGAGCTGTGTGGACCGTTGGATTGATCATGATAGGAAGACGTGTCCGTTGTGTAGGAAGCCGTTTGTGCCGGAAGAATTGGAAGAAGACTTCAATGAGAAGCTTTGGGCTGCCTCTGGGATACCGGAGTTTTACTCTGATTATTCCCATATTACCCATTTTTTATAATCTTCCATTTTTTTTACAGTCCTTTTTTTATTAACTAGCTCAGCTGTAGAAAAAAAAAAAAAAAAAAGGGAAGTGAAAATTGGAAAGTGCACTCCTTTTTTGTTGTAATTTTTTAGAAGTTTGGTTAGTATTTGGCTCTCCTTTTTGAGTCTTGAGATGTAAATATTTACTGAAAAAAAAAAAAAAAAACAGTTACTAACAGGAAATCGGACAAGAAATAATGAAAATAATGTTTTTTTTTTTTATTTCTCTGTTTTATTTTGGAGTGAGATACACTCATTAATTTCCAGTAGTATCATGGAGCATTATATGTTGTTATACGATGAGTTGTAAAGATCAGTATATAAGATAACGAGTTTCGAATCTGTTGTTCAATTAATGGAGTAGTAGGGCTGTCTTTAACTGCAAGGATGAAACCCAATTTTCTTCATTCAATTATTACCATTATCAATAAATATGTTGCTTGCTTGATACTCATACATATATACTCGATCTCTATCTTCAGAATCAAATTTCGGATACAGTTTTTTGGTAAGCAAATTGAATTTTCTAAGTCATTTGGTTTTGATTGATGAGAGTGAATAGTGAGGAGTAGTGACTAGTGTGTACCATGTCCTATATTTTGCAGTAATTCAATTTACATATTCATCGATCATCAGAGAAGCTAAAAAGATAAATGTTCGATATTACAATGTGCTACTATGAGACTGTTAGTAATAACTAACATTACAAGATATACAACACGTACACGATAAGCCAAGTAGAATCTACTCAGACCAATATTAGATCTAGCTTAATCATTACGTCATCGTGTAGCATAGAGTTACACACAAATGAGGTGTATGCTAGCTATTGCCTGTATGGTATGGGGGCATGATTTTGAGGGCACAGGTACTTGTAACAAAAACTTGCATGTCTTCAACAGGGCCTTAGCCCTTAGGCTATGGCTGCATGTCTGCCTGCAAATAGACTACTTTAACAATGTGTTATACTTATTACTTAATATTGTTAATAATGTGAATTAAAGCCGGTTCAAAGGGGTATTTAGTAATTTGATTAGGGGACAAGTATGCTTTCCTTCCATTTGACGTGTGGGCAGACAACCTTACATCGACAGTATATTTTGGCGCATTGTGTAGGTTCATGGAACTTAGGGTTTGTTTG